>CM042009.1:103299554-103807054 GCA_023525715.1 Cichorium intybus
AAGTGGTTCACTCGACAACGAGTCGAGCTACATCCAATGTGAGAAACGAGAGAAATCTTTCATTGAAAAACCTAATTATTTACAAGAGAGAATCTATTAGTACACCCTCTTTTTATCACTTACACATATTACAAAGCATAGATTTGAGATTTTATAAATAGTCGGATGTGGAAGACTGAACAAGTATGTCTTTGGAAGGGAAAGAGCAACAGGACGACCTAGTCCTGCACATAATCACTTTACAGGCGGTGAAGTGACAACTCCATGCTTCCCATGCTGCTCCTAGACGCAGAGCATTGTTCTTCGCATGTTCACAAGATATTTCGTACAGAGAGGTGACTAATCCACATGGTCTGACCAATACTTTCTCTTGGACGAGATCACCCAGTTGGCCTTCGAGCGAGTGCTTCCTTGAACGAGACTGTGGCTATCCGACTATACCTCTGAAACTTCTATCGAACTTCACTTCGTACAAGGTCCAACTCTTTCTTCAAGACTCTTTTGTCTAAACTTTGCTTTGGCCGGAGGATACTGCCATCTCATCTTCTCTTGTTGATGACATGTTCACCACTGTGACTGTAGCCCAAGCTACTGTGACTGTAGCCCAAGCTACTGTTGTCACTGTGAACATCTATTCGCATGAGATACTGATGAAGCCTTCCTCGAACACAATTACACAGTTCAGACTTAGTGCTTGCTTTGTCACACACCTTAGTCTAGTAACAAGTCTGACACCAACTGACTTCAGCTGTCTATCTTCAATGCCTTCAAGTGTCTGCTTTAGAACCAAGACCATGACTCCTGATCTAGACGAAGCAACAGCTTCGGTCCATCTGATCTTCATGCCTTTGGTTTCAACCTTCTGCTGATCTTCTGAAGGATCACCTCCTTTTTTTCTGATCTGCAATGGCTGATCTGACTAGAGCGAAGGACTCCCACTCAACCGGAAGACTAGACTTGACTGACATGCACACCTTAATAGTACTGGTTGGCCTCACCTTTTTTTCAGGTTGCTTCAGACATCATGTCTTCTTCGATTGTCATGGATGGCTTTGGTTCGGATTAGGCTCCACACTTTGCTCAACAGCATTAAAAAGGTTCTATTTTTTTGAAGGCAAATTTTTCATTAAATTTATAGTAATTTTCTCGAAAAAGGAAAGCATTATAAAAACAAAATAGCAAAACAGTCGTATAAAAATCCAATCCAAAATATTTCCAATTATCATTATTATTAAAAATCCAAAAGTACACATGACCTTCTCATTGTTAATTGCCCAAAAAGCTTGTTGTTTCAATATTTTCAAGTAGGTAAATTTAAAATATCAAATTAAGTTTTTATAGAAGTTTAATTTCAATTCTATATTATTTTTTCAATTAAATCACTAAGTTTATTAAGTCATTATGTTTTTAATTTTGTTTCAATATTGATAATTGATCGGTTAACCTAGTTGTCAGCTGACAAGGCATGGTGACGTGTCAATATATGATGATGTGACACTGACATGATGACGTGACACTTTTTGATGACATCACTTTCTAGGTGTAAAAATTGAACAAAAAATAAAATATAGTGAAGTACTTGAAAAAATACAATGACATAATCGAACTTTTGTGAAAATTTAGTCTTTTTTGAATTTTTTTCCTAATTTATATCCAATATTTATTGAATCTAAAATAAATTATTATATTACTTTCTAAACTAAAATGTTTATTTATATAATTAATTTTGAATTAGAAAATAGAGCAACAATAAAATTTATAAAATTCCGAGTAAATTAAAATCTTTGGTCCATATGGTATATGTCTTTTTCAAGTTTGATCAAATTAAAAAAAGCTAGAATCTGATTATAAATAAATATTATAAGAGAATGATTTTTTGGACATACAAATTTACATCACATAGTGCCAAATATAATGGTAGGTTGGTGTTTTTTAAGACAATATCAATTTAGAGTTGACATTGTAAAGAAAAATAGTTGAGGCTTGTTAAGCGAACAAACTCCTCTTAATATATTTAAATTGTTATGTATATAGTTCAAATAAAATATATTAATAGTAATGGCAGTTTTCACAAAAGACACTCAGTTTTCAAAAAAGTTCTATATTGTTTTTATTTTCAATTAAGTCACTACAGTTTTTTTCAATTTTGACACCTAGAAAGTGATGTCATTATAAAGTGCACATCGGCATAGTGACTTAATTGGAAAAATTGAAAACTTAGTGACTTAATTGAAAAAAAATAACACATTATCAAAATCAAACATTTTTTTAAATTTAGTGTATTTTTTGAAATTTAACATTTCCAAATAACCCAACAAATAGTAATGACCAACACATTAAAACACTTTTTCCAAACTACATTAAATTTAACATAGTCAGCTCATTCGATCCACACGTCAAGTATCAAAGTCGAACTCAAATTTAGCCCCTCACATCTACTAATGTACATCCAAATATCTTTTGCATCATGGCACTCCAAAAAGATAAGATGAACTATTTGTATTGATTATTCACAAAACTGGCACAAAAGAAAATACATAATTATACCTTTTTCCACTAGATCTTGTTTGATAGAAATTTTGCTTTGACCAAGCCTCAAAGAAAACATTTTTAATATGCACAACTGAATTCAACATAGTAGGAATCTGTTGAAAATAAAACTAAGTATTTAAGGTGCGGAAATGAAGGACAAGTCCGAGGACTTGAATAATACTTAGACAGATCGAAGCTCAACAATAAATAGATACAAACAAGTTATGATGCAGAATAATTAAGACTTGAATATCAAAGTACAAGAATTAAATATAAGAAAGGAAGAACATCAGCATAAAGATGAAGAACAAGAGTTTGATGGAATGGAAGATACTTTATATCATAGAAACATAGTTACAGATCAGTTCTCCAAAACCATAAAGAAAAGTGTTTGTGGAACTCTCCTTTTATAATGCAAGGAGAGTTCACACTACACAAAGACTAAAGGGTGGAATGAACTAGAGACCAGTTCATTCTTTATTACACTAAGGTTAAAAGTACAAAGTCAGACTAGACTGGCCTAAGTTGATTATTCTCAATCTATCAGTACATGCACCAATGCAACATTAGGGAACATGACTTGACAGGTCTGATTGTACTTTATAAAGGGATCTTCTTATCTTTGTATTTATCTTCATTTAACTTGATCTCTTATTTTGATCTAAACTTTTGATTGGTACCGGATTTTAGGGACAAACATCGGTATGGGACTTGAACGTTGTGAATTTCGGATGTCATCAGAGGTTCCTATACCGAAAGCTTTTGTACCGAAATCCAAGAGTACATTTCGGTGTCTTCTAATACTTGATTTCTGAGCTTGTATAACTTCCGAACTTATACTTTGTTGCACAGTCCGAAATCCAATAGTGGATTTCGGTATAACAGATTTCGGATCCATATTATGATAATACACAAGCAATGAAGTCAAGGCATGTTTATTCATAACTGGAGAGCATTCAGAAGTTACATTTGGAACATACATCAAAAGATAGAAATTGTTAAAGAAAGATTACAAGTAAAACACCGAGTTGGTCAACGACTCAACTAACACTAACAATTCCCCCTTCGGTGACCAACCGAGGGGTTTCTTCTAGTCTTCATCCAATTTTATCTCTGACCGCTTGCTTCAACGCCATGCTCTAAAACTTTCTGACGTTGATCATCCATTCCATTCTCTGAACTATCTCCTTCTTGACTTCTTTAGTGGTGAATCTTGACTTTTCAAAGGTTCTCTTCTTTAGCCCGGTGACTGCGGTGATAGGCTCCGTAGACCACGTTTTCCATTTTGGCTGAGTGAGCCTGTCCAAGAATCTCTGCATCCTAAGTCTCATTTCTAATTTCTGATTGAACAGTGGGATGCCAGAGAAATTCAGAATGGAGGTGAATTTTTCTCCATTAGAGTCAATGGAACGTCCCACCTATGCGAGATGCTTTGTGGAGGAGCAAAAGATTTTACTGGACGATAATCAGCATCGATTAAAGGTCGGAGCATGAAGAAGGAGGATAGTTTTGGTTAACTTGGACATGCTTCTGCTGATGCACCTTCAGCCTTGGTTTTGTTTTCAAAGTCTTCTACAAACTTTGCAGCATGTTCATCAAAGTATGCATCTTTCAGAGTTTTAAGTTCAGGAGGGTCGGAAGCCTTAATCAGAGAGTACAAAAGGTCATCCTCTTCTGCATGGATTTCTGGAGATTGGGGAGGGGTTGTGTCACACCCCCAAACCACGATGGCAGAATCGTTTGAGGATGGAACGGGACATAGTATCACAACCATTGCATACATTGAAACATACGTAGATAAACAACCATCATACATTATAATTGGAAAGTTACATTGTTCAAACGGTATTGTTTCAACCCAATTACAGTATGAAATGAAATAAGTAAAAGAGACGTCTTTGCGTCCCATCCCAAAAGGTTAGTCGGACATGACTAATTGTTACCTGAGAATACAAGTAATTTTGAAAGTGTCAACATTACGTTGGTGAGTTCATAAGATTTTTGTAGTGAGAAATTTAGTAATTTCTTTGTGAAGGCCAATAGTTTATGTACCAAGAAAATGATATTTTGCTTTAGCGTTATTGTAGTTTTAAAACCATAAAACTCTTTAAAGTAAAATCGTACTTATAAGTATGTTGTCAAAAATGTAGTTTTAATTTCCATAAAACCCGTATCTATAAGTAAAATCATACTTATATTTATATCTTGAATAAATATAGTTTTAATTTCCATAAAACTCGTATGTGAAACACCCTCGCTTAAGGTTTTTCATAAAACATCATTTTAACCCATGGTTTATCATCATTATTCAAAAAAATCATCCTTTATGGAAAATTTCAATTTCAACATCTTCAAATAAGTCATTTTCTTTCAAAACCAATTTAAAAACACATTTAATGAGTGATAACCTAGATTTAAGTTGCGGAAAACATCGTTTAGTCCCATTTAAGATAAAACATCTTGGTTTGTAAAAGAGCGAGGTTGTAACAATTCAAATACCATTACATAGCTCAAATGAAACCACATAAACCGTGGCCTTCTAACGCCAACTCTTCTAAAGTCATCTAAACTTCTAAACCTGAGCACACATCAAAATAAGTTAGGCAATTGAAATGCCTAGTGAGCTTACCTGAGGTTGACCCATTCAGAGTGGGCAGTAAACTACCACACTCGAGACAAACCTCTAAAATAGTTTTGACACACACTTTAAAAGTTGTTTAAGACATCATAAAGATTTACTCAAAAATGGATAGTTATGATATGCAAATGCAATGCATGATGAAACTATCCCAACCCACGTCCATCTCATAAAAGTCCAACTCACCTCAATGGCACCTACCTAAGTTCACGAACTATGCAGTTATCGCGGTCAAAACCGTAATCGCGGTAACCTACCGATATTTAATTTTGCGGTTCTCGCGGTGGTATAGCGGTGATATAGCGGTTTTTTAGTAATATGTAGAATTTATATATTAGACTATTACTAGTAGAATTAATATCATAAAAGTCATTCAAAAAACATCACATAATGCTTAATTTAAGAAATAAGTCACATAATATAACATTCTAATATAGAAAATGTCAAAGTATCAAAAAAAAAAAATTTCCTCCACCCGGATAATAGCGGTAAATCGCGGTAAATCGCGGTGAATCGCGGTAAATCGCGGCGGTATACCGGCGCTATACCGGTACCGCTATTTTCCACCGCTAAACTGAACCGCGATTATGCTGACCACCGCGAACCGCTATACCGGCGCTATACCGGCACGATTAACTATATAGTTCACGAATGACACGCACAAAGCATGCCACTCGATCCCCGTATAGGCAAAACTAGGACTACTGGCCATCACACTAGCCCCATGAGGGTTAGCAACTCCCTCATGCAGCGGTTTTCCCTATTGTCGGGAACGGTTTTCCCTAAATCCAGGACAAACATCTCATTTTGGGCATTTTGCCCTTGATTTCCCTAAATCCGGGACAATCATGATTTCCCTAAATCCGGGACAATCATTTCATCTTTGTCATAAGGTTCACTCGGTCAATCCCATCCTATATGCAATGCAATGCACAAATAGGATGCTCAAAACATCTTTCAAAACATCATCATAACCTTCATTTGAAAACATCTTTAGAAACTCATTTTTATGCAATGTACAAGTAGTAATCATATAACACATTGCACATAATATCATGCATGAAAAGTATTTGATAACACACACAAAAGATAATAGTTGAGATGTGTACTCCCGGTAAACTCACTCAAGGTCAACTGACGAGTCAACACTAACTCCACACAAGGTTTGATGCATTTGGAGGCGCTCCTAGACATCATCCCATCCATCAAATCTTCTTAGTTGAGTGCTAGCTCAAGTCCTTAGTCTCACCTCCAAGTCACTACAACATATTTCCTTCCTACAATACAAGAACGGAAGATATCATACTCGTTTCATCTAAAAGTCACACTATAATTACTCCTTTAGAACTAAGAAGGAACAATCATCCATCATCTAAAAATGAAGTCCTTGACCCTCTAATATAAGGAAAATCTTAGTTAAAACATCCTTAAAGTTTGGCATTAAAACAAGGACCCAATGCCCAAACCATAAAGCTCAAAACCCAAAAATGATGAAAATATGGAAAACCCTCTGACACGGGTCGTGCTCCCCCAGACACAGGCCGTGTCAGGACCAGCAGATTGCACAGACCCTTTTACACGGGCCGTGTTCTGCAACACGGGTCGTGTTCTGCACGCTATAGCTTCGTTTTTGCTCATTTTCACTCCCTTTTGACCCAATTCAAGTCCTAATTCAACCCAAGACTAATTATACATGAAAATACACATTTAATAACTCATTTCCAAGTATTTAACCCCCAATCCAAGAGTTCATGACTTAAACCAAAGGAAACCACAATTCAAGTTCTTATCTCTTAGCAAGTGGTTAATAAACTATGTTTCAAGTCAATCATTACACCTAACACCATTAAGTCCCCAAATAAGTTCTTAACCAAGGTCATCCCTTAAGGGAGTCATTCCCACACAACTCTAAAGAAGATAGCCTCATGGAATTCCCAATTACAATCATTGGTCCAAATGGTTAAAACCCATGGAATACCCAATTCCAATCCATCAATTGATAACTACAAGTGGAGATTCCTTCCTCCATTCCATGGAATCATTAGGAAATGATCCTTACTCCACCATTACATCAAATTGATGCAAATAATCCATTCATCTATTTAAACAAGAGATTCAATCATCATCTACAAGAATAAAACCCATTTCCAACACCAAATTCCCATTTTCTAGTGATTCAAGGTTTAAGACTACAAATCAAAGGTTGGAATCCTTAGGGAATCATTAGAAATGAATCCCCTCATCCAAATCCACCATAATCATCCACCAATTTCTAGATTCCACAACAAATCACAAAAGCCCCAATTTCTAGGGTTCATAACACCCAAATCAATCAAGCAATTAAATCTAAAGCATCCATGGATTGAATGTAGACTCCAATCAACTTAAAAACATCAAATAAACATTGGGAATCATAGGGAAGACCTCCTCCCATCATAAATTTCGGATTGGGTCCAACCCCAAACCCTAACTCGAAATCTAAAGCTAGAATATGAAGGGTTTATACCTTAGATTGCTATAATTCTTCAAGTGTGATCATAATCCTTCAAAACCCACACAAATCTCCTTGGAAGAGATGAAAATCGCCATCTCTCACCCTCTCTAACCTTCAAAAATGTGATTATGGCTGAAATTGGTGAAACCCCCATCAAAAGCTTGATATCTTTCATAATTGGCAAAACTAGTCCCTATAGTTTGGTCCTTCTTCACCCAACACCCCAAAAGTCCATTATTCTCATTAGAAGTCTCCATATTCATATATATATACCCCAATACAATTATTTATTTCTCTTGAGTCAATGACTAGGTCAACCCTAACCCTTAGTTTTCCCAAATTGACACAAATGGTCCCTTACACTAAAATTATTAACGATTTGGTCCTTAATATTAATTCAAGGAATTATTTGACCTAATTTAAACTCCACATCAAATCCTTCATAATATCTTCTAATTTTCCAAATCCATGATTAGTCAAATCTACTTAGGGTAAGTTTGACCAAAGTGACACTTTTAGTCCTTATGACAAATTTTCTCACATTTGGTTACAAATAGATTTTAAAACTATATTTGGCTCATTTATTCACAATATAGAAATATAACAAAATATTAAATTTATTTATTCATTTATTTATTTATTTACAAATTAAGTTTTATCTGTCGGTTTAAGCCCAAAACTCATGGGCCCAAAACACGGATGTTACAGTATGTATAAGTAAAACCATACTTATATTTATATCTTGAATAAATGTAGTTTTAATTTTCATAAAACCTGTATGTACCATTTTTCCTTGTAAAAGATGGTATTTAAATTCAGAAAATCCAATATTTTCTTATAATTGTATTCAAGTCTAAAAACCCAAAGACTAAAAATTTATAATGTAGTTTTTATCATAGTATAAAACTATTGTGAGCGGTAGTATCGTAACCCAAGAAAATCCAATATTTTCTTATAAAAGTGTTCAAGTCTTAAAACCCATAGACTAAAAATGTATAACGTAGTTTTTATCATAGTATAAAACTATTGTGGGCGGTAGTATTGTAACCCAAGAAAATCCCATATTTTCTTATAAATGTGTTCAAGTTTTAAAACCTAAAGACTAAAAATGTATAACGTAGTTTTTAATATAGTATAAAACTAATTAAAAGCATGTTCCCACGTAAACTAAATATATTATTGATTTCCCATGTGAGATACCCTATAATCATACTGAGACCATGTATACCTGCTTCGACGTTCTTCAGGCGTTGAACTGTTAGACATTTGTCACCTCAGACCTACGGGGTTGTCAATCCTGTTTAGATCTATACACAAATATTACGTTCTCTTACCGAGACTCTGGTTATAAATTCAAGACTTATAGTATGTACTTAAATAAGCACAGTGAAAACCCATCTCACAAAAATGTATGTATCAACTTGTTTACGTAAAATTTGTATATGAAAAACCCTTGTACTTGTCCATTATCATTTTTCCCATGATAATATAGTAATGTATAATAATTATATATTTTTATATAATTATTTTGTGTTGTTCAAAATGTCATAGTAACCTTTGTATCCACAAACTATTCTTATAATAGCTTCTTTTTAGTATTACGTCGTAAAAGCACATATCTACGAATATATGTGAAATAACTATTTAGATGGTTATACTACATCTTTTAAGATATTTCCCACAAAAATGGTGTAATAACTTGGTTATAACCATTTTTGCAAGAAAAGTCGTATTTCCGATCACAAAAACGTAGTTTATACTAGTTTTCGTATTTGTGACTTTTCTTTTAAAGATCTAGTATTTTTACACACAATATGATTATAGATTTGTAACTTTTATTTAAACATATTACATCATAGTGTTCATAATACATAGATCTAACCATATTTCATGTCAAAAACCCTTTTACACAAAAACTCGTTAAAACTTGTGTAAATAGTCGTTTTTAGTGTGTAAACTTGTATTCTCCCCCTAAAAGCTTGAAAAAAGATGAAAATGAGGGGTATGAACTCACCCTTGATGCATGCTTTAA
The DNA here is from genome assembly GCA_023525715.1 of Cichorium intybus. NCBI lineage: Eukaryota > Viridiplantae > Streptophyta > Magnoliopsida > Asterales > Asteraceae > Cichorium > Cichorium intybus. The sequence goes on from CM042009.1 coordinate 103,309,251, forward strand.
CTAGAAACAAGGTTGGTCTTGAAGGATTAACGGTAGGAACAAGGATCTAGGCCTCAAAGCTCGAAGGACCCTTGGACAAAGCTATTACCCAATGGTTTTACGTAGATGTTAGTGTGTGTAAAAGAGATAAAAGTGGTTTAATAGATCTTAAAATCACTAGATGAAGCTAACTTAACAAGTTCTTTTGAAAAACACTTGAAAATGAAGAATGGTGGTGGGGGAAGGTGGTGGCCGGCGGTGGTTTGTGGTGGTGGTGGGTGTTTGAGAGGTGGTGGGGAGAGGATGAAGGAGCCGAGAGTTGAGAGAGAGAGAGAGAGAGAGATGAGAGTGTGTGTTGGTGAAAGTTCAAATGAGATGTAGTCTTAGTTTATTAGATTAATAGTTAGATTTTAATTTAATTAGTCTTAGTCATAGCCTTTTAGTCTAGTATCTAGCTTCTAGCATTGTAACTTGTGATTTGCATGGGGAATGAAAGGTAATCAGCCGATTGGGGGGTAGGGGTGGGTTGGGTTGTTTTTATAAATAATGCCCATCTATTATAAAAATAAGTATTTTTTTTTTTAAATCGTAAGGCGTTTTAGCGTAATTTTATGAGTTTTTGAAGAAATGATGTTCTAAATGAATATTATGTATAAAAACATTGCAAAACATTTAATTAGATGGAATCATAACTCGTTAGACGATAAAATACGCGTTTAACCGCAGTATTCTTCCGATTACGCGATTTTCAGCATTTTACCGAAAATTGTATTTGGCTTTGAAATTAAATACTAGATAGTATTACGCTTCATAATATATGATTTGTTATTCCATATTTGATGTTTAAGGCACCACATTTTGTATTTTGGGTCCAAATCCTATGTATATTTATCCGTTCACAACGGTTTAATTGTTGTAACTTTCACATACAAACTCTGTTTTCGACATTCTATATATCCACAGGTTTGTATTCACGAATACATCATTTTATGAATATTATTATTCTTAAAATAATAATTATATGCTTATCGAATTTTCACGCTACAGTAGTTTATTATACGTATTTTCAGCGTTTACCTGATAATTGATTTGAATCAGCATACGTAGTATTTTAATAACTAATAATGCATCGTAAAAGTTCTGGAAAATTACATTTCAACCTAGGGATTAACGTACGCTTCGTTTGACTATGGTTGACTTTTGTTGACCAAATTGACAATTGTCACAGGTTGGAACTTTCTTGGGAGAATGAGTTTTCTTTGGCGAGGAAGCGGGAGTTCTGTCTTTTGGGGTTTTTGAAGGAGATTTCGGTGAGGGAGGAGGAGTAGGAATTTTCGTAGTCTCTTCAGGTATCTTTTCAGAAGTTTCAGCATCACCACCATCTTTTTCACCATTTTTGACCTCCATCACATCATCATCTTTCTTGTCATCATCATCATCATCATCAATGTAACACCCCATCTCTTACACAAAAGCTTATTTCATATACCATCTCGTACCATTACCATAATTTAAACATCTTAACACATATCTTTTACAATGGAAACTTTTGTCCCACACCCGACTCTTCTAACTCATCCCTTCATTACCTGAGTACATAGCATTTAAAAAAAATATACGTAAGACATAAAGCCTCGTGAGCAATATGGGTTTTAGACCCAAAATAATCTTTATACTTCAATCATTACTTTCAATAATACTTTACATTATTTTCTTTAATCTTTAACTCCCTACGAGCGCACCCGTAGGTATGGTATACGAGCGCACCCGTATCATTTCTTCCCTTGGTAAATATCCTGTACGAGCGCACCCGTATTATTCTGTCTCTTGATAGCATGAAACACATTCATCCATCATGATATATCATGAAACACATTAATTCATCATGGTAAACTCGAGACAACTACTTCGCGACAGGAGGTACCATCCCAGTAGTGTCTTTTGACCACCCCTACCGCAGCGGGCGTGATCCTTATCCGGATTATTCTCATTGTACTGTCACTGATCTTCTATTCCGTGGAATACTGCACATCTCATTCATCTTTTATGTATATCATACATATATAATTACACTTGCAAGAACAATTTCATAGTAAGCACTTTCCATTCACAAAACCATTTTGACTCCAAAACACTTTTCATAACACTTGTTTTGCTATGTACTCAAGAAAATCCACATATTACTCACCTTGACTAGTTAGAGATGTCTAACTATAACTACACCCTTCCTTGTCCTTTCCATTCATTGATCTTTTACTTATTAAGTATCTAAGAAGTTTATTAACATTTTATTAATAACATGTCATACTTTAACAACATGTAATGACCACTTTTCTATGTACTACTAGACTTCTATCATAATATTCTTGTGATATTCATCCCTTAGTATACCCTTTTACTTGTTATTATTATCATTTAAATGACACTTTATTAACCATTATACCCTTGGAAAGTCACATACACAATTTAGACTCATTTTTCATGTTTTCATGCTCTATAACACTTATGGGATCAATTGGAGACCAAGACTACATGGCTAGGGGCATAATAGACACTTTAACCCTCTCCAGTGGGTTACACAGCCGTGTAATATTGCCCTTAGAAGTTACACGGCCGTGTAACTTCCCAGGCCCTTCATAACTTCAATTTTTGCACTAAAAATCATGTATTGAGCTCGTTTTATTTCCAAACTTCACCAAATTTTGACCATAGGTTCTATTTGAAGGGTTTCGATGCAATCAATGAACAAATAGATTCATATGGTTCACATGCAACCCTAATGTGATCTATGTTTTCTTCTATGAAGATAATAAACTAAACCTAAAGGCAACAATTATTTCTGAAGATCAAAACTGAGAAAACCAACCTTTTGATCTTATGATCCTTGAAGCTAGCAGCAAAAGAATTCTGCCTCAAATGCAAGTCACACCCAAGCAATAGAGAAATCAGTCCAGTATAGTATCACAGAGAGAGAGGTGGCGTGAATAATGAGGTGCCAGGGGGTTCCTTTTATAGCCTCCTAGGGTTACACCTGAAACCCTAAGGAGCCTCCAACTGGACAAGGCTTTTGACCACTTGAACCAGGATTACCAAAACCCTAATTAGAGTTTCGCCAAACCCTGGAGGAGCCTCCAGGGTGGCGCCATTTTTGTCCCTGGTTTTTACCTGGCCAGTTATTCAACTATTGAATAAATGCCAACCAGTCCCTGCACCTTTTATTAATTTATTTAATCACTAAATTAAATCCAATTAATTCTAGATTAAATCTCAATTAATTAATATAGTTTCTAATTAATATATTAACACTTAAATATATTAATAAACCATATATTTATTTTCTATTGATTTATTAAACAATTAATAAATCAACCATTCTCTCTACTAAACTATACATCTATCCTCCAGCTATGAGGGCAACCCAAATGGAGTTAGCTTCTATTAACAAGATAAATACAATTATAAGTCATGGCTTAGACACCTGATCTAACAGTCTCCCACTTGGATAAGTCTATGACTTTAATTGTCTATTTACCTTCTGATTAATTTCAGTTTCTTAGAAACTGTCCTGAACTCTGACCTAGTCAGTTCTGTCTAAAGATGAGTGATAAAATGATCCTCCGTCCAACAAGATATTCTCATACTCCAGGCATGGATAAAATCAATCTAGGTCTGATACTCTGTTTCTCGATTTCTGATTTGCATATGACTTTTGAGACTACTAATTGAACACATCAATTTAGTCCAGGTTGGCCAACACTTTTAGTCAACTTCAAAATCATCGAGAGACCTACATATATCTGTTTCCCATCGGGTCAGGGGACGGATAAGCTTTGACTTATATGTCCATACCTTTTGCTAGTTAGAATACTCACAACAATGCGTTTTATAACACCGCGTTACTGGCGCGTTTTCGCATTATCAATAAGTACCTGTCTCGCAAATTACAGATCATATCTCTCCACTTAAAGATCAAAAGATATTATCGTCTTAACATTGCTCGTGATGTAATCCATGAAGCAATCTATTAAGCGCGGGTTTATCCAATACTCAAATCTCTATTTTCTAAGTACTCATGAACATTGTAGCAGTCTTAGTGCAATGTCTAACTCCTTAGACAATCTACAACCGATTCATGACAGTCTTTGTTCACACTTACTCCCTAACAGTGTGATCGATTGTGGAAATTTAAATAATCTAATTATTTAGGAAGTTAAACATGCAAATATAGAAACACAGTAATAAACAATTGACAAAGGTAGTAACAATACTCATTTATAAATCTCAATTATAAAATCACCAAGTCAATTACATATATATTGTTTACAATTTTCAAATCTATCTAATTACTAAAACTGATATCATCCTTCAGTCCAATGCTTCGAGCATGCTGATTATGCTTGATCCTGCTTAGAGCCTTAGTCAAAGGATCAGCAGGATTGTCTTCTGATGATACTCTCTTAACCGGTAAGTGACCTTCTTCTACTTGATGTCGAATATAGTGGTACTTTCTTTCGATATGCCTGGACTTTCCATGGTCCCGCGGTTCTTTTGTCAAAGCGACCGCTCCTTCATTATCGCAGAAAAGTTCCATCGGCTCCTGAATGCTCGGGACAACTCCAAGGTCACCGATAAAGTTCTTCAGCCAAGCCGCCTCTTTAGACGCTTCACTCGCTGCAATGTACTCTGATTCGCACGTTGAATCAGCCACCGTTTCTTGCTTGGAACGTTTCCAAGTGAACGCTCCACCGTTCAAAAGAAATACCCAGCCCGACTGGGACCGTCCACTGTCCCCATCTGTCTGGAAGTTGGCATCTGTATATCCACTCACTTTCAAGTCATCACTGCCACCAAGGACTAATACCATATTCTTTGTCTTTCGCAGATACTTGAGTTTGTTCTTTACCGCTATCCAGTGTGCCTTTCCAGGATTACCCTGGTACCGACTGACCATGCTCAATGCAAAGGATACGTCGGGGCGAGTGCATGTCATAGCGTACATGATCGACCCTACTGTCGAAGCATCGGGTACCCGACTCATCTCAACTATTTCCTCATCGGTACTCGGGCTTTGAGTCTTACTCAATTTGGCATTACTCTGGATTGGTAGTTCTCCCTTTTTGGAATTTTCCATGTTAAATCTCTTTAACACTTTTTCCAAATATGTACACTGGCTTAAACCTATCAATTTTCTCTTTCTATCTCTAAGTATTCTTATCCCGAGAATATAGGCGGCTTCTCCTAGGTCTTTCATGGCGAAACACTTCCCGAGCCAAGACTTGACATCTTGCAGGGTCGGAATGTCGTTTCCCATGAGCAGTATGTCATCAACATACAGCACCAGAAAAGTGACTATACTCCCACTAGCCTTGACATATACACAAGACTCATCTTCACTCCTAGAGAAGCCAAACTCTTTGACCTTCTCATGGAAGCAGAGATTCTGGCTGCGAGATGCTTGCTTCAACCCATAGATTGATCTTTCAAGCTTACATACTTTATCAGAGTGCTTGGTGTCTACAAAACCTTCTGGCTGACTCATGTAAACATCCTCAGTCAGTTTCCTGTTAAGGAAAGCGATTTTGACATCCATCTACCAAATTTCATAATCATGAAATGCAGCTATGGCAAGCATTATCCTGATTGACTTAATCTTGGCTACTGGTGAGAAGGTTTCATCATAGTCAACCCCCGGGGTTTGAGTGAATCCCTTCGCAACTAGCCGAGCTTTGTAAGTATGTACTTTACCATCCATGTCGGTCTTCTTCTTGAAGATCCACTTGCACCCGACTGTCTTTCGACCTGGCACATTGTCAACCAAGTTCCAAACTTGATTGTCATACATGGACTTAATCTCGCTATCCATTGCCTCTTTCCACTTAGCAGACTTGGGGCCTGCCACTGCTTCGCAGTAGTTAGCCGGCTCATCCAAATTAGTCAATGTGCGATCACTGACCAATGTGTCACCACCCGAAGTAATATGGAAACCATAAAAATCGGGCGGCATGCTAACTCTACCCGAACTCCTAAGGGGCAAGGAGATGTCGGTGGGTCCAACAGGAACTTCTTCCTCATGTTGGTTGCTAGTTTCTTCTAAGGTTGTTTCATCGGGTGTCTCCTGAATTTCTTCGAGATCGATCGTACTCCCACTGTCCTCTTTGGATATGAGTTCTCTCTCTCGAAAGAACCCCCGTCTTGCTACAAAGACCACGTCCTCGCTTGGTCTGTAGAACAAGTATCCAAAAGACTGTTTCGGGTATCCGATGAAGAAACACCTTTCACTTCTTTTTGTGAGCTTGTCTGAATTCTCTCGTCTCACGAAAGCTTCACAACCCCAGACTTTGATGCGTGCTAATGAGGGAACTTTCCCCGTCCACATCTCGTGCGGTGTTTTTGCAACCTTCTTGGTTGGGACAAGATTTAGGATATGGGCAGCAGTCTCTAAGGCATACCCCTAGAAATGGATTGGAAGTGAAGCTCGACTCATCATGGAACGAACCATGTCCAACAAGGTTCGGTTTCGTCTTTCAGCAACACCGTTCAACTGAGGTGTTCTTGGAGGCGACAACTGTGAAACAATTCCACATTCCTTGAGGTAATCGAGAAACTCGATACTAAGATACTCACCGCCTCTGTCGGATCTAAGCATCTTTATCTTTCTACCCAATTGATTTTCTGCTTCGTTCTTGAACTCTTTGAACTTTTCAAAGGTATCTGACTTATTCTTGATTAAGTAGATATACCCATATCTACTAAAATCATCAGTAAAAGTCACATAGAACCGCACGCCATCTTTTGTGGTTGTTCTGAAGGTACCACACACATCTGTGTGTATGATGTCCAACAGACCTTCACCTCTTTCAAAGGAACCTTTGAATGGTGATGTTGTCATCTTGCCAAGCAAGCAAGACTCGCATACATCATCCAACCCGAGGTCGAATGATTCCAACACTCCATCCTTTTGGAGTTGGGCGACGCGTTTCTTGTTAATATGGCCAAGGCAACAATGCCACAGACACGCTTTTTCTACACTGTTTGAAGCATCAATAGCTAAAACATTTTTACCATAATTATCAACACACATAATGGATTCATACACTCCATCACAAGGCATAGCATTAAATATGAAAACATTATCTTTGAAAACAGAAATTGAACCATTCAATTTATTAAATTCGTAATAAAAGCCTTGTTTGAACAATGCATGAAAAGAAATTATGTTCTTTGCCATATCAGGCGCATAGCAACAATTATGTAAATCTAATCTAACTCCACTACTTAGCATTAATCTATAGACACCGATCTTGGTAACAGGTGACGTTTGCCTATTGCCCATGACCAGGTTCAGTCTACCATGCTCGAGCTCCCTACTTTCCTCTAGGCCCTGCAAATCAGAACAGATATGAAAACCACATCCTGTATCAAGGACCTAAGAACAGGACAAAGATGAGTTATTTGATATAGAGTATATACCTGCTTGTGACAGTTTCACTTTACCGTCCATGATATCCTGCACATACGTTGGGCAGCTCCTCTTCTAATGACCCTTTTGCTTGCAGTAAAAGCAGTCGGCATCTTTGGGGTTCTAAACATGCGGAATGCCGGAAGACTTGCCTTTCGGGGCACTGCTAGATGACCCGACATGAGTCTTTTCCCTCCAGTTCTGCTTAGGAGGGCCCTTCCATTTCTTTCCTTTTCTAGAGCCAATAGCCAGGACAGGCGGGTTGACAGGGAGCAAACCTTTTCCCTTCATCCCGTCTTCAGCAGTACGAAGCATGCGGTGTAACTCAGCTAGGGTTGCCTGGTTGTTGTTCAAATGATACGGCAGTGTGAACTGGTCATAAGAACTGGGCAAGGTGTTTAGCACTATGTCAACAGCTAAATCCTCATGAACAGGCATTTCCAGATTCCTAAGCCTTTCCACATAACCATGCATCCTTTGCACATGAGTGCAGATGGACTCTCCATCTTTAGGCTTGCCGTTAGTGAAGGCTTTTACAACCTCATGCCTTTTGATGCGCTCTTGCTTGCGTAACTTTTCCGCGAGCTCTTTGTGCATCACGTAAGGCCAATAGTCCTCATAGATACGCTGCAGTTCAGGGTTCATGGTGGCGATCATGATGCAGGCCACTTTGGTCGCATCATCAGAGTGTTTGGTGTACGCGGCGACTTCCTCGGGAGTAGCGGTATCTGGGTCAACCTCACCTAGCTCGGTTTCCAGAACATACTCTTTGTGTTCAAACCTAAGAGCCATTTTGATGTTACGGATCCAGTCATTATAGTTAGTGCCGTCTAACATCACTTTTGAGCACAATGACAGAATCGAGGTGACATTACCTGGATTCGAGTGGGGAACGGATTGGTTAGAAGATATCTGAATAAGAAGAAAGGAGTTTTAGTTAGATATTTATAAAATAATCCTTATATTCACCCAAGAATAAATATAAGGCTAGGACCCTACAATAACAATCTACAATATCGAAAAGGGATGCCGGAATCTTTATTGTAAATTTTATAAGGTAGGTGAATGACGATTCAGCCAATTCCACCGCGGAAAATAATCTTATTAAAATGGAATTTCTAGTTTCATTGAGATTTACCGAACTGTTCGATAGCATGTTTTAATCTCGGGAATGTCCCGCTGTTTTTGACTGGGATACCGAGGATCACAAACCGGGTGTGAATAACCATGCAAATTCGCTTGGTACTCTCGAAGTCAATTGTCATCTCTAATTAACGTGTCGGTTAACCACACACGCTCCGTTAATAATGAGAAAATCGAGAAACCCATTGCGACTCTTTGTGGACCCCAGTTGGCATGCCAGTAAACCACACACGCTCCACCAACGTTCCACAAAGTGCAATGTGCAATTTCATGGATTAGCACCAATTCACATTTTTGAACCTAAAGTCACTAGATTGGGTTTTGTTTAAGGTTATAGTACTTTCAATTATAGCATTATACTTTTAAGAGGCTTAGCGGTTCTATCAAACCCGTTCGGCTAACGACACTCGACTGACCAGGAGAGCGGTGGGTAAGAGTAGATACCCATTAGACTGCCATTTTATAGGCAGTCGCCTTATATCCACTTTATAGGACAGTTTTGTGAATGAGGCCTACTAGCGGTAAAACTAACCAATTTTCTTATATATAAATATTAACTTTTAATCATAAATATATAAGATATATTTTAATCTTATTAAAATATTTTAGAATTAATTATTTTTTCTAATTTTCGTAAATTTTAACCAATTTTTCGAAAATTTCAAATTAATTCTTTAAATCGATTTAGTTGATCTTTAGATTAACAATTAATTCAACTAATTATTTCTAAGATAGATTTTATGAAATTAATCAAATTAATTTATCTATCTTGGTCCCTAAGTGATCGAAAATTACTAGCCAAGCAAAAGGAGTTCAAGTTATTTAATTAATCCAATTACCAAAAATAACAACATACTTTTATGGCAAGCAAATCAAGCAATCAAGGGGGGACCATGGGGCATGGCGGCTAGGGTTAGGAAACCCTAGACAAACCGTCGACAATCAAGCCTCTCAAGGAGGAGTTTTCGCAAAATACCTCAAGGCAAGAATTAAGCATGCAGTTTATATCAATTCATAAAAAAACAAGCCTATGCTCTGATACCACTGAAGGGTTTCTATGCAATCAATGAACAAATAGATTCCTATGGTTCACATGCAACCCTAATATGATCTATGTTTTCTTCTATGAAGATAATAAACTAAACCTAAATACAAAAATTATTTCTAAAGATCAAAACTGAGAAAACCAACCTTTTGATCTTATTATCCTTGAAGCTAGCAGCAAAAGAATCCTGCCTCAAATGCAAGTCACACCCAAGCAATGGAGAAATCAGTCCAGCAGAGTATCACAGAGAGAGAGGTGGCGTGAATAATAAGGTGCCAGGGGGTTCCTTTTATAGCCTCCTAGGGTTACACCTGAAACCCTAAGGAGCCTCCAACTGGACAAGGCTTTTGACCACTTGGACCAGGCTTACCAAAACCCTAATTAGGGTTTCGCCAAACCCTGGAGGAGCCTCCAGGGTGGCGCCATTTTTGTCTCTGGTTTTTACCTGGCCAGTTATTCAACTATTGAATAAATGCCAACCAGTCCCTGCATCTTTTATTAAATTATTTAATCACTAAATTAAATCCAATTAATTCTAGATTAAATCTCAATTAATTAATATAGTTTCTAATTAATATATTAACACTTAAATATATTAATAAACCATATATTTATTTTCTATTGATTTATTAAATAATAAATCAACCATTCTCTCTACTGAACTATACATCTATCCTCCAGCTATGAGGGCAACCGAAATGGACTTAGCTTCTATTAACAAGATAAATACAATTATAAGTCATGGCTTAGACACCTAATCTAACACTATTGACCCTCTATTATGTCAAGAACATGTTTTAACTTCTACTAAGTCTTATTTAGTCCATGACTTAATGGTTAAGACCATAGGATGTCACAAGAGCTCTACGGAAGCTCATATGCACATCAACTCAAATTTTAAAGTCTAGTTTTGTCCATTTTCTATCCATACACTTATATAACCAATGGATGATTTAATTTAAGGTTTTTACACCCAATACATACTTTGTTAATTACCAATTCATGATTTTCATTAACCATTTCCATGGGTTTCATTCATGGAATCACCAATTCCATTCCACTATTCAAATTTCAGTTTTTATTCAAACTTCCATTTTATTAATTGAAATTCTTTGGAAACCACTTCCAATGGTTTCTTCATACATAAACATCATTTATGACTCATTCTAACCAACTCCTTATGTCAAATTAACACTTTGATCATAAACTCAAATTTCTAGGGTTCAATTACACATGAAATCACCAAACTTGATTTTACGTTATCCATATGTTGGATAATGATCAAAATGTGATTAGGAAAATAAACCAACTACTTCTACCTGTTTTGAAACCATGGAATCATGGATTCCAAGTTTCTTCCAAACATTTCCATTTTTAACCTTTTTACATAAAATCTGAAATTACTCAAATTTATCAACTAGGAATGATTTATTACTTCCATTATGACATATTAGACTTATCAATAACCATTATTACCAACTTGTTCATACAAACCCGTTAGTTAGGGTTCTTGAGCTCAAATTCTCATTTCTTTATTTTTAACACATTCAACGGGTAAACTAGGTTTAGATAGTGATTAATACACAAATTTAGGCTAGGAATCATAGGATAATCCTCCTCTAGCCACTGAATTTTCGAAGCTACAGTAACCTACTCATGGGAAATGGGTTAAACAACTCTAAAAATATGTTTACTAACCTTAGATGGCTTGGAATTCTTCAATTCCAAGTGAATTTCACTCAATTCTGCTTCAATTCCTCATAACCTTCACAAATCGACCTCCATGACACTCTCTAGAATTCTCTCATGTGTTATATGAATTGGGAGAAGATATTTCTCCTTTTTATACCACCCAACTTTGCCTTAATGACAATTTACCCCCTCATGTTTTATCTTTTCCAAAATAGCACAAAAATTCATTTCATAACATTATAAGTTTTATTTTCTTTCATTCTTTCCTTACAATATATTTTCTTTACATTAAAGTCATTTGTGTGTCAAATGACCATTTTGCCCTTTTTTACTAAATTCTACTATTACGACACCCTTCAAACCAACTTTTCATAAGTTTATTTTATGACTTTTTCTACTATTTTTGTGTTCTTACAATCAATCACAACTGTGGGCGCCTTTCCCCCTCCTAGGGCTCCTTCGGCTATTGAAGGGGTCACGGGTAGGCACATGATGATGGATTCGAGCTTAGTTATGAGATTCTTCAAGTAATTCTGAATCTCTGTTGAAATAGGTTTTGAGGTGACCTCCTTGAAGGTATCAATAGTTTCCAACATCAACCTGGTGGCGATTTTTACTTGATCAATTGAGTCGTGAGTCGACTGGGTTATCTTCTGAAGAGTATTGGTGAGGAGTTGAAGTAGTAGGATATGAGTGGCTCGAAGAGACTCATTTTCCCTTAACACGCCTAGAAAATACTTTTCAACATCCCCGAAGAAGGACTTGATGCGATCATCAACAGTTTGATCCAAGCTTTCAAGGTCCTTCTCTACACGATGAACTTCGGTCATCGTATCTTGAGCCTTCTTCCAAATGTTCTCGGCATCCTGTTGCCTTTTCTCATCAATTTCTCGCAAGCCTTTCGAGATGGCTTCTTTTACTGCATCGTCCAGAACAAGTTCCTTTTTCTCAAAGGCTTCAACTTTCTGCCTGAGATCTGAAATTTCCTTGACCAGCGCATCCTGAGACTGAGATGCTTTTAACTCGGTAACCAAGGTGATCAAAGAGTCAATTTTTCCATGAAGTTTGCGGTCTTCGGTATAAGGCATCAAGATTTGAGAGGAGGAATTTCGGTAGTTTCTTTATGGGGAAACATCAGCAGTGGAGCTGGACTTACTGATGTCGATGTCCATCGTCTTGGTAAACTTCGGTTTGTCCACCTCCTAACCTGTACCGAAAACATATTCTCCGATTATCTTTGAAATGGTGTCTAAGAAATAGACACGATCTCCGGATTGAGCATGGGGAGATCCTTGTTGAGTGGGAGAGGATTGCGATGGATTTTCCAGAGTGACATGAAAATTTTTGGAGGGGGCTTGAACTATTGGTTCTGATACCGGTTTTGTAATTGTCGGTTTCTTTTTCTTGGCTTCCAAATCCAGAAATCTTTCCTAAGTCATTGGTGCAATGTGAGAGGCCACATTGTCCCAGAATTTCTCCTTTTCATCAAACACATAATCTGATTCAACAACAATCTTCGAGAGTTCAAATGCCAAGAATTGATTGATTGCTGCAACTTCATCTGTAAGATGGATTCTTTCTTGTTTCACGTCTTCATGCTCTGAATTCTAAGACTAAGAGATCAACATTGCGTACTTCAAATTGTGCCTTTAACTTGGCTTCCATGTTGGCTTGACTTTTTATGGTGGCATTAAATCTCCACTTTTTAAATTCACTAGAAGAGGGTGGAGGTGGGATGACTGTTTCCTTTCCTTTCAAATTTTCAGTATCTTTTTCTGTTGTGGGCACGTTCTGTTTTTTGGCCTCTTTTGATTTTTCTGGAGAGTTCTGTTTTTCCTCCTTAGATTGTGAATCTTGAAGTTCCCAAGTAAATGGCTGAAAATGTACAAAACATTAGCCAGCTCATAAGGGAAACACATTCCTTAGATAACACATACCTTGGGTCACAGATGTTATGTCACATAGAAGCAAAATGTCTGACCAGACGCTTAGGCCGGATTCCTAAAAACCATAGATTTTTGTTACGAAAATTGAATTAAATCATAGATTTAAGCAATTTAACCGAATAAAAATCTAGATTTCCAAAATGCTAATAACGATAATCAACAAGTTGATAGCAGGGCATTTTGTTTTGACTTATATAAAATAAGTAATGTGTTATACCGAAAAGTTGGTTTTCTAAGTGGGATACCGAAAAAGTAATGTACCGAGAAGTTGGTTTTCTGATTAGGACTACCGAAGATGTAGTTTTGTGGATGGGATACCGAAAAATTAATATACCGAAGAATTCATGATACCGAGATTTAACATGTAACGGATGGTACCGAAATGAGCAGTTATTCAGAGATAAGAAAAGAGAAAGTGTACCATTGTAGTTTTCTTCTGCTTCTTTGATTTCGGTTGTTTGATTGGTGGAGCTTCAGCTGCCTTCTTTTTCCCTTTCTTGGGTGCCAGTTCGTCCTTTAGTGGTCTCGGAGGGTATGGTTCTGTATTTCTGGTAAGTGACTTATGCTTGATCACAAATAAGCTTGATGGATCAACAAGGTCCAAGAACGCTTTTGGTAACCTTCTGAGTTCACCGAAAATTGGATCAGATCGACGTGTGTAAGCATCTCCAACAAGGTATCATCATCGCATGCTGGGTATGGAACTTTATACATTGCATATAGTTGTTCTATGCACATTACCCAAAATCTCGCTGAATGAATTTTTCTCTGGCTCTTTTGAGAGGCAGGGATGTAAGACAGAAAGTCTTCAAGAAAAATGGCAGCAAGGTCAACTTCTTTTCTCATGTACAAACTCCAAAGTAGCTCGATCATCCTCCTGCTTAGTTGTTCGGTTCCACCTGTCTTCCCGGTTAAGCTCTTAATGCAAAAGTGCACTAAGCATTGCCATAAGGGTGAGATGCTACCCTTATTGAATTGAGACAGGGTTTCCAGCTTGTATTCGTACCCCATCTGATAAAGTATAGCAATAAGTTCATCCTGGATTGGATGATCGAATTGGGCATAATGATATTTGAGCTCAAGAGCTGTTGCAAAGATATTCTTATCCAAGGGCACCTCCATGTCATTAGATAGAGTGACTGTGTATTGATTATCTTTCTTCTTGGCTGAGAGCACGGTTTGCTCTAACAAGTTTACTAAAATTGCAAGGGGTGCAGCAAAGAATGCTCAAGACAATGAATGTCTGGACAGAAGGTGAATCACCACCTATAGATGTTCTTTAAAAATGGTCGGGTCTCTTGGGGCCAGAAAGTTGCACGGAGCAACTTTAACAGTATCATCACCGGCGGATCTAGTGGCACTCTTGGATGAGGCAGCCATAACACAAATGCACTAAGATTTGTAAAGAAAAATATGTCAAAAATCTAAAATTTTCTCAAGTACACGAAGAACACTTAAAGAATACTAAGAACACGAAGAAAACTTGCATACACAGTAAATAACAAAGTGTAAAGAAAAGAGTGATTACCTTAGTAGCAGAAGCAGAGAAGTAAGAGAAAGAATAAGGAGAGAAGATGGCAACGATGGCGAGGAGCGGAGGTCATACGATGCTTGATCGGAGACGAAGGTGAAGCGTTGCGTAAAACCCTAGAAAAACGTCATTGGCATGAAGTGGCAGCGCTTCAGGAACAAAGAAACCCTAAGATCGTCGATTGGAATGAAGAGAGAAGATAATGTGGGAGTTTCGAGTTGCAGAGAGCAATGTATAGAAGATGAACGGAGTATGAAGAAGACAATGTGAGGTAAGAGTGAGAGGGAACGGTTATATATATGGAATTTTTTAAATTCAGAAACCATCTGAAGAGACGTGAGAGACGTGTGGGGACGTGAGAGGACATGTCAGAAAAAGGTGTGGCTTGGCATTTAATGCTAATCCATGATGAGAGAGAATGGTGCAATCAGAGACTGACTCGTCATATTGCGAGTAACGAGATTTAAGATTATTCTAGTAAATTAAATCCTCATTATTGGATATTAAATGTAACGAAATTTAATTCACATTCCTAGTATTAAAGTGGTCGTTTTCAGATTAAAGGAATATGAGAGGTACAAAATTTGAAGGAGTTAGAGAATGTGTACCTTAAGTTCTGTATTGTTCAGAAAATTGTGCATACAGAAAATTGATGCATACCAAAGATAGGTCATGCCGAATGATTCTTCCGAAATTTATTCATACCGAAAATGTAACCATATCGAGAGTTGAATCTAAACGAGGTTGATCAGAAGATGTTTTGATCCGAAAACCATATTTTGTGGTACCGAAAATTATTTTCAAGCGATGTTGATCAGAAAATAAAGATGTACCAAAAATGATCAATTCGAAAGTGATTTTGAAACGAGGTTCCTCAGAAAATTTTGAATATGCCGAAAATTAGTTGTTTTGTGTGGTACCAAAATTATGTTTATGTATCAAAGTTGAGAAATTTGTTTTGAGAGAATGAGTTTAGAAAGGTCCGAATTTTTGTGAAGGGGTGAAATTTAAAAAGATGTAAGAAGTTCATCGGGAAAGAGAATATTGAAATGAACTTTAAATTACACAACTGAGTAACCGGTAGGCAAGTTTTTTATGATTGAAAAGCGTTGATTTGAACAGGATAAAATCAGGTCTTGAAGAATCATGGATCAAGATTCATCATACGTAACATTTCCAAGAAGTTATGAAATTTGGTTTTATCCAAGGTTTTAGTAAAAATATCAGCTACTTGTTCTTCAGTAGGAATAAAGTAGAGTTCAATGTTACCTTGAAGGATCTGATCCTTGACGAAGTGGTAGCGAAGGTCAATGTGCTTGGTCATCGAATGATTGATGGGATTATTCGAGGTAGCAATGGCACTCTTGGAGTCGCAATAGATGGATACTTGAAGAAAACGATACCCATAGTCCAGTAATTGAATTTTCATCCAGAGAACTTAAGAGCAGCAGCTGGAAGCAGCAACATATTCTACTTCTGCTGAAGATAGAGCAACACAGTTTTGCTTCTTTGAAGACCAGTTTACAAGTCTTCCACCCAATAACTGACACCTACCTGAAGTGCTTTTCATGTCTAAACGGCATCATGCATGATCAGTATCAGTGAATGATTGAAATGTGAAGTTATCACCGATTGGGTACCAGAGACCCATAGCTTTGGTGCCTTTGAGATATTTGAATATCTGTTTCACTATAGTAAGGTGAGACAGATTTAGTGCTACTTGATATCTCGCACATATACACGTTGCAAACACGATGTCTGGCCAACTTGTCGTCAAGTAGAGAAGAGAACCAACATTCCTCTGTAGATCTTGTGGTCTACTGGTTCACCATCATGATCAGCAGATATCTTGTGGTTGATTGACATAGGCACTTTAGAAGTTGAGAAATTCTAAGAGAAAATTTCTTTAATAGCTCATTTGTGTATTTCTCCTGATGAATGAAGATTCCTCTACTAGTCTGCTTGATTTGAAGACCAAGGTTAATTTCCCTATTCAAGCTCATGTGGAATTTGTCAGTCATGATTTTGGAAAATTCATCAACCATTGCCTGATCGGTAGAACCAAAATGATATCATCAACATAAACTTGAACGATCATGATATGCTTTTGATGAGATCGTACGAAGAATGTGGGATCTATTGTTCCTCTTCTATAACCAGATGTTACCAAAAATGTGGACAAGGTCTCATACCACGCTCTTGGAGACTATTTGATCCCATACACGGCTTTAGTTAGACGATAGACATGATTGGGGTGAGAAAAGTCATCAAAACCAGGAGGTTGTTGAAGATAAACAACCCCATTGAGATCACCCTGCAGAAATGCACTCTTAAGATCCATTTGATGGACAATAATGTTTTTATGAGCAGCATATGACAAGAAGATTCGGATAGCTTCCAGGCAAGCTACTGGTGCGTATGTTTCATCATAGTCTATTCCTTCTATCTGACTATAGCCCTTTGCCACGAGCCGAGCTTTGTTCCGAACCACCGTTCCCATATCATCCAATTAATTGCGAAAAACCCATTTTGTACCAACAACGGTTTGATTGGTCGATCGAGGCACAAGATCCCAAATTTATTTCTCTTGAATTCTTCGAGCTCCTCTTGCATTGCCTTAATCCAATCGTCATCATCCAGGGCATCAAGCACTGCCTTCAGCTCAAACTTACTGATGTAAGCAGCATAATGACATTCATCCTGAATTGACTTCTTTGATCATGTTTGAACACCAGCAGATGGACTACCGATTATTTGGTTTGGGGGATGACTACGGGTCCATTTATGAAGTCTGGGGATAAGAGTAGTGTCTGATTCATGCAAAACCATGTCTGGAATAAATTACGGATCTTCAGGAGTGATGTCTTGTATATACGAGCCTTCAAACAAAATTTCTTCATCGGCATCGAAAGTGAAAATTGGATCATCATTTGACGCATCAGCTAAAGAATCATTTCTTTGATCATCTTTTGAATGTTGAAGGTCCCCCTAAACTTGTGGGATTCCATCAACATGTGTTAGGAGTGGGAGCTCCCCCTGGACATGTGCTGGGAGCGAAGGCTCTCCCTGAACCTATGGAATTTATGATGGGAGCGAAGGCTCCCTCTCAAATATTGCATTTGTATTAGAAACTCTTACCTCGCTGGATGGGACAGTTGGTTCTGTTAGAATTGTTTCATTGGAAGAAGTGAATGGTGATGGTGCTGAAGATGTTGTTACTTGCTGAATTGCTTCAGGAGAACAAATTACCTCAGCATTGATTGCTGTTTCACGAGGATCAAAGAGAAGATTGTAATCAATTTTGGTTGCTATGATTGGTTGGTGACCTATTGGCATATCTGCCTCCATGACATAGAGAATGCCTTGGGCTGGCTTCCTCCAGAGGTATTGATCATCGAATTCCACATCAAAGCTCTCTTCAATTTCTCTGGTTCTCCTATTTAACACGCGATAAGCAACAGACTTAGATGAATAACCCATGAAAATTGCTTCATCACTTTTGGGCAAAAATTTTCCCAAGTGGTCTCTATTATTTTTAATGAAGCATCGGCAACCAAAAATGTGGAAAATTTTAACATTGGGTTTTCGCTCGTTTAACACTTCATAAGGAGTCATCATCAGTCTTTTTTTGATGATTGAGCGATTTTGCACAAAGCATGCAGTGGCCATAGCTTTTGCCCAGAAGGACAAGGGCAGATTGGCGAAATTCGGCATTGATCTTGCTACTTTAACTAAGGTTCTGTTTGTTGGGCCATAATTTATGTTGGTTTAAGCTTTGCATTTAATCGGACCAAATCCAAGGAGTTTCTCGGGTAAAATGAAGTTTTTATGGGCCTAAATGAGTTTTTCGGCTGGGACCGAAAAACCCTTGGTTCTTCGGTGTTCTTGACCGAAATACAATGTTTTTCGGTTGGGCTATCATGGTTTTTCGGTGGGATTTTATGGAGTGGGCTTTGGGTTTTGCTAGGGTTTAGGTCGTAGGGTATAAAAGGCTATGTGCGCCGTCATTTGCAATTTGATCGACTAGGAGCTTTCTAGAGAGAATTATTATGAAATCGATCATAACCTTATGTACCAGTCTTTTGTTAATCAAAGAGTGCATTGAAGGTTTGTAGTATCCGTTCTTGTTCGTGTTTCGATTCATACTTGATTTGGATTCCGCACCAATCGAGTGATTTCATTGATACCAAGAAGATCTAGAGAGTTTTGGGACTAACAACTGATATCAGAGCCTTAAAAATCCCAATTTTTGGGTGTTTTGGTATCAATTTTTCGAAACATTCGCTTGGATTCAGATGATTTTGAGCATTTTTGGACCGATTTGATTGATTTTGGGGGTTTTTGTTCGAAGTGTTCTTCGTGTTCTTAGCACCTTCAAGCGAAAAGTCATAAAAAACGGAGTTTTGATCTTCAAAACTCGTTTTTCTGTCAAAAAACGACGTTTTGAGATCTGAAAGAGTTGTTCGGTCACGCTCCTAGGTTGTTCGGTGGCGGCGCTGAGTTGTTAGGCTTTTTAGAGGTTGTTCAGTTAGGGTTTAAGTTCTTCGGTCTAGATAAGGGTTTTTCGGTGAGCCCATTAAGTGTTTTTCGGTGCAGCTAGGGTTTCAAGGTTGTTCGGTCAGAAGGTTTTTTGCCCAGGTTTTTCGCTGTACCAGTTTTCGGTTAAATTGTTGTTCAGTGTGGTTGTTTGGTGTAGGTTGTTCGGTGTAGGTTGTTCGGTGAACAATGATTTCGCTCAAAAGGGGTTCAAAAATTTCGAACTGTGTCAAATTTTGGTTTTTCGGCGAATTTTTTTTGGGGGTTTTCGATCAACTTTTTGGCGTTTGAAGGCCTTTTTGATCCTCTAGAACCTCTAAAATGGCAACAAAAGACGCTTCAGAAGTTGCTTGTTCTTCTCAATCGTGTGTTGATATAATTGCCAAACTTCGCGAACACAGCGATAATTTAGTTAGAGAGATATTTGACCTTGAAAATCTTGTGCATAAACACAAAAAGAAACTGAAACCTTTACAAGAAAAGTTAGATGCTAAAACCTCAGACTATCTTAAAATTCAAGACGAGCTTACTATACAAAATTGTCATCTTAAGTTTGCCAAGGAAGATATTGCTAGATTAACTGCTGAACTTGATACATTGAAATCAAAATTTTAGAATAACGAATCCAATCTTAAGAAAATTTATATATCAAGTGAGGTAGTTGAATCTATAATTGAACATCAAACCATATGGTCAAACATACACGGTGAAGGTCTTGGATACAGTTCTGTTCTCCCTCCATATAATAATAATTTTACCCCACCCCTTGAAACCGAAGAATCTGAGGAATGCTATCTCTCAAATTTCATCCCAAAGGATCAATCTGGCACCGCTGAGAGTACTAAAATATATTCTATTGATGCTTCTACCTCATGTGCAGATACAGTGAAAAAGGAGGATGAAATCAAGGAGAAGAAGACTGCTAAGACCTGTGTCCCTTCTAAACCTTGTGGTGATGGTTTAAATTCAAAAATTCCAAATGTTGGAAAATACAAACCACCAAAGTTTGTGAGAGAAGGTGAAATTCCTTTTAGACCAAGACCAAGTCCCACTAAGTGTGATTGTGCTTGTACTTGTGGCAACTCCATGAAGAACTCAAAAGGACAAGGACCAAGTCACAATCTCATTTACTTGAAGAGGAAAACATGCTTCAATTATAGGATTACAGGTCACATCGCCAGGAACTGTCCACATCGCCCACATATTCCCTTCTACGCACAAAGCTGGCAGAACATGCCAAGAGGGAGTTCTCGCAAAAGAAATCCCTCAAGATCACGTTCAAGAGATGGTGATTGGAACGCAGCAAAGGCCAAGAAGCATGCCCCCAAGGACAACAAGACCGATTTGAGAGATGACTCTGCCAAATCGAAATCGGTAAGGTCGAACTCATCTCAAGGATCGTTCTCGAGTCTGTACTGGAAACAGAAGCATAAATCAAGGGGGAGTTCTGGTTCGAAGACAACTGTTGATACACCAATCCGGTTAAACAACAAGCGACAAAAACCAAATTACCAGTAGGTACCAAAAGGCCAAAATTCCAACTTGTTTCATAATTTTGTTAACTCTTCGTTCTTATCTGATCAGCAGGACATGTCATGGTAAAGATTCAAGTGTGTGGATGGCAATGGTAAACCCAGTTTTGAGATGGACTGGGTTCCCAAAACCAATTAATCTCGCATTCCGTGCAGGAGCAGCTATGGAGGAATATCATTAGACCCTGGTTTGCCGATAGTAGCTGTTCCAGTCACATGATAAGAGGCAACTCTCATTTGCACAACATTCAAATCATTAATGGAGAGTATGTTTCTGTTACGGGAGGGGAGAAAGAAAGGATCACGTGGGGTTCGTATATATCTATGTGTTGCAAATTGAAAAGGTAACTTCGCTCCAGAACTGAATCTGATTTGTTTTGATGACTAATAGTTCAATTTTTGTATAATTTCTTACATTTTTTTAGTTTAAATTTGTTCATGTTTTATTTTCTAAAGTTCTCTTCCATGGACAAATTTAGGGGGACAAGAAAAAACAAAAAAAATTACAAAATTCTAAATTACAAAAATATTTTCTTTTCCTTATGTCTTTATTTTTCAGGAAATTAAAAAATCCAAAAATATTTTCCTTTACACAATTTGCACGATCGTCAATGTTCCTGATCTATACCAATCAGGAATACAGATCCAAAACTTCATGTCAAAGATGTGACTCTCTATTACCACGACTCGCTAAGACATTCCTTACCTACCGACGACGCACCGAGTAATACCACTCACTGCTGAGGTAACCTTTAAGTGTTAGTGATCCTCATTGGTACACCTCAATGAGTGTGAAGCACTGACAACCACTTCTTAACCAATCTAAAAGTTTTTCTTGTGTAACACCAACTTCTAGATACTTTGAGAGAAACCACTCAAAGTCTAGAGTTAAAAAGTCTGTGCCGATGGTTAGACTACGCACCGTAGTCTATCACATGCACCTATCTATTCTTAACCACCTTAATATTTCTAATACAAGAAATAGATGATTCGTCACTTTAAACCAAGTAGTGATGATATTTCGACATTCTATGCCAGTGCTACAACACAAGTACTAGATGTGAGGCATCAACAACCATTCTTACCTACAAAGCTTCTAAATCAAGAGTTGGATGACTTAGTGTAATAAACCATACACTGATGACAATTCGAAAGTCTAGCCGATGGGTATGTCTAGTAACCAAGACATATTACACGCTCATACCGCACTTGACCTAAAACTTCTTCTAATACAGATGTTCGTGACTCAATGTGATATTACCTCACACTGATGAAATATCGCAACTCTGGGTCAGTGATCGTTGTTGTTTACCACAATAGCTGTGAGACTCCAACAACTTCACCTGATTCAAATTGGCACCAGAATGGTACACTCCGCAGAGTTTGGATACCATTGAACCTCTTGCCAAGAGCCAAGTCAACTTGTTGACTTGTCAACTACATTGAGATCTTTGATCAAGGATATGCAGGGGCCAAAATCAAAACGGCCATGAGTAGTTAACCGATACTCAAACAATTGCAGTGCGTTTCCCCGGGTTCACACAGATACTGCGAGAAGTCTCATTTTGAGCCAAGGATGAATCCTTAAACAACTGTGGTGAGAGTTTATGACTCCATGACCCACAAGATTTTTGGTCATCATTGTGCACTGGTTTAGTCGAAGACAATCCAGTGAAGTCTTTCAATTGATGGAGCCAGAAGTGAAGTTTCAAGTTCTCAACATAATCATTTCAACCCCAGAGAAGGTGAATCATAACTATATGTGACAAGCTATGTTGAATTCCTCCTCAATCAGTTTGTTGCTATATTTGCACCTTCAAGTGATCAAGAAGAAGACGTGAAGAGTCAGACTCCAGTCAAATTCAAAGTCAAATCAAAAGCTGGATGTGCTGATTCAAGACCTAAGCAAGAAGCATGTACCCAAATGTGCATTCAAAGTCAGACCTGAAGACAGTCCGATACCGAAGATGAAGTCGTCTGTGCAACGTGCTAAAATTTCATCAACATATATACCCATCACCTGCTAAGGGGGAGATTGCCATGATAAAGGGGAGATTGTTGAAATATTCTGTAGTGTACAACCGAATAAAGTTCAAGACAGAGCTCGAGGTTAAATGAAAGCATTAAACCAAGGGGTAGATTGTTGGGCCATAATTTATGTTGGTTTAAGCTTTGCATTTAATCGGACCAAATCCAAGCAGTTTCTGGGCTAAAATGAAGTTGTTATGGGCCTAAATGAGTTTTTCAGCTGGGACCGAAAAACCTTAGGTTGTTCGGTGTACTTAAATACAATGTTTTTCGGTTGGGCTATCATGGTTTTTCGGTGGGCTTTTATGGAGTGGGCTTAGGGTTTTACTAGGGTTTAGGTCATAGGGTATAAAAGGCTATGTGAGCCGTCATTTGTGAGTTGATCGACTAGGAGCTTTCTAGAGAGAATTATTGTGAAATCGATCATAACCTTATGTACCAGTGTTCTGTTAATCAAAGAGTGCATTGAAGGTTTGTAGTATCCATTCTTGTTTGTGTTTCGATTCATACTTGATTAGGATTCTACACCAATCGAGTGATTTCATTGATACCAAGAAGATCTAGAGAGTTTTGGGACTAACACTGTTCCTCCTTTCAACAACACCATTTTGTTGCGGTATGTAAGGAGCAGAGAAGTTTTCTTCAATTCCTTTGGAGATAAGGAAGTCTTCTTGTTGATGATTATTAAACTCTGTTCCATTATCACTTTATGATTCTCCTGACCGACAGTTGCACTTTCAGCTCTATTGACATGATAAATTTTTGAGTTCCAAGAAGGTATCTGATTTCAATCTAAGAAAGTATACCCATGTGAAACGAGTGAAATCATCCACGATGACTAAGATATACTTCTTGTGATTCAGGCTTGCTACTGCTGATGGTCCACAGAGGTTAATATGTAGACGTTCCAAGGGATGCGAAACGCTGGAATCGGTGATGGATTTCTGAGGCTTCTTCTTCTGCTTACCCAGTGCACATGCAGCACACAGATTCTCATTGTCGAATTTCAGAAGAGGAATTTCATAGACCATTTCCCCTGTGACCAGTTGATTCATGTACTAAAAATTGAGATGAGCCAATTTTCGGTGCCACAGCCAACTTACCTCAGAATGGGCTTTAGATAGTAAACACAGCCGAGGTTTTCCAAGAAAAAGAGAAGTGTCCAGCGGAAACATGGTATTTCGCCTTAGGGAATTCACAAGGAACTTGTCTCTGATTTTGGTCATGATATAACGAATTCATCATCGAATTCAACTTTGAGACCAGTGCATACCAGTTGCCCTACACTAACAAGATTACGTTTAAGACCAAGGACGTAGGCAACTTTCTGTATTGTGAAGTTTCCATTCATGAGGACCCCATATTCGTTGATAATGTCATTTTCATCATTTCTGAATGTAACAAAACCTCCATTGCTGACTGCTTTCACAATCCATTTTTGAACAACTTTCTTTAAGACTTTTTTAGAAGCATTTTTGTTTTGTTTAGAACGATTTTTCAGTGTTTTGTTGAACGGAGTGACTGCTGAAAAATATTTTGGAATTTGTTTACAACAGTGACAGCAAATTGTGTTTTGTACGCGTTTTAGGATTTTTGGTGCTGTGAGTTTTAGAGAAACGTTTGACAATTTTTCAACAACTTTTTGATCATTCAGATGAGCTTTTCCCTTTTGTAAATATTTTTGAGTTAAGATGGAGTTTTGAAATGCATTTGTGGGTTTAAAAAAGATTTTGTCTCTGAGAGTCTCTTTTTGGTGATACAGAAAATCTGACAAATTTTTAAGGTTGTGATTTGCGTGAACTCTGTCTCTTATGCTCAGTTTTATGGTTCCCTGATGTTGAGGCAACAGACTTTGCTGTTTTCTCAACGTTGACAATTTTGGGAAAATTCGAATGGTAGTCCAAGTAGTTGGTGGTCTGCTTATAATGAGTGAAGTTTCTTCTATCTTCTATCATGTACTGGGCTTGACCAGTAGCACGAAAATTAACATGTGGAGTTGGAAGTAAGCCTTTGTAGATGTACTTGTTTGGTACAGAAGTAGCTTGTTTCGGAAATGTGGAATTCGAGATGGTGGATGAAGTGAAGTTTTTGGATTTTCTATGAGTTTGAGTATAAAAACAATTATTCTTTTCTACTCTAGCATGGGATCTGGGAGATCGAACATATTTTCGGTTAAGCGTTGGTTTTACCCCATTTTTGGTTAAATTTTGTCCTTTTCCCCTTTTGAAATTCTCTCTTGGAGAGGAAGAGACAGATAAAGAATCATTTAAAGTTTTGTTCTCTTCCATATTCGTTTTAAGACTTTTGAGTGGCATGATTTTGTTTGAGTCCAAAATTTGTTTATTTGATTCTTCTAATGATTTTGGAAGATTCTGCTGCAATACATCAACATATGTGTTGATACCTGGGTTAGATGCCCCAGCAGTCATACTTGATGATTGATCAGCAGTGGGACTTTTAATTGTTATTTTGTTAAAATCTACCTTGATGATAAATTTCTTTTTTGGACCACTCTCCATCTCGATCTCTTCATCAATTTTCTCTTCATTAGAGTTGTCCTCCACGTCAGCATAACATAGGTCAAACTCTTCGGCAACACAGTTGCCTCTTAGATTTGTGAAGAAAGAACTTTGATGAGAAGATGTTGAAGGAGTGTCAACCGGGACTGAGGTCAAATGTCTGGTCTCGAATGAGACCGAAGATGTTGACAATTTACTGCTTTTAGCAGTGTCAACAGATTGACTTGAGATTTCTGAAAATATGAAAAAGGAATTTTTCTTTCTTTTGATACAGAGGTTGCAGCCTCAGAATTAATCGATGGAGTTTCAGTTAATGTTTCTTTCAAGTCTACATCGAGTTTATCGTCGTTTATGTTTGAGAGGTATTTAAAAAATGGACTTTGTTTTGAATATGTAGGATAATTTTTGTTTTTAGCTGTTCGAGCCCATCCCCAGTTAAAGGTATTTTAAGAAGTGTTAGAATTTGTTGGTGACTTGAAAAATTCAGTTGCTTTATACAACTGATCTATTAATTGATTTAATCTAACATTGTCACTCCGGGCTAAATCCCTTTGTGACGCCAAAAGCTGAGTTGATTTTTCGGTCATGATCCTAGAAGTTCTTTCTATTTTCAAATCAGATTCAAATTTATCACATAACAACTTCCTATCTTCTAGTCTACTTTTTAACTTCATCACTTTGTCGAACCCATCATCTCGTTCGTCCAAAACCCTCCGATATGCCACTAATGCATCTGCAAAAGTGTTAGATATCCTTTCCAAAGATGTTTCCAGATTAACAGAATAGATATTATTAGAATGTAACATTTCACGTATTTGCTCAATTATGATGACCCCATTTCCGGTCTTGTGGTTTACCATGAAAGCATAACTCTTTGGAGCTGAGGTGGCTTCTTCCATGCCATGCATTTTCTTGTCTTTCCTTATGTCCGGAATTGAAATTCCTAAGGATTATTGGACCATCATACATTCATCAACCGCCTTGCCTCTCTTTCTCTTATTCTCATACGTTTCTTCTTTGTCCCCAAAGGACCACACTTCCACGTTCCTTGCTGTCGCCACAAATGCCTTGACTTTCTCTTCTTCTTTCTCTCTGTTGAAATTCTGAGGTGCTCTGCAATCTGCTGCATAGTCCCACAAGCCTCCGCATTTCTGAAATTTAATAATTTCGGTCTCGCTTTTTCCGGTGCTCTGGACAGAGTGTGACTGGCAGCAGGTCTGCTGCAGCTTTGGACTTTTCGGCACGATGGTCTTCAGCAGAGGGTTGGTAATGATTTTGAGAAGGTTGGTAATGATTCCTTGGCTAGTTGTGGTTTCTAGGCTGATACCCTGATCGTTGGTTGTTTGGCCGAAAATTTCATTTCGGACTGCTGAAGGATGGGATCCTGTTGAACTTCTAACTAATGAGAGTGATCTCATGCTGGTACGCAACTTCTTCTTCATCGTCACACTCGGAATAACATGATTCAGAAGGATCTGGTAAGGCAGGGTAGGTGGTTGGTTGGATTGGTAAGAAGGTTGAAGAGCAGGAGCTAGAGTTTGGTTATGAGATGGTTGGTAATAAGTAGGATAGGTGATCTATGGTGCTGATGGGTGATAATAATGAACTGGTTTTGGTTGATATTAATATTGACTTATCTCTTGTGGTACACTTTGGTGGCTGGTAGGAAGGTAACTTGGGTTTGAAACAGCCTATTGGTACATTGATGAATGTACCAACTGTTGTGGTGAGTTGCCTAACATTGGAAGCTTGCGCTCTACTACCAAGGCCAAAGGTCCACCCAGTTTGCAATTGACTGCATTTCACGTCATTCTCTTTACCTAGCAAGTTATTATACAAGCGATACATATTAAAGGTTTTAAGTTTCCCTGAGTCTTGTAGGATCATCTTCACCATCATCCAGTCTCTTCCCAGGCCTTCAAGAAATCTGAGATTTATTTCTTGATTGGTCCTTACTGCTCCTGCACTCAGAAGACGGTTAACAATAAGGGAAAAACGAGTGAATGAGTCGCTTAGACTTTCCCCAAGAAGAGAAGAAAACTGGTGATATTCGCTAAGACTTGCAGTCAACTTCTTGTTTTCCTTCCTTTGTTCCTTGGAACATGTTTTGCAACAGAACTCATATTTACTGAGTAGTGGTACAATTTTGAATAAGATAAAATAATTTGGGAGGAATGCCACAAGAAATTTCAGTGAACGCAATTTGGTCATTGTCCATCTTTTCTACATCAAGAGGTGTCAGTCTAGGTTGAGGAGCTCCTTTAAGGGAACCTTCGGCGGTGTCAGCCCTGTGGATGAGAATAGGAACATGAGGTCCCTCCTCAACAGATCTCCAGACATCTTTCCATTTTCTTTTAGATAGTTTTGCATACGAGTTGCCCAACCGTTGTATTCCGTAGGAATAAGTATTGGAGCTCTGGTGGAGCTCCCAACACTGTTGGCAACATTTAAAGAGTAGTACATTTGCATGTTTGGGAAAAAGTCTAGAACTTGTTTGAAGGAGTTTTGAGTTTAGAAACTTGAGCTTTGCAGCATACAAAGGTTTATACTGGGTCTAAAGGTTGTTACTAAAGCCAAGGCTTAAGCAAACTAAGCACGATGAACCTTACAAACAGCCACAATGGGTCTGATACCAATTGTTGAAAATAAAACTAAGTATTTAAGGTGCAGAAATAAATGACAAGTCCGAAGACTTGAATAATACTTAGACAAATCGAAGCTCAACAATAAATAGATAAAAACAAGTTAAGATGCGGAATAATTAAGACTTGAAGATCAAAGTGCAAGAATTAAATTTAAGAAAGGAAGAACATAAGCATAAAGATGAAGAACAAGAGTTTGATGGAATGGAAGATATTTTATATCATAGAAACATAGTTACAGATCAATTCTCCAAACAATAAAGAAAAGTGTTGGTGGAACTCTCCTTTTATAGTGCAATGAGAGTTCCCACTGCACAAAGACTAAAGGGTGGAATGAACTACAGTCCAGTTCATTCCGTATTACACTAAGGTTAAAAGTACAAAGTCAGACTATACTAGCCTAAGTTGATTGTTCTCTATCTATCAGTACATGTGCCAATGCAACTTTAGGAACCATGACTTGACAGGTCTAATTGTACTTTATAAATGAATCTTCTTATCTTTTTCTTTATCTTCATTTAACTTGATCTCTTATCTTGATCTGAACTTCTGATTGGTATCGAAGTTTAGGGACAATCTTCGGTATGGGAGTTGAACGTTGTGAACTTCGGATGTCATCAGAGGTTGCTATACTGAAAGCTTTTGTACCGAAATCCAATAGTGGATTTCGGTGTCTTCTAACACTTGATTTCTGAGCTTGTATAACTTCCGAACTTAGACTTTGTTGCACAGTCCAAAATCCAAGAGTGGATTTCGGTATAACAGATTTCGGATCCACATTATGATAATACACAAGTAATATAGTCAAAGCATGTTCATTCATAACTGGAGAGCATTCAGAAGTTACATTCGGAACATACATCAAAAGATAGAAATTTTTCAAGAAAGATTACGAGTAAAACACCGACTTGGTCAACGACTCAATTAACGCTAACAGAATCTTTTTGGTAGTCAAAGTGTCACTATTAGGAAAAACTCTCATCGTGGACATCTAGAAGGTCCTTGTAGGATCAAGCTTCTACACTATTTGTAACACCACGACAATCAGGTATGCATACTTATCTTAATTGTAATAACATGTTTTGAGTGCGTATGAAGTTCTAAGTTAAGTAGCGATGTTTTTGGTGAAAGACCAAAAATGTGCAAATTG
The DNA here is from genome assembly GCA_023525715.1 of Cichorium intybus. Lineage (NCBI taxonomy): Eukaryota > Viridiplantae > Streptophyta > Magnoliopsida > Asterales > Asteraceae > Cichorium > Cichorium intybus. Next base: position 103,338,453 of record CM042009.1, read on the forward strand.
AAGAACGGATTAAATCTTGAATTTTGTGATGTTAGGATGTTATGTTCTGATTTAAATGTTCATTATATGGCTTAATGCGATGTTTTGATGCTAAGTTTAAGTTTATGGATCAAAAGGTTGAGAGATACGAAAAATTTGTGAAAATTTCCTTCATAGAGGATTTTAGCGGCGCTATCACTTAAGGGGATAGCGTCGCTATCCAAAGTACGATGCTATTTTGGCTTAGGCGTGATTTCGAGATAGTGACGCTATCTTAGTAGATAGTGGCGCTATCTACTGCTGATGGGAAACCCACTAAAAGACTTTAGTCGGTCATTTGAGGTGTAAGCATTCCAAAAACATAAGGTATGGGAGAAAAGGGTGTCAAACTCGTTTTGGGGTCAATTCCAACAATTGGAGGTGAAATTTATAGGGGTTTTACATCCAAATCAAAGATTAAGGATAGTATGTTCTTATATCTGTAAATTGCTAAGTGTATTTAAGCTAATTGGTGATTTATTGATGATATAGAAGTTGAGAAATCTAAGGTTTTATGTCTGTGAACGAATTTGATGTAGTAGCTCTTAACTTCTAAGTATTTAGGAGCTGAAAATGGGCATTATGTGCTAAAAACCCGTGAGGATGAACACGTCGTTATCTGTGAACAGATAGCAACTCTATCTTGTCTATGTGGGAAAACACAAGCAATTTGTTATATTAGCATAAATGGTGAAATATTATGACTAAGGAAGGTTTAAACTTTGTTCCTTTGTAGATAAGAAGGAATAAGGAAGCTTGTAAACATCAAACTTATCTCACTTTTGATCTTGGACTTAAGGTGAGTGTCTTATCTCTTCACTCTAAATACGGATTGTATGTGGAATAATAGTACTGTGAATGTATTGCATGTATATAATGTGTTGATACTATGGCTAATTTGTGTGCTCAACTTTATTGTGATATACAAGGGATAGGTGTGAAATCTCTTGTATCTTCTATTTGGTGATTTGGCTAGAACTTAGCAATAACTATGTGGAATTTATGAGACTGGTGTAAAGTCTCTATAGGCTGGTGTATAGCCTTAATACTTTGGTGACCCTTAATTAGGATAAACACTTTGGTGTACAATTGCATGGTGTAAATGCTATCGGTGTAGTATTCTAATTGTGCGATCTAATTGGTGAATAAATGCTTGGTTTATCCTTTTATAACATGGTGTTTTCTCTAAGTTAGTTACTAAGCTTATGCTTACATAGTTGTTGCTTTCTTGGTGTTTCAGGACCTAGTGGATCTAGAGGTAAGGTTGTCATGGAAAAGTGAGAGGTCCTTGGTCACTTGCCATCTTTTGTTGTTTTAGGACATGTATGTAGTTACTTTAAACCAGTTAGATCATGCTACTCTTATTTGGATATTTTGTATCTATGGTACATGAGCATGATCTGACTTGTTGCTATGCACATGTTTGCACATCTTTTTGGTTATCAAGTCCTACGTTTGTTTTAAAATATATGATGTACAAAGTATGGTTTGATAGGCGTTACAAGTTAGTATTAGACCACCGGTTTAAGTGAACTAGACCTTAGAAATAGGGTAAGACTTGGACCACGACTTGAGGGAGGATTATATGTTAACCTAAACTGGATTTCGTGATAATAACTGGTGTTGGTGTTTAATTTGGTGATTATTATTGGTGTTGGTAATTAAATTGGTGATGATAGAATCATACAGGTGAATTAACACTCTTGATGTAGTATATATGTGAACTATCTAACACCCAACTCATAGAAACAAATACACCGAAAAATTTTCACTTTTGAAAACATAGTTTATCACATAAAACAATAAGTAAGTGTATAAGTTACATACAAGAAGTATATAAGTGTATCAAGGGAGTATAAAACATAATAAACTCCATCGAAGTCGGGCTGCTACGATCTGCTTCTACTTGTCCTAAGCTTCCTATCCATGAACTATCTCCTTACCCTTAGTAGAATTATTTGATTTAACATGTTATGATCTTAGGGTTTATGCTAGAAACTTGAAAGTTCATATGCATGCTTAGAATTTTCGACTTTTACCTAGTTTCTTTGTGCCTCCTTGATGTTTGTCAAATTGCACTAGCGTTTAGAAAGGGTTTCTGTGCCTTGCATGCATTTGGCGGCTAGGGTTACTGCCCTATCTTGCCCTGCAAGTTTCGTAACTTGCTTACTTGCCTTATATGTCTATTGTCTTAATTTTTTTATTCCATTAAGATATATTTATTTATAAATTAATTGTTAAAAGGTATTAATTGAACTAATTAATTAATAAAATATTTTAAATTGTTTAAAATACATTTATATATTTTAAAATAGTGTGTGTGTGTGTATATATATATATATATAAGGATTAATTAAAGCAAAAACATTGGTCAAACCATGAATAGGTTCACCCACAAAATCATGTATGGGGTTTGAATTGGAGGGTTCTCATGAACCCAAATGAAGTTGCTTTTTAAATGGCATTGATTGCCTACCACCTTCACCGCCCAGCACCTTTTGCCATGTGGAGTTACCGAAAGGGTTTGATAGGGCAATATTTAAAAGTTAAAAGTATTAACTTAAAAGTATTTGAACAAAAGCCCGTTTATATATAAACAAATGTGAACTATGTGTTATCCATGAGAAACACACATTCTCTTTATAATATGATGGTGGAGCTGTGTGGTTAACCGCCATGCTATCTATATAAGGTTATAGTTGGGGATGATGTGACACTCGCGATTCTCAAAAGTATCTTGAGTTTGGCATCACGTGGGTTCTGCATGGTTAATTCACCGTCTGATCCATGATCCACGACATACATGTCATGGATTCTGGGATGAGCACAACCGAGCCATTGACACTAGTCAATGAATCTCACAGATCTAGGAATTTCATAGGGATTGAAATTGACAAAGAGTTTTGTCTACCTTAATGACCATTATGATGTGATTACGGCATCCCTCTTCACATATAACTATAAGATTTTGGATCCTAGCCTTAGTAAATAAATCGGGTAATTATTTTTAAAGGATTAAATCTCAAGCTAACTAAACTAAAATTATGTTTTATAGATGTCTGCCAATAGCAACAACAACTCGGGTCCTACTCCTCCTCCACCACCTCCTCCTCCTCCTCCACCACCAACAAACATCTCACTGATATCTGTCCTCTCGAGGGAAAAGCTTATGGGTCCGAACTATCTTGACTGGATCTGGGCCTTAAGGTTTGCTTTGAGATTCTAAGGCAAAGAGTATGTCCTTGATGTTGATATCCCAAAGCTAGCTGATGATGCTGCTAATGAAGATATAGAAGCTTATGATAAGCACTGCAATGACTCAACTAAGGTTGCTTGCCTGATGTTGGCGACCATGTCCTCATAGCTCCAAAAGGGCTTTGAGAATACTGGGTCGTACGACATCAATCTGTAGCTCAAGAAAATGTTCCAAGAGCAGGCAAGGCAGGAACGAGTTGAGATCGTCAAGTCCCTGATTGCTTGTAAACTGCAAGACGGAGCGTTTGTGTGTATGCGCGCTCAGAAAATGAAGTCATACATAGAGAAGCTGGAAAATCTTGGTGTTCAGTTGCCTAGGAAGTTAGCCATTGATATGGTTCTTAACTCACTTTCTAGTTCATACCAACAATTCATCATGAACTATAATATGAACAACCTGGACAAGACCTTGATGGACTTGCATGGGATGCTGAAGACTGCTGAAGCCAGCATGAGGCAGGCTCGTGGCACTATCTCCTCTGCTCCTGTCCTAGCCATTCATCATGGTGGTGGAAAATGGAAGAAAGGTTCTCATCCCAAAGGAAAAGGAAAAGCCAAGGGTAACCAATGCTTTAAGAGGAAAGCTGACTCCGATATTGCCTCTATAAGTGACCTGAATGAGAGCTATCTGCTTTTACTGCCAGCAGAAGGGACATTGAAAACGTAGCTACCCATAGTACCTAGAGGACCTAAAGAAGAACATGGTCAAAGAGTGTGGCACCTCAGATATATTTATGATCGAATTATATAGTACTATGACTTCTAATTCTTGGGGTCCTTGAGAGAATGTTCATTTATAAATGGTCAAAGAGTGTGGCACCTCAGGTATATTTATGCATTGTTTGAGGATGGTTATAAATTTAGTTTTGACAATGATAATGGAAATATTTTCATTTATAAAATGGGTATATTTGTTTTAAAGCTAGTCTTTGTAATGGCATATACGAAAGTGTTGTTTGCGTTGGTATAAATAATAATATAACTTTGAATGTTGATTCTGATGAGAGAATGTTCTCGATAAGTAACATCTATGGCACTGTCGTCTTGGCCATATAAACAAGAATCGCATTGCTAAGCTCCAGGCAGTGCTGGAGACACAACTGGAGGAATTAGAGGAATCTGAGCCTGAAGATATTCCCCTACAACGAAAAAGTCGAAAGAAAGTCGTCGGTCCCGCTCCAGCGCAAGCGTGGACCTAAGAAGAAGAAGTGATGTTAGCCCGTTCGTGGGTTGTCGTTTCCGAGGATTGCGAGGCCAGAAACACTCAATCCAAATCACATTTTTTGGAGTCCATACGCGTTTTATTCCACAAAAATTTGGAACACGACTTTTATCGTTCCAAGGATACGTTGACGACTAATTTCAAGTCATTAACGGGTACGCGACTAAATTTCGGCCGAGAGCGACCAAGATATACTTGAAGCATATTAATATAATAAAATGTAGTTAATTGCATTAAAGCTTTATTTTAAATACTATAACTCTCCAAATTTCGTGTAAGAGTTATATATCATTATAGCATTATAACTTAAAATGTTTTTTTACTTATCACACTTAATATATGTTTATAAGACTTAACTCAATTTACTTAATTGATTTACGTAATTTCTTTTAATTGAAAATAACACTTGCAATTGCTACAAAATCTTTACACTTTCATCAATATCTAATTTGTCACTCTTTCTTTTTAGATGATTTATTTTATATGTTAATATTACAAATTCATTTAATAAAAACGCACACATTCTAACTTTAAAAAGTTATATCAAATGAGACTGAAAATAATAACGGATACATATGATTTCGTTTGAACAATTTTTTAAGTCTTTTAAATTTGATATAGAAATTATCTTTGTTTAATTAAAATATAATATTATTTAAATTGTGTGAAAATAAATTGCATGAAAAAACTAAACATATTTACTTCTTTACTTGTTTTCATCTTCACCCACTCTACATAAAAATTGAAAAGATATAAAAAAACAAATGAGACTAACTAAGTATGGAAAATTATATTTTTACTCATGTTTAAAACACTCAAATTCTCTAAGCATATTAACTTTCTTCCATTCATCGATGCATATTCTTCAAAAGTGGTAGTTAGACATTCATAGAGAGACACATCGCCATGTTTTAAACCAGTCAAACTGTTCGACCGTTCAAATCTTTGATATAGCCAAAGAACATCATATCTCCCAGCATATTTTATCGTTGAACTTTTTCTTTTACACATGTACGACCTTGTACTAAATTTCCATGCACTATACAACAAGAAATTGGAAAGAAAAGAAAATGAATTAAGAGTAACAAAACATGGAAAATGATATGCTTATATAGCCAAAACTCATTTAATCAAATTATTAAGTAAAATAAGTTGAAGAGTTAAAGAGAGTTTCAAATGACTATGATACAAAATAGATAACCACATTCAAATGAATGATCTCGGTTATAAGTTATATAGATAGATACCAACCTTGAAAGCCTTAATTCTTTTCATATATATTTTTATTGTTTAAAATGTTTGTTTCTAGTTGACCATAAGTAACTAAAATATCAAAACAACGCACGAAAAGATGAGGAATGTGGATCACGATCTGCAATCGAGGAGATAACAAGGCATACCATGTACTATGTTCGGCAGACACCAATAGATTACAACTTCTTGGTTCTAATAAAAAGAAGAATCTGAGAAAATTGATCAAGCTGACTAGCTTTCCAAATGCTAATTTGATGAAGACAACAAGATTTGCAATAAAACAAAAAAGGCGAATAGTGGATCTGTCCAACCTTTCTAGATAGGACATTAGGGTCCCCAATGCATACAAACTCGATACAAGGCCTGTTATGTTTGTGTATATAAAAGAAACAATGCACCAAACATACATCATAGACGTTAAAGCTATAAGATACCAAACAGAAAACATCAAAAGCTTAGAAGAGTCACAAATATAAAAGGACCATAGTAACTAATAATTCAAAACTGAGCATTGAGTAACAACTCAAAAAATTCAAGGCTAGAAAAATAGTAACCTCAAATGGCCTCACTAAATGGTAAATACCACCAAGTGAGATGGATCCAAGACACAAAATGTAACTAAGCAATTTACACACGTAAAACATAAATAAAAGCATAAAAGTTTTTTTAAAGACCAAGTTGTCCAGCACCACAGGAAAATAAATATACGTTCCTCACTTGACGCTCAACGATGGGAACTGACCAACATCCTCAATAGCAGGAGCCGCCACATCATTCATACGGTTTCCACCGCCATATCCTCCTCGGGACCCACGCCCACGGCCCCTACCACGTCCACCTGGCGTGTAGTGCCTTTCCCCTTCAGCCGGCTTCAGAAACTCATTTATGCTTAGCGACTGTCGAAATCAATTCTACCACTTTTATAATATGTTCCAAATTCAACAAATACAAACATATCGGCTCTTGTCAGTAAACTAACCTTTTTAGCTTTGTCTTCCTTGTCAGCAGCCTCTTTGCGCTTATCCTTCTCAGAACCCTGCTTACGAAAATTAAAAAAAAAAATGACAACGATCTCTACACAAACACAAAGATAACAAGAAAATAAATTATAAATCATATAATCGTCGAATGGCTTAGGGTTTTTTACCAGCTTAACAAAGATGTCCTCTTCGGTCTTTTTGTTGGATAGCAACTGCATTTTTGCTAAATCTTTGTCCAACCCAACCTTCCTCTCCTCAGACTTGAGTGCTAGCAATGCTTTTCTCTTCTCTTCTAGAACCTTCTCATACTCCTCGAGTGTCATTTCCTGTTCACCGAAAAATCTTAACTATTATTTTCTTCACTTAATCAGGTAAGCTTTTGACTTTATAATGCTAAATAAAACGACTTGATAAGACAAATAAATTAACAATACCTTCTCCTCAGGCTCTTTCTCCTCTGCCACGTCAGCATGAGGATTCTCCTTGTTGGCATCTTCCTCAACAGCTGGCTTCTCAGTGTCCACATTCTTTTCACCTTCAATCACAGCTTCTTCGGCCTCCCTTAAAGTATAAAGACAACAATTGTTTATTTTGGGTTTTTCACTTGAATAAAGCGATAATTAGCAAATACATACATTAATAAAAAAGGTTAACTGTTCAACTATAAAAAATACAGACTTATATATGTTCAAAAAACAATTTCATAATATGTACAGTTCTGTTCGGTTTTAATTTTTTATTTTGAAATAATAAACCAATTCGGCCCTAAAATTGAAGTTATATTAAAAACAAAACACCAAAATGTTGGTATCTGAAAATGGCATGAGTTTTCAGTTAGTGTTTTTTTTGTTTTGATACGCTTTCGTAATCATTTAAAACGAAATTTTGGGGTGCACTACTACATCTCATTAAAAAAACGCTATAAATATACAAAACAAAAAAAACAAAAAAATAGAGAGCTAAAATTTGAGCACTTACACAACAACCTCATCGGTGGCAGTTCCCCAATTACCACGACCAGCACCTTCACGTTTAAACTCATTACTGCATGTCAAAAGGTATAATTATTAAAAGATTTAAAATTATGGTGCTATAAAAAATCCTTTTTCAGCAATAATATCACAAAACAGAGTGTATTTGGCTTGATTTTAGTGTGATGAGTTATTTGAAAGTTGACAGTTAGATGTGCTAACCCGCGGCCAGTCCCGCTGCGGCGTTCAAAGACCCTCCGGGGGCGGTCACCCTCTGTATCCCCACCATTGGTGTACCCACCACGACGACCACCGCGATATCCGCCACGTGGACCGTTGTTATAGCCACGTCTTTCAGACTTGTCAACATCTCCATCTTCTGAAGGTCTGTTGTAACCTCCAGAAAATCCATTAGAGTTCTCATTGTCAGCTAAATCGCGGTTAAACCCACGTCCACCTCGCCCACCGCGACCGCGTCCGCCAAAACGCGCACCGCCCCTCTGTCCATCATTCCGTGCCTCTTGCACTACAAGTCAAAACAACAACATCACAAATCTATAATATGCATCTTAATTGAAACAATTGACGCATTTAGAAAAATAGGGACTTAAAAATCCTTCCAAAATCTACAAAAAGTATTTATCAAGGAACTATAAAGGCAATACAATGGAAAACATGGGCTTTGACTTCAGTTTCAAAATAAAGAGGTAATGTAATACATCGTAAAAACAGACGATTTGTTGCAAATTAAAAATATTGACTACAATTTCCGTTTTGGGTTAACAAAGTTAAAACATTGTTAGATTGAGTGGTTCCAGTTTTTGTTTTAAATTTTCGAATGGGTGGTTCATTGACAACAAATTTACTAACAATAATCTACTCGAACATACTATATCTGAGTTCCTAATGAGTGCTTGCTTCCGCATTCGTCGAAAATAATAGTAATATGTTGTGGCCGCCATATTTTCAGTTCCATCATACGACAGAACCCGAGCACATTGATCATATGTATATAGATGTAAAATAACAAATGAGAACCAAATATACGATTTACCAGCCTGGGCAGGAGGAAGCGGCTTGGACGGAAGCTTGGCTGCAGGCTTAGCAACCACACCACCAGCAGGTAATTTCTTGGTGGCCGGGGCCACCACAGGTAGCTTAGCTATGAGCTGACTGGGGTCATCGTTATCATCATCTCCCAAAAGATCAAACGGATTCGTTGTTGCCATTTTCCAACAAACGAAAAATATGAACTTCAGAAATTTAAAACTAGAGGCGAGCAACAAATCGGAACCTATAGATTGTTCTTAGCGTCCATTAATCGATTCGATCAATAAACCCCAGAAGAATAGTAAAAGTGAGGGTGTGTGAAATTCAAGATAAAAAAAACCCTAGCCGAAGCGGCAGAGATTTGAGAAGTGGCGTACGTGTAGTTTTAGAAAAACCCTACAGAGTACAGAGGGTTTTGTTAAGGTGTTGAATGGGCTCAATGTATGTATCTCTATGGGCTGATGTTTTGGGGTCAAGGCGTCAAGCAATAAGCTCCGGCCCTTTTGTGTATTTCCAACAGGAATATTAGGGTAGAGGTGCACAAAAAAACCGGATCACGATCCGAATCCTGTTTTGGATCCGAATTCGATCCGGTTCCAATCCGATTTCCCCGAATCCGATCCGGTTTCCAATCTGATCCGTCGGATCATACCAGTTTGAAAATATTTACATTGAATTCGGTTTGGATCCTGTTCATGCCGATTCGGTTTCCCAATCTGGTTTTCGATCCGATCCGGTTTCGATAAAAAACCAACAAAAAGCCTTTGATAAAAAACCAAAAAAGCCAAAAAAGATTAAAAAAATCATGAAAATACCGGATTTTTAAAACCAGTTTGAGATTCGATCCGGTTTGTATAGGATCGGGAATTTTTTTGTATAATCCGGTTTGGATCTGATCCGGTTTCACCCCAAATCCGGTTTTGACTTCTTTGACCGAATCTGATCCGGTTTACGATCCGGTTTCCGATCCGGAAAAAATCGGGTTTGTGCACCTCTATATTAGGGTATGCTTTGAACTTGAAGAAAAAGAAATAAAGATATATTTTTTGTTTGTTTAGTCTTTGGAGTGAACAAAAAAAAAAAAGAATTAACGATAATTTATTTTCTATCTTGTTAATTCTTTACTTTTTTATAGATAAAATGACTTTTTCCAACCAACGTAGAAATACAAAATAAGGCAACATCGTGAGTTCGAATCTATAAGTCTACATTTTCTAACCTTATTTTCTTTATCTCCTAATTCATATACGACGATAATAGGTGGTGGCGATTTCTTTATAATGATTCGTTGCTTAATCTCGGCTCCAATACACCTTCTAATCTCTGCGGTTTCATTGTTGATCGATTTTGCCAACAAAAATTCCAACTAAAGGTAAATATTTTGTTTCTCGACTTCGTGAACTTTTTATGTCCATGTTTTGTTTTGTTTTGTTTTCTATAGTTCATAATCCTGATCTTAATCTATAGCATACGCTACATTTGTGGTTAAAACTGATTATTACTTAATATTGATCAATTGACTGCAATGATTCCACAACCCAGTCTGTGTAAGTAATGAAAAAATCTAAAGCAGTCGTAGTGAGAACGGAATAGGAAAACGCGATTCCGACATAAAATAGAATCTAAGATCCAGAAACAATTAGGGCAGGAATTCTCTTTTTAATTTTTAAATAATATGTTATTAAAAGCATTACATTTGAAAGGTGTCTTTTGTTTGCTTCTAAGCCATATTACTATTACACCAAAGCACATTAAAAAATCAATGTTTTATGTTCTTAAGGGTTTAAAACCTAGAAGAAAATCATTGTAGAATTTATGACCAATAATAATGTAAACAATTACAAAGTTGGGAAATTTGTTTTTTAAATGCACCTAATATCAACATACTTTAGGTCAATTCCCGTTTAGGCAATGTCCTTTTCTACATAGCAAAGAACATACTTTAGTTTTTATCTAACTAATAAGACTCTAAAAGAACCAACATGTAGCATGTTTAGTATTTGTCCTTTTCTACATAGCATAGAACATACTTTAGTTTTTATCTAACTAATAAGACTCTAAAAGAACCTACATGTAGCATGTTTGGTATTTACCATTTTGCAATGTTTTAGTTATCTTATTTTGTAATTTTTTGTTTGTCTTACTTGTTAATTACTTTGTCTCGTTAAATATAGTTAACTAAAAAGTGATAGGGAATAGGAAAACAAACAAACGTAAAAGAGACAAGGACCCGATGACTCAGGAAGGTAGTTCTCAGTTTAACACTGAATTAATCAGGAAAGTATCGGAAGCTGTTCTAAATGACCCTCTAGCTGTAAAGATCATAGATGGTGAGGTTGTCATGTTGATTATTGATCATCAAGCAGACAATACCATGATAAGATTAAGACCATTCAATGAAAGGATTGGATTTGAACCCAAGTGGGGGACAGCTAACCATCTGAAGTGAAAGAAGGGCAAAGCATAAGGGTGTGACCGAGTCGGACGATGCAGCTGCGGACGATAAAGTTGGTCTAGGAATACAAGGAGTGAAATCCTTGGAGTAGGATCAATATGATGAAGAAGAATAGAATGAACGGTGTGAGTTATATGAGAACGTAACGAGGTAGAAGCAAGAAGGTGCTCACAAGATAATGATGATCCAAGTGGTTCTAGGAACCTGAAAAGAAGTAGTAGGTGAGTCAAGAGACGACATAAGAAGCAAAAGGAAATGGGTAAAACCCTAGTACCAGTACACCCAATACTTTGAAGTAAGAAGTTCCAGAGACGACTGTTCCAGACTGAGTGGTGGAGGATAAAGATAATATAAGGCATAAGAAATGTGCAGCATATTGGATGAGAATTGTAGGCATGTAAGCTGGGGGCAAGGCCTCGTGAGGGTAGCACCATTTGGGACATCGACTTTCCCAAAATTTAGTGGAAGCCTCGAAACTAGCATCGAGTCAGAAGTGACTCATGAAATTAAAGTGAACGTTCTACGTTAGCTTTAAGTTGAGAAAGCAATGATAACACTCGAACCTCAAAAAGAAGAAGATAAAAAATAAGAGTAACAAGTTTTGAAAATATTATATAACAATAAGTATAATGGAATAAATTTTGATAGTATTAACTTATTAATCGGATAGCCTAAAGAAGAATTTGGACAATATATTTTTAAGCAAGGCTCATGGTCAACAAAGCACCACAATGATGAATTTCAAAATATGTTTTAGGTATAAAACAATGATTAATTTAAAGTCTATAAGTTGTAAGCGGATTTTTCCAACTAAGAGGTTTTTATGATTATGTCATGGTAATATTATTTTATGACACGTTACGTTTTGCATATTGACAACGCCTAGTAATATCAAGTATTCTATATGTTGTTTAGTCGTGTTTTAGTTAATTTATTCTTCTAAATTGACAAATATCACTTACTTTTGTGCCAAAGTGCTTGGAAAAAAAATTTCGTGTAAATACAGGAGTTTTAGTGCAAATTTGGAGAAGTTATGGAGCAAAAGGGGCAAGAAGACGAATCTGGCAGAGATAGAGGCGCTATCTCTCTTAGATAGCGGTGCTATCTCTCTTAGATAGCGCCGCTATCTCGCGATGAGGATAAAATGTTCGCATTCAAAAGTTTAAAATTCAAAGCGCGAGAATTCGGTATGGATAAGAAGATAGCGACGCTATCTCCTATAAATAGCCCCACTATCTCACGATTTCGCGACTATAAATACCGGAGTCCCGTCCGACTTTTGAAGCATCCCCGAGGCATCAAGGAGGGATCCGGAAGGCTGATTTCGTGATTTTTCTCAATTATCTGGATATTTTGGTTAGTTATTTGGTTTTTCTCTTGTTTTATCAACTCGGTATCGAGGTATTCCGCAATTGGAATTTCTGTCGATTACTCGATGTTTGTTTGGATTTGTAGTTTCTGATTTCAGTAGTTAGTAGATCTGGATTTGAGTGTTTGGATATTGGTTTGATGTTTGGTCTTTGATTTTAATAAAGTAATCATTTGGTTATCGTCTTGTTTATTATTCGTTTTCTCGATCTGCAATCGGATCTGAGTTTGTTTTGGTTTTTGTTTGAGTTTTTGTATGTTTCCCATGTGTTATTGATCCGCCGTCTATAGAGTGACACTATAGATCGGTTTATCGACACAGAGCGCCAACCACTGACTACACGGTTCGACCCTTACTTCCACTTAGCTAGTGTGCTTGTAAGGTATTAAATCTAGTATTTTTGACCGCATCAACGACTGCGACGTGTCACATATACGCTTAAAGTAATAAAATCCATGCTAAAGGAGATTGTAACTCAGTTATTTTCATTACAATACTCACATGTTGTCGATTGATGTTTTAACTAGCTTCAAACCAAACATTTTAACTTTTAGGAATTTTGTGGGTTACATTTATATCCCACGGGTCAAAGATTCAAAAAATATTGGATATATAAAGTTTTAATGAAAGAAAGGATTTATAAGCTATTACAATTCACAGTTTAGGTATATTAAGGATATTTTGTTAAGTGGAGTAAGAAATATATAAGTTAATGGAATATTTTTGGGCTTTTCAATTTCATAGCAGTTTGAATTATGACTTATGCTAAATAACTTCTGAATGAATAAAATCTTACTCAAGTTTCTAACAAGCACATCGAAGTTAAGTTATTAAAAGAGGCTGCAAGCTATCAAAAGAACGTGATGGAGTTTTGTAGTTTTAGTGCTCCATAAGCAAGTGGGGTTATGACATGATTGCAAGAAAGGATGACTGAATAAGAACTTCGTCTCATATATTTCGTGGATAAATCTCAAGAGCTCCATGTAAAGTCATCTATAGACGAATCAAAGTAGAGAATATGAAACCCCAGACGAATCAAAGTAGAGAATATGAAACCCCAGACGAAAGGTTAGGGTTACTAAGTTGCAGGGGGAGTAACATGTTGTCTAACTGATCTAAATAGACAACATATAAGGAGCAGTTAAATCCTTGTGTCATCCTCCTTGTCAGAATAATTATAGAGTATTAGTATGACTCGTGCTTCAATGTACATTTTTAAGACTATTATAAGGAACGAAGTACAAAATCCTATCTGCAAAGGTTATCCGGCCAATGAATATTAATGGTATGTGTAAGTTCTAAAGACAAGTTGATATAAGACGGTAGCGGTTGTATGTGTATGTTAGACTATTGCAACGCAATAAAATTTGTATGCATACGTAAGACTATCGACAGTACACTGCGGTAACAATCGTATAAGGGTACGTTCAGGTAATCTGAGCAGTTAGGACTTTGAATTTTCAAGTTGAAGATCATGATGACATAGATGAAACTTCCAAGGTATGAAGCAGTTTAAATGAATGGGGATGCTCAAGCTAGTAAGAAAGTAGTGGATGACCTAGTGAGACAAAAGTACAAAGTAGAATCGTAGACCAGTAATTTCGAGGACGAAATTATTGTAAGTGGGGAAGAGTTGTAACGTCTCGTGTCCTTTTAGTTATTTAATTAGTTATTTTGATATTACTTTAGGAAAAACATATAACTAAATTGTTCTTTAATAACAATAAAACAATAAGAGTATAATAATAATAGTAATAATGATAATAATAATAATAATAAAATTAAGAGGTTATGATTTAATACAAATATGAAAATATAGTGAGGGGATATTTTGGTATTATTGGTAACTTGTTACGTGGGGAATCTGTTGCATGGGGTTAGGATGCCATTAGAGCATTTCTTAGGGACCCATGTTGTCATTCTAGTAAGTTGTATATGTAAACCCTCATATATCACTGATATATGCAGAAAACGATGCTCACCTCATATCAACGTTTAGGACTCGTTTGGCATTCTCACAGAAGTGGTCTTTCCGTGACAATCCATATTCGCTCTACTATCATCTAACCAGTCCATTCCAACTATCACATAATGCATGGGTAGTGATCGGCTTCAAATCAATAAGTAATGAGATCTCGTTGATTTCAAGTCGACAGTTAGTATAATGACTCTTTACTATAACATCCCTCCCGTCCGCTATATCAACTATCAAACTCTCACTCATCTCAGTCATCGGGACATGAAGTCGAGATGCAAAAGGCACAGATACAAAAGAAACCGTGGCACCAGAATCAAATACCATACGAGCTCGAAAAGAGTTTAGGCTAAAGATACCTGTAATTACATTCGGTCGATCTCGTGCCTCCGCCACCGTCATCTGAAGGGCTTGGGTCCTAACACTCCCGCCGCCTCTATCTCGTCTATCACGTCGACTATATCCTCGTCCTGCCCTCAGGGTCTCTTGGCGAGTCCTAGTTCTCGGCTTTGGGTAATCCGGGCGAATGTGGCCGCTTTCTCCACAATTAAAACAGATTCGACTTTTCTCTAAACAATCTGGAGCCATGTGCCCAGTCTTCCTACACTGATAACATATAAGAGATGGGGTACTCGTATCACAATCTTCAGCGTGTTTCTGGTGACATCTTTCACACCACCTACTCTTAATCTTCCTCGAATCACCTCGAGGCTGTGAACTCGGAACCGACTGCTTTTAGGAGCTACTTCCTGACTTTCCCTCATATTTTCTCGTCTGACCTCCACTTTATTTATCAAAACTTGAACTCTGTAAAAACTCGTGTATTTGGGTTCTCAAACCCCACAAATATCTATCAACCTTTCTCTCCTTGGTATCCACATGGTGTGCAGCAATTCTAGCTTTTTCATTGAATTCCATCGTATACTCCTGTATTGACCTTGTCCCCTGCTGTAACCTCAAAAAGTCTTCCTCTAAACTTTTCATTGCAATATTGGAACAATATTCTTTCATAAACTTTGCTTTAAACTCCTCCCATGTTGGTTTAGACTCCAAAACTTTCTCTATATCAATGCATATATTTTCCCACCAAAACTGAGCATCCTTGTGCAAACAATTTTTGGCATACTCGACTTTATCTTTATCCGCACACTTGCTTGTACGAAAAACTTTCTCAATATGTGTCAGCCAGTTTCGGACGATAATAGGATCGTCGGTTCCAAAGAAATCATTTGGCTTACACTTGCGAAACGTCTCATAACTACATTTCTTTAGCTCTTTCAATCATCCATTCTCAGTAGGTATGATAACCGGCACTCCCTGACCCTCCCCCGCCACAGGAGTAATAGGGGTTGATCTTGTTCATTTCTGTTCGTTGCCTCTATTTGAGGTCTCTGTAAAGTAGGCAGTAAACTTTTAACTGCTTTCGCTACCTGAGCAGCGATAAGATCTTGTAATGTCATCTGTAACTCGGGAGGTCTCTCGCCTCGGGCTGGCGCCCCAGTCCCAAACCCTGTGACCCCGATTACTCGTCTCGGTGATCACTTCCCTCTTTTTCTTTTCCAAAACTCATAGCTGAAAAAGAAATCAACTCATTTTAGTCTCTTATATCTCAATACTCTTTTTATGTTGGATAATCCACCAAAATTTTCAACATAACACATATACTCATTACATGTGCTTAGAGGGATAGTTGCATAACGACTAAATGGACCTCTCTTTTTATTTGTTTGAGTCTAGGACTTACTCTTTAAAGTCTAGTTAACCGAAACCTTTGTTTGATACCAACTTGTAACACCCAGTTTCTCACCTTTAAATTACACCATATATTACTCAAAATAATCCCGTGGGTTAGAGGTGTAATCAAAAGGTGAGCAACGAGTAATACAAGTAGTTATCAAAAGAACAAGTACAATTTACAAGTATGTCCCACAAACCGGGTTACAAAAGATAGCTAAGTTCAAAAGACAGTTTTATAAATATTCACATATGTCCCATAAGTCAGTCCCAATCCAAGTCACCTATCCTTCTACAACTTTCTTTCCCCTGTCACATGTAGCACCGACAACATAATCAAAGCTTATGAGCTACAAAAGCTCAGTGAGAAAATATTCAAGATTTGGTGGTTAGTCAACAATCTCTCATAATATTGTAATACTCAACAACTACTAGCATATAAACTCATTAACCTCATACTCATTGACTATCTCAGTCAATTAGTGTGCTCATTCACACTAAGTAATCATAAACAACAAAGGACTCCCAACCTCGTATAACCCATGCTAATCGGTTATCTCAGCCAATTAGAATCAAAGTAACATAATTACATCACAGTTCAAACATAAGTAATGAATTAGAGTTACTCACATAATAACCTATTTAATCTTAATTACACTAAGATTAACACAATTTCACTTACCGCAAATACTACCACATTACAATTTTGAATTTCAAAAATCAAATTTCAAGACGCCTAGAAATTCCATCTAGTATAAATAGGACATCCCACGTCCCATTTATTCTACACCTCAAAATACGAATTACTTTACTCTCTCATATCTCTACAATCCAACTTCTTCTAGTTTTCGAGTAATCATTTTGCGTTTATCTGTTCTACCAAGGTTGTTGGAACGAAATATATTTTGAATGAAATCCTGCAGTTATACGCTGGTAGCTTACAGTCTACGAGCGTCGTGAACACCGACAAGGACAGGAGTACAACGTGTACTGTTAACAACTCAAGAATTACCGATCTTTGGGTTGATTTTACATTTCTGTAGTGTATTTTATTTTTGTCCGACTACGATCCTTCTACCTTTCTATAGCCAACCTTAATCAGATCCGGTCGCAAAGGTATAATCTAATTTCTAGACGAAATTTGGTAATGGTGTAATATGTATTTAGTTTCACTTTCTTGTATCGACATTTTGGATATACATTATGCATCCGGTTACAAGAAAGTATACACTTTAAAGGATGTGTTTGCTATTAAACCATTCAAATATACCCGAACAGTGGACGAGTAATACACTAGTTGTTTACCGTTTGTGAAATGTTGAATATGAAAATATTTTTATTGTACTTTGTGTAAAATACTTATATATGATTAGATCTAAAAATTTATACATCAGCAATAATATTATTTAGTAATAACGAAAATAGAAAGTGACATTAATAAAGTTATAAAGTTCGATTTTTCGTTCTGAATGTAATGACAACGCCTAGTAATATCAAATATTTTAGTCGTTGTTGAGCCCTATTCTTAGTGAATTTATATCATATATATCGTGGTATTATCACTTTTCGTGCCAGCACTTGTTTGGAAAGAAACAATGAAAACAGGGACCAAAAGCATATAATTTGGAAGAAGTTTGAAGACCAAGGCAATATCAGGCGAATTCGCACGTGCGCCGCGGAATTCACAAAGACGCGACGCGGTGATGAGGCGGTGGAAAAAATTCAAATGCCGATAAAACGGAGATAAACCCATACGCGCGCCGCAGAATTCACTTATGCGCGGCGCGGCCTCGTGATTTTTGCAACTATAAATAGAGAGTCTTAGGTCGAAAAAATCAGCAAAAACCTGGCATAGGAACGACTCCCAAGGCTCTTTGACTCCGAGTTTTAGCTTTAGCAACCATCATTTGGTATTTTTATGTTTTTCTCTTTAATTTCAATTAGTTTCATAGTTAGTAGTATTTGGCTAATGTCTTTGGTAGTGACAACCATTGATATTTAGTCTTAGTTTCTGTTTTGGATATTTGGGATACTGTTTTGAACCTTTGGGATCTGAGTTTTTTAATAGTAATCATTCGGTTTATGTTAATTGCTCAGTTTTTCAGTATTTATGCTTTTGAATGAGTTTTTGGATGTTTGGATTGTGTTTGATGTTTGGTTTGACCTTGATTACTTCTGATTTTGAGATATACTTCTGATTTCAGTAGGTAACAAGGGTTAGTTATTAGTTTTAGTTAGTTGATGCTTGAGTTGGATTTTGGATTTGTGATTTTTGGAATTATTTCGTGTATAAGTCGGAACTAGATCCTCTAAGTGACACAACAGTTGGTAATCTATCACCTGTCTCGACCATGTAACTCCTGTGGATCGACACTGACTACCGCTATACTAGTGTGTGTTAGGTATTTTCTTATTTTTTACCACACGACGACCTAGGCGTGTCAAATTTTGGCGCCGTTGTCGGGGAGTTGTGAGCTTGAGAATAGGTGATCTGTAGGACTTTAGTTCTGATTTTTGGTTTTTGATATTGAGATTTCAGTTAGTTAGTAATTTTTCTTTTTGATTTCTCGGGCATGTTGCACTAGTGCATGCGTACCCGTAGGGGTGAGCAAGTATCCCCTTTGCATTTTGACTCAGAGATTGAGCGAACTGCGCACAAGATCCGTGCACGTAGGCATTTAAATACAATGAGTTTTAGTAATGTCAGTAGTAGTTTAGAGCATGTTGCCCAGGAACCCTCGGGTGAGGCAACGGGGATGTCATTTATTCCCCCGGTTTCAAAATTTCACATTGGGAGCACGAGTGCTACTGGTGGTGCAGTTTCAGCCCCTACACATATACCATCATGCACTCCGCCGTCGATTCCGCCATTTCAACCTTTATCCCAATCACAATCCACAAACCCATTTACATCTGCCATGTCTTGGGGAGCGCCGACCCGTGATGGCACCCCAGTATCTAGACAACAGACAACCATTTCTCAACCCATTTCACAACCTTTATCACAATCACGACCACCACCAGTACTTTTTAAACCACAAACCACATTCCAACCTATACCACCACAACAACCTCCTCAGCAGCAGTACCAGTATCAAGAGGCTGAGGAGAGGCATGAGAATGAAGACGAAGGATAGGTTCCACCAGCACCACAACCATGAGACCGAGGTCGGGGACCTCCGAGAAGACCACAGCAACACCAACCACTACAAGGTATAATGATCATCACTTTTACGGTAATCCTGTTCAACCCTTGTATTTTGCACAACCGAGGGGGCAATCGGTTGCATCGCACTTCCAGCCACAGGAGTACGATGACTCGTCGTCCATTTACATTCCTGATGATATAGAATCTCAAGTAGAAATTAGGCCCTAGTTGATAGGAATTTCAACTCAATTTAGAGGTTATAAGACTGATGATCCATACAATCACTTGTATGTGTTCATAGCCATCGCAAATGCTAATACTCCTAGACACACCAATATGATACTTTTAAGCCAAGATTATTTCCTTTCACATTAAAGGATAAGGCCAAATACTGGTTCACATCTCTTCCACCTAATAGTATCACTAGTTGGGACCAACTTAAGGCGAACTTTTTACAAGAATTATATCCAGTCAGTAAGACCACAAAAGTTAGACGCGCAATTCAAGACTTTCAGCCGAAGCCTCGCGAGGCTTTTCACGAAGCGTTTGATCGATTAAAGGAGTTACTACGTTCTTGACTGCACCATGAGGTTCCCAAATGGTAGTTAGTGAAATTGTTCTTTGAAGGAGTAAATGAAACGCATCAAGCAATGATAAATGCCTCGTCAAGTGGGACATTTATGTGGCAAGAGCTAGAGGATGCATGGAAATTCTTAGAGTAGTTGAGTTTAGGATCTAAGGTCAGTGGATCCATGAAGGATAATACAGTCTACATAGCAAACATTGAAGCAGAAAACAAGTGGAAGATGGAAATTCAGAAGGAGCTCAGTGCTGTGACTAAAAAGTTTAATCAAATGCTCGCGAGGTTTCAAAAAGAGAAGGGAGCATATGTATTGCATGGGCAAGTTATATGTAATACATGTGGTGAAATAGGACATAATCACAGTGAGTGCTCGATGACTCATACGGAAATTAGTCAAGTGCATGGATATGGTCAATTCCATAACACGCCACGACCATTTAGAAACTATCAGCAACGAGAAGTAAGGCAACCACCAGTGAGGCAGCAGCACATGCAACCTACGCCTCCAGTAGGAAGTATGAATATTGGCATGCAGAAAATTTTTGGAAGGTTAGTTAAGCTTCAGGAAGTGGAGGATGCCAATTCAAAAGCAATTCTGAAGTTAGGGGAGTTGATTATTAAGATGGAGAAGGATAGAGCATAGGAAAAGGCACAGCCGCCGAAAGTGCAAGTGAATGAGGTTATCACACTTAGGAGCGGGAAGAAAGTGGATAACAAAGTTACAGCTCCACCAGCAGAAGATGATAGTGATGTAGAAATAATTTTTGATGAGAAAGAAGAGCTGGAAAAGGAAGAGAAGAAAGGGAAGGAAGAACAAGCAAAGAAGAAGAAACAAGCAAGTACATGGGAGAAGGGAGAAACAAGTGGGACATTTCCTTTCCCTACGGCTTTGGAAAAACCGGAGAAGAGACAATATGGGAAGAAGGGACCGCAGGCGGAAGATATGTGGGATCTGTTTAGTCAGATCAAGGTTAACATTCCATTAGTTAAGCTTATTAAGGAAGTCCCTGCTTATGCAAAGTTTCTCAAGGATATGTGCCAAAAAGAATCTTTTATCCCATTTGCCTAAAAGGATTAGTTTTCCTGAGAATGTAAGTTCTATTTTAATGGATGCATTGCCTCCCAAGATGAAGGACCCTGGGGTTCCTCTCATCTCTGTTGATTTAGGTGATGTGCACATTAAGAGGGCCCTGTTAGATTTAGGTGCAAGTGTGAACATTTTACCTGGACAATTATTTGACAAATATGAGTTTGGTACCATGAGATCTACAGATGTAATTCTGCAGCTTGCTGATAAGTCTACGAAGATCCCCAGGGGGATGTTATCTGATGTCATCATCAAGGTGGGAGAATTCTATTACGCAGCGGATTTTCTAGTTTTGGACACTCGTCAGGCTGCCAATGGAGAACAACCGACAATCATCTTAGGGCGACCTTCCTTGGCCACGACCAATGCAAACATCGACTGTCGCACATGAAAGATGGGGATATCCTTTGGACATCAACAAACCAAGATCAACATTTTCAATGCCAAGGGAAGTATCATGGAAGATGAGGAGTGTTATCAGGTAGATATTATAGATGAACTAGTGCAGCAGTACACACCTGAGGTGATACAATAAGAGGTGATGGATGTTCAAGAAGAAGGGAATGCTGAATATGAGGAACAACAAGAGGAAGCAGAAGGAGAGAAGGGTTTGAAGTCTGAAGAATGCGCACACATAGAGAAGTTACCGACAGAGATTCCAAAGACGTTAAAACCATCATTGCAGGAACCACCAAAGCTGGAATTGAAACCATTACCAGCCCATCTAAAGTATGCCTTTCTAGGGGAAAAGGATACTTTTCCAGTGATTTTAGCAGCAAACTTGACAGAGGAACAAGAAAAGGAATTGCTCAAGGTATTGTCCAAGAACAAGGAGGCTATTGGTTGGACAATTGCAGATTTAAAAGGAATTAGTCCGACCACATGTATGCATCGAATCATCACGGAAGAAGGAGCTAAACCTGCCAGAGACACGCAGAGAAGATTAAATCCAAATCTGAAGGAAGTTGTAAAGAAGGAAGTTCTAAAATGGTTGGATGCTGGGATCATATATCCGATCTCTGATAGTGAATGGGTCAGTCTGACACAGACAGTGCCAAAGAAATCTGGAATAACTGTTGTGGATACTAAAGATGGTGACAAAGTATCCACAAAACCCGTAACTGGATGGAGAGTATGTATCGATTACCGGAAACTCAATGCCGCTACATCTAAGGACCATTTTCCATTACCATTCATCGATCAGATCATGGAAAAGCTAGCGGGACAGAAATATTATTGCTTCTTGGATGGTTATTCTGGGTATAATCAAATTGCAATTCACCCAGAGGATCAGGAAAAGACGACATTCACTTGTCCCTATGGTACTTTTGCATTTCGCAGAATGCCATTCGGATTGTGTAATGCTCCTGCTACATTTCAACGATGCATGATGGCAATATTTTCTGATATGATTGGTGATGCATTAGAAATTTTCATGGACGACTTCTCAATCTTTGGACCGACATTCGATACATGCTTGAGTCAATTAGAAAAAGTGTTGGAGCGATGCGTAGAATCGAATTTGGTGCTCTCCTGGGAGAAAAGTCACTTCATGGGCAGAGAAGGAATAGTGCTAGGTCACGTAGTCTCTGAGAGAGGGTTCGAAGTAGATCGTGCTAAAGTCAAAGTTATCTCCACATTGCCACCCGCAACATCAGTGAAAGGGGTTAGATCTTTCTTAGGCCATGCTGGTTTTTATCGTAGATTTATCAAGGACTTTAGTACTATTTCTAAACCTCTTTGCGGTCTTCTTTTGAAAGACGCGCCACTTATTTTTGATGAAGAGTGTGTAAAAGCATTCAATATCCTCAAGAATAAATTAGTCGAGGCTCCCATTTTGAAACCGCCTGATTGGACTCAACCTTTTGAAATAATGTGTGATGCTAGTGACTATGCTGCTGGTGCAGTACTAGGCGAATGGGTTGACCGGAAACCAGTAGTTATTTGCTATGCTAGTTAAACTTTTTCTGAAGCTCAATTAAATTATACAACTACCGAAAAAGAATTACTCGCCGTAGTATTTGCGCTAGACAAGTTCCGATCATATATTTGGGGATCCAAGGTGGTAGTTTACACTGACCACAGTGTTGTTCGACATTTGCTTGCGAAAAAGGAGTCTAAACCAAGATTGATCAGATGGATACTTCTGTTGCAAGAATTCGTTGTGGAAATCAAGGACAAGAAGGGAACAAAGAATGTAGTGGCAGATCATCTTTCTCGACTGCCAGCAGAAGGATTGGAAGTTGGAATTAAAGATTCGTTCCCAGATGAGTAGCTGCTGGAGCTTACTGGAGCTCCATGGTATGCGAACTATGTGAATTTTCTGGCCACGGGAGCAATACCAACACATTGGACCAAACAAAGACAAAAACAATTCCGCACATATGCAAAGAGATTTATTTGAGATGACCCTGACCTTTTCAAGGTGAGAGGATCAAATAATTTGCCGGTGTGTGCCTGATAGTGAAATCGATGAGGTGTTGGAACACTGCCATGCGTCAGCATGTGGAGGGCATTTCAGCGCTAAAAAGACAGGGTATAAGGTTCTAGAAACTGGATTATATTGGCCAACCATCTTCAGAGACGCGCATAAAACTGCTAAGGAGTGCCTCAACTGCCAACAACTAGGAAACATATCGAAAAGGGATCAAATGACCTTAAACCCAATCCTAGTAGTGGACATTTTCGATGTCTGGGGAATCGACTTTATGGGTCTATTTCCCACGTCACACGGTTATGTTTACATTATGGTAGCAGTGGATTATGTGTCTAAATGGATCGAGGCAGAGGCAACCCGCACGAATGACCACCATGTGGTGTGTAAATTCGCCAAGAAAAATATTTTCACCAGGCATGGAGTTCCACGAGTGATCATAAGTAACGGAGGGTCACATTTCAAGAATTTTAAATTTGGAAGGCTGTTAAAGCATTGCGGGGTGAATCATCGGATTGCAACACCTTATCATCCTTAGACGAGCGGCCAAGTGGAAGTGTCCAATAGGCAGATAAAATAAATTCTTCAAAAGACAGTAAAAACCGACAGGAAAGATTGGTCACTGAGGTTGGATGATGCACTATAGGCATACCGAACCGCTTATAAGACACCGATTGGAACTACTCCATATCGGTTGGTTTATGGGAAAGGCTGTCATTTGCCAGTAGAGCTTGCCAACCGTGCCCTATGGGCAATCAAACAAGTCAACATGGACTACACGGAAGCGGGAAAAGAACGGAAATTACAGCTGTCTGAGTTGGAGGAGCTACGAGACGAAGCATATGAAAACGCGGCCACATACAAGTCGAAAATGAAACGGTATCATGATGCCAAGCTCTGGTTGAAAACTTTTGAAGTAGGGCAAAAGTGTGGCTGTACAACTCGCGATTGAAGATGTTTCCCGGGAAACTGAGGAGTAAGTGGAATGGCCCCTACGAAGTGGTTAGTGTCACAGACTATGGTGCAGTGGAAATCCAGGACTTGAAAGGTGGATAACCATTTAAAGTCAATAGACATAGGCTCAAACCCTATATCATTGCAGACACATTTCAGAAATTGGAAGTGGAGACAGTCGAGTTCATGATGGATGTTCCCGTGTATACTCCATAGGTCAGGTAAGTGTACGTCCGACTGAAGACGTTAAACTTAGCGCTTGTCGGGAGGCAACCCAATCGTCATCTGTATAATTTGCATTTTTCTTAATAGTAATTAATTACACTCAATTGGTCACGGTAAGAAAAGAGCAAGTGTGGGGTCAATTTGGTAATTTTGCAACACCGCGATGCGGGATCTTAGGATCCGCGCCGCGTGTGTTTAGTTTTCGCGATTATCAATAAGATCAGATTTTTATACGCGACGCGGATAGAAGCTTCCCACGCCGCAGCCTTATCTTAATTTGAAATTAGAGATAATCACAAAAACAGAGTTTGAGATCAACTCCAAACCCTCACACTTGTATATAATTCAACTTGCGTAATTCATTGCATTCTTTACTGTGATCAATCATTCGCGCAATTCATTCAACTTCATCCTTGCATTACTTTCAACAGAATCAAGTAAGTTCACTCTTCTCTTCTCTTTTCTTTAAAAGTCTTGAACTATGGAAAATCCTCTGTAAATCGTAATGTAGTAGATATATGTTAAAATTGATGTTGGAATTAGGTTTAGACTACTGTATCTCACAAAACCCGATGTTTAGAATCAAGTTTATTGGCCTGAAATAGATGTAATCGTTGATCCCGGGTTGAACTCGTACGCCGCACCGCGGACTGTTACAGTCAGCGACGCGAGATATGAACGTTCTTATGGCGCGTCGCGGCCTATCTTGTCCGCGCCGCGGCGAACGCTGATCAATTCCCTAATTGCGAAATTTTTATGCACTTTGCAGGCATTATGTCTTCTACCGGCAGTTCTGAATCACTCGATTGGAACTCACTAGCCACAGGCGTAGGACGAGTCTGTTATAATCAATTCTATAATCGGCGGGGCATTTACCGACTCCTCCCATCACGCATGGTCAACTGGGAGTTGACCAGGGAGTCTGGGATCTTGGAGCACATACAGGACTGGCTAGTCCAGGGAGGCTATGAAGAAGGGGCGTTAACTTACACGTGTCGGGCTCTTGAAAATGCATTCCACATGAGTGAGCCCGTGTACCGCGAAGTATTCTTGCAATTTCTCTTGAGCTACCATTTTGAGAAGGCACACATTGGGATGGACGTAATGGAAACGGTGCAATTCCGTTTAGGGAATCACAACCGAAGTTGCAGCCTAAGGGAATTCGGATACCGTATCAGCTTATACACCGAGGAGGAGTCGCAGGCACCAGCTTTTGGGGCTTTCCATCGATGGGCTAGCTGCACTATAAGCGATTCGTTTTCACCAACGGACTTTTGGAGTACGATTTCTTCTGCTCGGTATCACGAGAACACGATTCGGGAGAGTTACATGCACCTGCCGGCACACCGGATGTTGCATCGGCTCATCTCATCGAAGTTATGGCCTCGTGCGGACGAGGAAAGGGTGCTACCCCAAGAGTTGTATTTAATGTGGGCAGTAACTAGAATGCTCGAAACCTACAACATTCTGTACATGGTCGCCGACTATTTCAAGCAACTGACGGATGCCCCCTTGCAGTATATCGCATTGGGAGGCGGGCATTTCGTGACACGTCTGGCGCGCTCATATGGGTTATTGTTCGAGCACGCTACTCGCGAGTTGAAGGTTATACCTTCAATTCCACTCAGCCCCACCGTGGCGACTTCGCGGGAGATCATTTATTTGGAGGACGGGATGACATCCGTCGACCACATGCCCTTCCCGGTACTACGGTCAGAGCCATCTACATCAAAGAAAAAGTCGAGGGTCACTATCAGCCTACCCCGCGGTCTCGCCCCAGCTACAATGGAATCTCGGTATCTAGCTGATGAGGTAAAAGCACTTCGGAAAGCCTTGCACACTCACGGAAGAGAACACCTAGTTCAATCATTGGCAATGAATGAAGTGGATCGACAGACAAGGAACACACAAACGCAACTACTATGGCTGGCCGAATGCATGATCAACTTCATCAACGGTGCACAAAATCCAATCCCTAGACCTCAGCCACCGCTCGAGGAGGAGGAAGAAGAACCCATGGAAGAATATGAGGAAGATGAAGAGGAAGGCCCTGAGGATGATACCGCGCATAACTAGGGGTGATTTAATTAATTTTCTGCATTTTTTAGGTCATTTAGTTTAGTTTTGAATTAGATTTGAATTTTTTTAGTAAATGTTGATAATTGTTAGGATCATTTGTTTTAGATGGAAGAATAAGCCATATGGCATGAAATAAAAGTAAACTTTTTAGGAAAATTTGTGTTGATTATCTTTTATGAGCTCTTGAAATTACTTGAATCTGCTGAAATTACCGCGCCGCGACACCCTTATAGGGCGCGACGCGGTCATTTCCCATTTGACGGTAATTTCGACCCTCGTAATTACCTCGACGCGCGCTCTTCAATCACGCGCCGCGATCATCTGCAACACATAAATTTAATTTGTTGTACATTGTTTTCCTTAAGCATTTTGTTTGTTTGTTTGCGTTTAATGTTTTTGTGAGTTATGCATGTGATACCAAATGGAGGAGTTGTTTCAAGAAAGTGTGGGGTCACCGTTCCCCCTCCACTTGTCTTGACCACCGGCATGTTCACTGTTGCGCTACAACTCCAGAATTCTGAGTCAAGGACTTTTTGTTCGTATTTTGTACCTGTGATACCGAGTACCAATCAAGCGATCTACCGTCCAAAGGGGTAACTCTTTCTCCATTGTTTTGAATAATTTTTGTAGAACGGGGACGTTGTACGGGTTTAAGTGTGGGGTGTGGACGGTCGAAAGAGTGTTTTTTTTTTGAAATTCTTGCGGAAAAAACCAATTTTCAAAATTTTTAGCAACTTTTTCAAAATTTTTAATAGATTGTAATTTTGAAACGAATAGTTTATGATTGTTTATAGCATTGGTATTTTTCGAGAAATACTATTTAGTTTTGATCATGCTATTAGTTTAGTCAAATGAGTTGAGTTTTATGAGTTTAGAAGATTGGATCGTTTGATGTTTGGGATTTAGGAAGGAATTGTCAATCTGTGGCCTTTGTTGTTCGAGCCGGTAGGTCCGAAAAGGGTGGCCCCGAAGAGGCATTTATGCACCTTACCACCTAAGATCGTCTGGTTTGGGATGGTATTTCTGAAAGCTCGTTACACGGACAACATCGAAAGTCATGGACAATTCTTTAATGACCTTTAGAATCTGAATGAGTACATACACTTCATTGTGGACAGAAAATTTGTAATCAAGGGTTCTTTAGAAAGCCATGAATTCCAAAGAACATTCCGATCATGTTTTCACGAACTATTTCACTCTAACTCATAAGGAAATAAGCTTTGAAATTAAACACATTCAAAAATTGTTTGAGTCTTAGTTAAAATCTGTTAAAAACTCTCTTGCTTGGGGACAAGCAAGGCACAAGTGTGGGGTGTTTGACAACGCCTAGTAATATCAAATATTTTAGTCGTTGTTGAGCCCTATTCTTAGTGAATTTATATCATATATATCGTGGTATTCTCACTTTTCGTGCCAGCACTTGTTTGGAAAGAAACTATGAAAACAGGGACCAAAAGCATACAATTTGGAAGAAGTTTGAAGACCAAGGCAATATCAGGCGAATTCGCATACGCGCCGCGGAATTCACAAAGACGCGACGCGGTGATGAGGCGGTGGAAAAAATTCAAATGCCGATAAAACGGGGATAAACCCATACGCGCGCCGCGGAATTCACTTATGCGCGGCGCGGCCTCATGATTTTTGCAACTATAAATAGAGGGTCTTAGGTCGAAAAAATCAGCAAAGACCTGGCATAGGAACGACTCCCAAGGCTCTTTGACTCCGAGTTTTAGCTTCAGCAACCATCATTTGGTATTTTTATGTTTTTCTCTTTAATTTTCCATTAGTTTCATAGTTAGTAGTATTTGGCTAGTGTCTTTGGGAGTGACAACCATTGATATTTAGTCTTAGTTTCTGTTTTGAATATTTGGGTTACTGTTTTGAACCTTTGGGATCTGAGTTTTTAATAGTAATCATTCAGTTTATCTTAATTGCTCAGTTTTTCGGTATTTATGCTTTTGAATGAGTTTTTGGATGTTTGGATTGTGTTTGATGTTTGGTTTGACCTTGATTGCTTCTGATTTTGAGATATATTCTGATTTCAGTAGGTAGCAAGGGTTAGTTATTAGTTTTAGTTAGTTAATGCTTGAGTTGGATTCTGGATTTGTGATTTTTGGAATTATTTCGTGTATAAGTCGGAACTAGATCCTCTGGCTGTAGAAGTGACACAACAGTTGGTAATCTGTCACCTGTCTCGACCACGTAACTCCTGTGGATCGACCCTGACTACCGCTATACTAGTGTGTGTTAGGTAGTTTCTTATTTTTGACCGCACGACGACCTAGGCGTGTCATGTAATCTTTTTAAAGCTATAAACTTGCTTAACTTACATTTATAAGTTATGCATCGACATTTACAAACCATAACTTCTTCATATATCTCTGGTATATCATATGTCCCTACCATTGCACTTCCATCACTACACAAACATATACAAGTGGAAAAATAAGTATATGTTACTTTGGTCATCATCCCCCAAGAAGTCCCACAAATAAATTCAGAGAGGTAAATTGTATGTCTTTCACTTGAACAAGAGACCGCACCATACCTCCTTATTAATTACTCACTTGTTGGAAACATAAGAAAGAAACAAGTAAGTTGGTAATTTCCTTTATCACATATTGTTCGGATGAAGGAACATTTAAGGGTTTATAATCCATTTCCCTTGCTTAGAGTTCAAATCTTTAAGAAGATCAAGGGACGAGCCAAGTCCACACGTGCTTCGGGGCTGGCCGTGGACGCGAGACGCAAGGTTTGTGATTTCTAGATGAAATTCATTAACGGTGTAATATGTATTTAGTTTTACCTTCTTGTATAGACTTTTTGGATATATATTATGCATCTGGTTACATAAAAGTATATATTTTAAGGGAGGTGTCTGCTATTAAACCATTGGACGGGTAATATTCTAGTTGTTTTCGCTTTGTGAAATGTTTAATATAAAAAGTTTTTGTTTTATTTTGTGTAAAATACGTAGATATAATTAGTTCTAAAAAGTTATACATCGATAATAATATTATTTATTAATAACTAACATAGAAAGTGACAATAGTAAAGTTAAAAAGTTCGATTATCCGGTCTAAAAGTAATTTTTTTCAAACTATAAACTTGCTTTACTTACATTTATAAGTTATGTATCAGCATTCAAAAACCATGTCTTACTCATAAATATCTCTAGTATATCGTATCTCCCTACCATTACACATCCATCGGTATATGTTACTTTGGTCATCATCCCCCAAGAACTCCCACAAATAAATTTAGAGAGGTAAAATGTATGTCTTTCACTTGAACAAGAGACCGTATCATACATCCTTACTAATAGAAGACTTGTTGGAAATTTAAGAAAGAAACAAGAAAGTTGGTAATTTCATTTATGTCACATTGGTGGGAGGAAGAAATATTTAAGGGTTTATAATGCATTTGCATTGCATAGCGTTCAATGGCTTTAAGTGGATAAAGGGATGAGGCAAGACCATAAGTGCGTCAAGCTGGGTTGTGGACACGAGACGCGAGGTTTGTGAAATGGCGCTATTAGGCGGATGTCGCTGGAGCTGAGGAGTTTTTATTTTTAACAGGTTCAGGAGTTTTTAGTTTTAACAGATTCAGGTCGAATCGGGTTTCTGAAATGACGCTATTAGGCGCACGTTGCTGGAGCTGACTGGACTTTTATACATAATTCGAATTTCAAATTTGAATTTTGAATTTCAAAAATCAAACTTGAAGACATCTAAAATTTCCACCTAGTATAAAACGACATCCCGGGTCCCATTTATTTTACACCTTATAATACGAAGTTTGCTACTCTTTCCTATCTCTACGATCTAACTTCTTTTAGTTTTCGAGTAATCACTTTGCATTTATCTATTCTTCCAAAGTTGTTGGAACGAAAGATATTGTGCATTATATCCTAGGTTTTCACGCTGACATCTTAAGTCAACGAGCGTCGAAAACAGATTTAAGGACAAGAGTAACTCCATGCTGCATGAATTAGAGATCCTCAGGTGGGTTTTAATTTTCTGTCTTGTATTTTATTTTTTTGACTACGGGACACTCTCCTTCTACCTTTTCTATAGTTAGATCTGGTCGCAAATGACCAATCTGATTTCTAGACGAAATTCGGTAATAGTGTAATATGTATTTAATTTTACTTTCTTGTTTAGACTTTTTAGATGTATATGATGCATCTGGGTACATAAAAGTATATAATTTAAAGGATGTGTTTGCTATTAAACCATTTAAATATACCCGATCACCGGACATGTAATACGCTAGTTGTTGTCAGTTTGTGAAATGTTGAATATGAAAAGATTTTTATTTTACTTTGTGTAAAATACTTAGATATGATTAGATCTAAAACTTATGCATCAACTATAATATTATTTAATAATAACTAAAATAGAAAGTGACATTAGTAAAGTTAGAAAGTTCGATGATCTTGTTAAAAGGTAATCTTTTTCAAACTATAAACTTGCTTTACTTACATTTATAAGTTATGCATCGGCATTTAAAAACCATGTCTTCTTCATAAGTATATCTAGTATATCATATCTACCTACCATTACATATTCATCACTACACACACACACACACACATATATATATATATATATATATATATATATATATATATATATATATATATATATATATATATATATATATATATATATATATATATATATATATATACATACATATATATATATATATATATATATATATATATATATATATATATATATATATATATATATATATATATATATATATATATATATATACACATGTGGCAAAATCGGTCTATGTTACATTTGTCATCATCCCCTAAGAAGTCCGTATGTCTTTCACTTGAACAAGAGACCGTGCCATACCTCCTTACTAATAGAACACTTGTTGGAAATTTAAGAAAGAAACAAGCAAGTTGGTAATTTAATTTATCCCACATTGGTGGGAGGAAGAAACATTTAAGAGTTTATAATCCATTTCCCTTGCATAGCCTTCAATGGCTTTAAGTGGATAAAGGGGTGAGCCAAGACCACACGCGCGTCGAGCTGGCCCGTGGACACGAGACACAATGTTTTCGCAATGGCACTATTAGGCTCATGTCGCTGGAGCTGAGGAGCTTTTATTTTTAACAGGGTTCGGGTATAGAGTCCAAAAAGTTTCTAGAAGTCCCAGGAATTGGATAACTATATGATTTGAAATCGGATGAGGT
This sequence comes from Cichorium intybus, assembly GCA_023525715.1. Lineage (NCBI taxonomy): Eukaryota > Viridiplantae > Streptophyta > Magnoliopsida > Asterales > Asteraceae > Cichorium > Cichorium intybus. The sequence goes on from CM042009.1 coordinate 103,370,464, forward strand.
TAGCCATTATTCTAATTTCGAATTGCTGAAAGGACTTTTATATAGAATTCAAATTTCAAATTTGAATTTTGAATTTCAAAAATCAAATTTGAAGAGGGTTTGGGTCAAATTTCAAATCTGAGGAGCTTTTATTTTTAACAGGGTTCGGGTCGAATCGGGTTGGACCTACCCGATTAACTTGTTGACCATCGTTGATTTCGGGGATAGAGTCCAAGAAGTTTCTAGAAATCCCAAGAATTGGATAACTATATGATTTAAAATCAGATGAGGTTAGCCGTTATTCTAATTTTGAATTGCTGAAAGGACTTTTATAAAGAATTTGAATTTCAAATTTGAATTTTGAATTTCAAAAATCAAATTGGAGACCTAGAATTTCCACCTAGTATAAATAGGACATTCTATGTCCGATTATTCTACACCTCATAATATGAATTTCTCTACTCTTTCCTATCTCTACGATCCAACTTCTTCTAGTTTTCAAGTAATCACTTTGCGTATATTTTTTCTTCCAAAGTTGTTGGAAGGAAAGATGTTCTGCATTAAATCTCAGGGTTTTATGCTAATAGCTTACCGTCGACGAGCGTCGTAAACACCTTAAGGACACGAGTAACTCCGTGTACTCTTATAGTCGACGAGCGTCGTAAACACCTTTAAGGATAGGAGTAACTCCGTGCACTCTTCTATTTTATTTCGTCCGACATCGGGACACTCTTCTTCTACGTTTTTATAGTGTCGCAAAGGATCCATCTAATTTCTGGATGATATTCGGTAATGGTGTAATATGTAGTAGTTTCACTTTTTTGTATAGACTTTTTGGATATATACAATGCATGCGGTTACATAAAAGGATACATTTTAAAGGATTTATTTGCTATTAAACCATTCAAATATACCCGATCACCGGACGGGTAATACGCTAGTTGTTTTCAGTTTGCGAAATGTTGAACATGAAAATAGAAAGTGACATTAGTAAAGTTAGAAAGTTCGATTATCCGGTCTAAAGGTAATATTTTTCAAAGTATATATAAACTTTCTTTACTTACATTTATAAGTTATGCATCAGCATATAGAAACCAGGTCTTCTTCATAACTATCACTATTATATCGTATCAACCTACCATTACACATCCATTACTACACACACATATACATGTGGCAAAATCGTTTTATGTTACTTTGGTCATCATCCCCCAAGAAGTCCCACAAATAAATTGAGAGAGGTAAATTATATGTCTTTCACTTGAACAAGAGACCATACCATACCTCCTTATTAATAAAACACTTGTTGGAATATACAAAGCTTATTTTGAATGCTTGGAGTCGTGTGCAACTACCGAATTTGTAAAAGGTTTATTGAGTCGGATTATAAGAAAACTATCGACAACTTTCAGATGACGATAATGAAGGAATCGATAAGCATTGGTGGAATTGTTTTCGTAGATGAAAGGGTAATTTTGTCAACCGGGAATCAATGAAAGCGTGTCTACCTTGTTCCACCCTTTTGGGTCTAAATTTTCAACTAATTGTCCCATTTGACTTGGTCAAAATCTAATATTGTTCTTGTTCAACTCATGCCAAAGCCCTCTAAAAGATTTTGTCCCGTCCAGTCCCGCCAACCCAATGCTACCTAATGGAACTAGATCAATGTGTATGCGTGCAGCGTGTATACTGCAAAAATATGATATCAAAAAAGTATAAACATAAATATAAACCAATGCCTATGGTAATTTTGATAAAATTAACAATCAATATGAATTTTATTATAATCTTGAGTAGGAATAACCACAGACAATATAATGAGGCAACCGTTGAGTTAAAGTCTATGGTTTTCTAATAGAACTATTAATGGATTTCACTCATTCCGTTGCTGGTGGTGGTGGCTGATTGATGGCCTTTCCTTTCTCTCTTAGGTGGGCGATGGTCTCTTTCATTGCTTCCTTCCTCTTCTTACTAGCTAATACCTTCGCCAATGCACCGCTTACATTTGGGTCCTTCTTCTCCGTCGGGGGAGGTTGTGGAGGTCGCCTTGCTGCTGCATCTGCACTCCTATCACCCACGATGCTCAACCCAAACACTGCGCCAATCAAGCTCAACGCAACATCCCTGCAATGATGTTTTCTTTTGAGTAAATTTGTAAAAAGTCATTAATGTTTATCGGACGACACAACATATACGTATTTGGGATAAGAATACCTCCGCGGAATATGGCAAAGAGATGGACGGGAAGATGTCTTTTCAGATGGAGGAGTTGTGGTCGTTGAGAATGAGATGGGTGCAACCGCATGGGTTAGTGAATGAGCCATGATTGCGATTCAAATGAATCAATTGACCGTTTTTCAGGTCTGATGAAAGTTTTGTGGAAAGCCTGATTGGTTAGTTATGGATAAGATATATAACATGTGGACCTCGTTGGCTTTATTATCCATATGCTAAACCCAAAGGCATTAATTGGCATTGGAATTGGATCAGCATATTCGGTTGTTTATTCAGAAAAGGGAACATTCGCGTTTTTCTTCACCCAAAACTTTCTATAGAAAAAATAATTAATCATCAAAAAGATTTGCCATCGATTTTCCTTTTTATTCTAACAGCACCACAAAGGTATTATCAACAAACGTGCCTCTAAACATAATAGTTTGCCATCGATTTTCTTTTTTATTCTAACAGCACCTCTAATATCTTAATAATAAAATACATAGTTTTTATTATTATATCATTTTATTAAAACATAATGGTTATAATTAATTATTACTTAATTTCTAATGCTATTTCATGTCACAAGAATTTACTAAAATAAAATTAATAAATTTTGATTATGCAATAGAAGTTTTTGATTACTTAATTTCTAATGCTATATGCATGCGTCCGGTGAGAAATTTATGATTATATACTCTTATATTAAACATCAACAATTTACGTATAGACTAAGTTTGATGTAAAATAAATAACGTAACAACAAATTTCATATCACTATTCATCATCACCGCTAAATTTCCTGTTTTAAAATGTGGTTGGAATAGATTTTAGTATTATGTTTATAGTTCATTGTACGTTCTAAGATGATCTAACGAGCAACTAAACAAATGTTAAAACAGTAACCCACAACTACTTGGTACCTTCTAGTTCAAGTAAAAAGAAATTAAAATATAAGACGTCTGTCTCTAATAGGCACGGCAACCCACCGGAGCCGATTTCCACTAGTTGTTTACTAAGGCCCTGTTTGTTTATGTATTATTGGGTCAATTCAGAGGGTGGGTCTGAATCGGGTAGATTCAGCCCATTTGTTTCACATTTTCCTTCCATCTGAATGGGCCCGAATAGATCTGATTCGCTAAGCTAGGAATTTACGCTGAATGAATCTGAATAAAAAACTTTCCATCCTTTGCCCTTTACGTGACCTACAAAGCTTTCACGCCCTCACGTTAAACCCTTTACCCTCGTCGTACGCATTCCAAACCGAAGAAAAGGCAGCGATATCCTGCGCCGATCTCCTCAGCACACCGTTCAGGTAAGAATTCTCCAATCTCGTTTATTGTTTATTGTTTCTTTTCTAGTTTCTTGAAAGCTTGAATCGGTTTCTTGAATGCTTCAATAAATGATTCGTATAGCCATTGTGAAACAGATTCATTCAGAGTCTCTGACTGATTCAGATATGAATGATTCAGATACTGCCGAACAGGGCCTAAGATAACGAAATCTAAAACAAATAAAATAACTAAACGGAGTTTGGTTCGTCAGAATTCGAGTGAATTTGAGGGAATTGGAATTCAATTCCTTTGGATTCTTGCGTTTGATTCAAGTTTTGTTTGAAGGAATTAGAATCTAATTCCATTGAAATGGAGGGAATGTATTCCTTTGGTGGTTGGATGAAATTAATTCCCTTAGAAGATGGAATGTGCAAGCTTACATTATACTATTGGATACGTTATGCGGAAGCAATAATAAAAATTGTATCTCACCACGGATCACAAGAACATGCGACTTGCAACTCTAAATCTAAAAGTGGAGTTCAAGAATTACCTCTAAAGCAGAACTGATGTATGATATCTAGGATGAACAGGATCCAAACCATAACCCCTCTAATGTAGTCTTACACAAGACAATGATTCAGCATCTGTTTTACCAGAATAGCTCGTTGGTTGCAGAACAAGCAACGTATCTTTAGGGTTTATGAAGGAAATCGACTATGGAGAGAGGGGAGCACAAAAATTCTAGGGTTTCCATACCTCCAATCAATAACTATGATGGGTATTTATAATACCCATAATCCCTATCTTATCCCCTTGTGGGTAAGGACTATCTGAAATTCAAACCGTTGACATTTACACTTAAGTCCTTTATCCAGTTGCAATTTTTTATTAAGATATATTTACTTTGATATATTAATAAACGCAGTCTGTCATGTTTTCTTTTGATCTCTTTTGGCTAAATCATCTATTGCGTGTAACACAAAAGGACATTACTATATATAGTAATATTCCTAACTTGTTATGACAAGGGGTACATAACCAATGGTCTCCCACTTGCACATGTCATAACAAATGTATGGTCTAATATTCCCTAACCTAATAAGGTGTATGTCATCCTAGACAAGTGTTATACTCATATAATGAAACAGTCCTTAGGTAATTGATCAGATATCCCTTTTTTCTACAAGATATCCATATGAACGTCTGACATGAAATTCAGCCTGTCTCAGATATTCAAGATTATGTTTCCCAATAGAGATATATGATGATGACAATTCAGTCTGCGTATGGTCGTCCATTTGTTGTCAACGCCAAATCATCAAGGACCCCAGGGATATCGCCACTCTCCTGTTAGGGCAGAAGAAACAAATAAACTTTTACTACATAGACCCCGCCTACTCATCATGTCATACCCAAGAATTTCCTTTATGCCTGCCAGTTACGGATAACGTTAGAGAAAAAGCAAAGCACAACAGACTGCAGAACTAAGATCCACACGTCTCTGTTTGAAGAATATAATATATTACCATCTTAGAATTACCTGTGACATTTTCCATGAAGTAATCTCTAAGTGTGGTTTTCTCCAATACTTAATCTCCATTAAGTACACATGAGAATGTAGTGCATCTCCATGATATGTCCATCTCTATGGACAATCTACCGATACCTCACGTTAGCCTTGAATCAGTACTTACTCCCAAAAGTACGACCGACTGTGGATGTTTTGTATAATAATCTAATTATTCAGGAAGTAAATAAAGCATGTATAATTGGAACACAATGATAAACTAATGAAATGACTTCCTTATGCATATATTAAGTTTTCCACTTAATAATCTTCGAATCAGATGGAGTTTTAGATTGCTTAAGTTCCCAACACAAATCATACTAAACTAATCTCACTCAAAGCCAATTCATTTGCAAATGTAATACAGATAGACTTAGCATGACGATTTTGCTTGGTCTGAGACATTGGCTTAGTGATCAGATCAGCTATGTTGCCTCATCTTATATAACTATATTAACTGTGATGTCTCTTTTGGAAAGAACTCAGATCCTGATTGCAAACAGGAATCGTCTCTATTAATTTGGAAGCCAGCATTAATGTGCTTTTGTACACTGAGTTCTTTCACTCCATAATGGATCAAGAATACCTTAAAATTTTAAGATATGTCTTGACTTCCATCCATTGGCTTTTGCCAGGATTAGGCTGATGTTAACTCATCATGCTCAAGGCATATCATATATTAGGTCCCGTACATTGTGTGAGCGATCCCTCTGCAAGTGCATTTGGAACTCAACTCATCTTATGTAGAACCTTTGTGGAACTAGGACCCTGAGTTTCACTTAATCCTAAACCCTGATATAGAGACTTCAATCCTTTCTGGGAGTCTGGTATCTCTATATTAGAGTTTCACTCAAAGGTTTTGGGAGTCTTGTATCTCTCTCCACACTACGGTACCACCTTCAAGCGTAAGACCTCTCCATACTACGATACCACCTTCAAGCTCAAACAACCTACTCTTTGGATACATCATCTAAAGTTACAAGTGAACTTCTTACAGACTCCCTTAAGTCTTTAGAGAAATCCATCTCCCCCACATTGACCTCACATGTTGATGGTGCTGTGAAAGCGTTTGAGGATGAGGTCAAGACAATCAACCGAAATATCTTGGAGAAAGTTGATCTGCGGTGCAAAGCAATCGAAAAACTATTCGAAGAGAAGACACAGCTGCTTCATGATCAACATAACATAAATCTCATAGAAGTTGTCACTAAACTCAATACTGCCCACTCCGAAGTTCAAGAAAAGCTTACTTCTTTGACTACTTCTGTTGATGGTATATCAAAGCGAAGTGCTGAAGAATTTGATGTTCAGTTGAAGAGTCTTAGATCTGATCTAGATACTGCGAATAAAACCCTGGCTGAGTATGAACCGAAGGTACATGCGTATAATGCTCACCAGGAGGCAAAAAAGATAACCAAGCAACAGTCGAAGATCTTTGTCTCTCAAATGACAGAATCCATTCGAAAGGATATTGCTACTCTTCTTACCTTAGTTAGTCGATTTCCTGGTGCTCTGAAGTCTTCCAGACTTCATCACAAGGGGGAGACTTGAATCGACCAACTGGAGGAATCTCAACCACCTTCATACCAACAACAACCATCACACTAATAACAACCTTCGCACCAGTCACTCAATCAACCACTACTAGACCAACATCTAAACCAATGTTCGGATTTGAAAGGTTTTCCGCAACCATGAACTAAATAACCTAAGTTCACATGCAACCTAGAAAAGATCTATGTTTTCTTACTTTGAACATGTAACTAATTCCTAAAGGCCAAACAAAAATTAACTAAAAGAAATAAATCAGAAAAACTAACCTTTAGTTTTTAATCTTGAAGCTAAGCAGCACAAGTGCCCTGCCTCAAATGAGATCACACCCAGGGAGCCAGAGGGTGGACGAAAATTCCAGAGAGAATAATAGAATGAGCACTAATAATGAGGCCTAGGGTTCCCTATTTATAGGGAAACAAGAAACCCTAGCCGTCAGCCATTTTCCGGATTATACGTACGCGCGTCGCGGCCTTTACATTGGCACGCCGCGCGCCGCAATTCAACTATTGAATTCGTACGAATATGTACGCGCATCGCGGCCTTTACATTGGCGCGCCGCGCGCCTCAATTCAACTATTGAATTTGTACGACTTTAATCCTTGACTTCCTGATTAATCTAATTAATGCCACAGAAATTAATCCAATTAATTCCTGATTAATTATTAATCAATCAATATAGTTTCTAATTAATATATTATCACTTTAATATATTAACAAACCATATATTTTATTTCTATTGATTTATTAATCCCATAATAAACCAACCTTTCTCTCTACCGAACTTTCTACCAAACCTCTAGCTATGAGGGCAACCCAAATGGACTTTGCTTCTATTAATTAGGTAAATACAAATTATAAGTCATGGCTTAGACACCTAATCCAACAGTCTCCCACTTGGATAAGTCTATGACTATAATTACCAATTTAACCTCTAATTAAACTGCAAACTGTAGCTTCCTAGAAACTGCTGCCGAACTCTGACCAAGTCAGTTCTGTCCATAGATAAGTGATCAGATGATCCTCCGTCCAACAAGATATCTTCAGACATGAGACATGGATTGAGATCAATCTCTGTGTGACACTGTTTCCCGATTTCCGATTTTGCTTATGACTATCAGACTTCCAATTGAACGCATCAATTCAGTCCTGGCTGGCCAGCGCTTCAGTCAACTTCAAAATCATCGAGTGGCCAACAGATATCTGTTTCCCGTCTGGGTCAAGGGACGAATAAGCTTCGACTAATATGTTATATCTTTTACCCGACAAATCACTCACAACAGCACGTTTTATAACACCGAGTTACAGATGCGTTTTCGTACTATCAATGAACAACCGCCTTGCAAATTATAACTCATATCTCTCCACTTTAAGACCATAAGATATTATCGTCTCAACATTGCTCGTGATATAATCCATGAAGCAATCCATTGAGCGCGGGTTTATCCAATACTCAAATCTCCATTTCCAAGTACTCATGAACGTTGCAGCAATCTTATTGCCATGTCTAACTCCTTAGACAATCTACAAACCCATTCATGACAGTCTTCCTTCATACTTACTCCCTAAGAGTATGAACGAATGTGGATGTTTGAATAATCCAATTATTCAGGAAGTAAACATGCAAAAGCGAAACATAAAATTTGACTGGCAGCTACTCCTGCTTATTACCAAGTCTCCACGAGGTAATCACCAAGTCGGATTTATCATAACTATTATCGGTTTCTTATTCTCTTTTAAACTTTCAATTCAAGCCTTTTATATCTATGTCTATGACCTTTTCACTCTTTCTATGTATCTAAGTGTCTAACACTTATACACTTTATTGCAGATGATCCTATCGGATACTCTTCCAATGATATCTCAATTTGTCATTCTGACATTCTTTCTCACAACTCTATTCTGGTGATGTGTACCGTGACTGCCCATGGTTCTCGGGTCTTTAGTCTACATGACTACACCCTAAGACAATTTCGAGGTGTCATAATGTGCCGGTGAACCACACGCGCTCCATCAGAAACCAACGAAATTCTTTAATCATGAAGTCCCACAGCACCACGTTCTGGTGTAAACAATTACCGATTTGAAAACCCTTTCAAATCAATCACCCTAATCATTTCCCAATGATTTCTCACGTCTATTCAAATAATCCATTCAGTATTCTCAGCCAGGCAATATCCTGAATCCAACTTACAATGCTCTAAGCATTAAGTCATCAGGATATGTTCATAACACTTCTGATTTGTCCAAGAGGCTTGAGGAACCTGATGTAATCTCATTCCAAGCCCTTTCGGAATCCTAAGATTACCAATAATCCTTGTGTCATGATTTCCGGAAACCATTTCCTTTCGGGGACTCTTTCTTATGCATCTTGAATCCCATCAAGATCATATTCTCAACGGCTAAGTCAATACTGTCAGTCTCATCTATCTGATAGATGTCTATGAACTTCGTGAGCATGCTGCACCTTCTTTGTTTCTTTCATGCCAATTCATTACACTTTGCAATGACATGAAACTCCTTTCCTTGGGTTATGCATCTTGAATCTTATCAAGATCACATTGGCAGAATTCTGATCTATCTAATAGATATACACAACCACCTGAGTATGTTGTATCTCTTAAGACTTTTATAGCGAATCGTTTCTTAACACCAAGTCATTACACTTTGTAATGATAAGAGACATTTCCTAGAACCAGTATGAAACCCACATACAGTGATAGCAGACAACAACAATACTCCCACTGGCTTTGACACCGTTATATGACTCTTTCAGACTATTCACAAAATCCAGAACTTATGGCACATTTTGCGAAACCGAAATCCAAACCTTTCCGACATATTAAAGGAAATCTTTCAGGCTATTCACAAAATCCAAACCTTTTGGCCTATTTTGAGAATCCGAATATCCTTTCTTGCGAGATGCCCATGGGACGAATCCCGGGGCCATGTACCTTTTGTAATGGCATGCTCTATGTGAGTCCCTATTAGTGTGCCGGTAAACCACACACGCTCCACTAACGACTCACATTATGCCACGCAGAATCCTCTCGGATTTCATCTTCTATTGTGAGTGCTTCTCTCAGAATCAGTTGCTTGACTCCAAGTGATGACTCATTCAACCAGATGTTCTGTAAGTACATTTCTATGTTCCCTTCTTTTGATGATTCAATTACTCCCACTGGTTCCTAGACCAGTTGTAAAGATCAATCAAACTGTCACATAGACTGTGTTTCGCGGTAAGGTTCTCTTATTTGGCAGCAACTGGGCTCACCAATGCTTCCAGCAGTCGGATTACTTATCCATACCATCTTTAGTGTTTTACCACTACCCGATATATCACCCAAATCATAACTCCTTATGACAGTGACAGTAACTACTGGTTAAGCGAAGAGAGGGTGTGTCAGGTTTAACAGGAATCTAATTCCTGGTCAAGGCCCAATGGTGACTAAAAGGTTCTTTCACTTGGCTAAACCCTGAACTCATTCAGGATTATTTTTACTCCCACTGTTTCCTTAGAACTTGAGTTCTTTCTAAAAGTACTCTTCTTTCAAAGGATAACCGGAGTGGCCTAATGAAACGACATTGCTGATCAGTTTCAGGCTTGTCAGGAGATTCAGACGAATGCTACATGACCCTGGACTTTCTATATACTAGTGGGACGATCCCAACTTTATATTTCAGACAGTGTCAACATAACCTACTTAGTCTAAGATGTGGTCGGAATATGGTTTCTGCGGTCTGACTGGTTGAATATTTAATTCATTGAAATACTAATCGGAAATGTATCTTATACATCGAGGATCAAAACTATTTCGACCAATGCTCCATCATCTTCCCTAAGACACATTATAACCATTAGTGTTCTTGGAAGAGGATAAAATGTGAAACATTTTCTCAGTCTATGTAGTCATTCAGGTTCCGTTGATCTTATACTTCCTTTGAAATCCTTGAACACTTCAAGGTTCCAATCAATCGCTTATTCCGATAAGCGAAGCCATATTTGTCAAACTATTTGGCAAATATTTTGAAGCATAACTAATCGAGTTCTGTTTGAAGATTCGAGCAATACACAGTAACTTATGTGTCTGTTGCTCAAAATCTTAATACCTTTACATCTCCATGTAAATTTATGACTTTGTTAATATTGTTCAAGACATGTAATCATCACCTGACTCCGAGTCAACTGATTCCAAAACCCTATCCATTGGATCTTTAGGCGATTCCTTTCTTGCCACAATTAATTTTATTAAGCACTCAATTCATCATGTGACTCTAAGTCAAATGATTCCAAAGTCCTGTCCAACTGGACCTTTGGTTGAAGTGATTCTCATAAAATTCACTTTAACAATCATAAAGAACACAATATATAAGTCCAATCCCATTGGATGTATCAACATTCAAGTTATTACTATTTATGCCATTAACACATTCATACAACATTTCGAGGATAACTAAAACGATCAAAAGAAAATCAACATTTTATTAAAACACAAAAATCCTCAAACAATGTACTATATGAAAGCAATGTCGTTTGCATCTAATAATCTAATAACAAGATTGTAATATCTAACTAAACTTCAAAACTGCATGAGCTGGAGATCCAATCCAAAAGTGCTCCTATGCGTCAAAGTCCTGTACCCTACTGATTCCCTGCATACAAACCAAAACGCGACTATCACATTATGTATCAAGGAATTATGGATCAGGAGTTTCGAAGTTTTTAGATAAACCATGAGTTTCTAAAGATTTTACCTTGGAGCATTTTCCAATCTTTCCGTGACTGTATCCGATCCTATGGATTCCCAGTTTAAGACATCTCAGAACATGTCCAGACGACCTGGAACGTTTCTTGCTGCGTCTCTTCACTGGACTCAATCCAGAAGTAGCCGAACCAGTGGAGCAATGCCAGTCCATGAGTGACTCGTATAGGGTCAACAGAGAACGCATTTCCATAAAAGTCTTTTTCCGGTCTTCCTTTCTATACGTCTGAATGAACAGATCATACCTATTAGTCAGCGAATCAAGTAGGATCTTAACAATCATTTCCTGGCTAATTGGATGACCAAGTTTGTACAATTCGCCTATGTATCTCTCAATCTTGAGAACATGTGAATCGATGCAACTTCCTTCTTTTAGCTTGCACTCTGCAAGTCTTTTGAAGATCCTAGCTCGTTCCTCTTCAACCGGTTCTTGGAACCTTTCCTCAACCAATTGTATTAACTCATACGGCCCTAGGGATGCAAAATCCCTGCGGAACTCGGGCTCAATGGTCAATAGCATGAGGTCACGAACTTCCTCAGATTCATCAAATAATAGGTCATGCTCATCATAAAGACCTTTTGTGATGACATGTTTTGGTGGAACTGAGATCAGATACTCAATGAGGTGTAGTTTGTCAGCAATAACAAGAACCATTCTCCAATTGCGAAGCCATTCCACATAGTTAAGGCCAGTCAGCCTTTCCATATTTAGCAGGCGCTTTCTGATGCCCTCATAAATGGGTGAATGAGGAGAAGGATGAGAATAGACACTCGATTCAGACATCTATAAAAGGAAACATAATTTATTAGTTTAATTATTCCTTTTAAATAATTACCCAATATATATATTATTTAACAAGGCTAGGATCCAAAATACCCCAACTATGCTGTGAAGAGGGATGCCGTAGTCACAACACAGTGGTCATTAAGGTAGATAACTTTTATCAACTTCAGTCTTATGAAATTCCTAGATCTGTGAGATTCATTGAACTATTCAATGGCATGTTTAATCTCGGATATGCCCCACCGTTTGTGACGGGGATGCCGAGGATCACAAACCGGGTGTGAATAACCATGCAAATTAGCTTGGTACTCTCGGGGTCCATTATCATCTCAAATTGATGTGCCGGTTAACCACACACGCTCCATCAACAATGATAACACCCGAGAAACCCATTGCCACTCTTTATGAACCCCCATCGGTGTGCCGGTAACCCACACACGCTCCACCAACGTTTCATAAAGTGCAATGTGCAATTTCATGGGTTAGCATCAAATTCACATTTTTTCTAAAGTAACTAGATTGGGAATTCTTGTACGGGTTCTAGTACTTTGATCATTATACTTTTAATGATTAAGCGGTCCTATCAAAACTGTTCGGCTAACGACCCTCCACTGATCAGGCGAGCGGTGGGTGAGAGTGAACACCCATTAGACCGCCATTTTACAGGCAGTCTCCTTATACCCACTTTATAGACCAGCTTCGTGAATGAGGCCTACTAATGATTTGACTAACCAATTTATCTTATACATATAGTATTAACCTTTAATAATATATATATATAAGATGTATTTTAAATCTTTTAAAATATTCCTGGTTTATATTTTAATTTCCTAAAATTTAACTATTAATTTCAAATTAAATTAAACCTTTAAATTTGATTTAATTTATCTTTTAATTAAACTATTAATTAAATTAATTAAATCTAGATATTTTAAACCTTTTAAAATATTTTAGGATTTATCCTTTAATTTTCGAAATTTAACCATTAAATCAAAATTAAATTAAATCCCTTGAATTATCTTTTAATTAAATAATTAATTAAATTAATTCAAATTTAGATAGGTTTTTCCAAATTAATCAAATCAATTTAAACCTATCTTAAACCCCTAATTATCGAAATTTAAACAATCTGGGTTTAAGGTTATCTATTTAATTAACCAATTAAAGTTACCAAAAATAGAAACCCTCCTAAAACCCTAATTAGGAAAATCGAAAAGGAAGCGAGGAGGGCTAGGGTTTCAAAAAACCCTAAACCCTAAAATCGAAATTAGGCCCAAAGGATTTATAAACTTTAAACCCTAATTTTAGGAAAACTATTACAGCAATTCAATAAGAAAACAACTAAACGCTCTGATACCACTGAAAGGTTTTCCGCAACCATGAACTAAATAACCTAAGTTCACATGCAATCTAGAAAAGATCTATGTTTTCTTACTTTGAACATGTAACTAATTCCTAAAGGCCAAACAAAAATTAACTAAAAGAAATAAATCAGAAAAACTAACCTTTAGTTTTTAATCTTGAAGCTAAGCAGCACAAGTGTCCTGCCTCAAATGAGATCACACCAGGGAGCCAGAGGGTGGACGAAAATTCCAAAGAGAATAATAGAATGAGCACTAATAATGAGGCCTAGGGTTCCCTATTTATAGGGAAACAAGAAACCCTAGCCGTCAGCCATTTTCCGGATTATACGTACGCGCGTCGCGGCCTTTACATTGGCGCGCCGCGCGCCGCAATTCAACTATTGAATTCGTACGAATATGTACGCGCGTCGTGGCCTTTACATTGGCGCGCCGCGCTCCTCAATTCAACTATTGAATTTGTACGACTTTAATCCTTGACTTCCTGATTAATCTAATTAATGCCACAGAAATTAATCCAATTAAATCCTGATTAATTATTAATCAATCAATATAGTTTCTAATTAATATATTATCACTTTAATATATTAACAAACCATATCTTTTATTTCTATTGATTTATTAATCCCATAATAAACCAACCTTTCTCTCTACCGAACTTTCTACCAAACCTCCAGCTATGAGGGCAATCCAAATGGACTTTGCTTCTATTAATTAGGTAAATACAAATTATAAGTTATGGCTTAGACACCTAATCCAACAGGATTCACTTCAGCTCCATCTTCCACAACCATTTCCACTACCACATCGGTCAGTACAACTCCATTAACTTAGGGGAAAACATCTTCTAAACCGACATCATCTGAATCCACTTCGAGCATAATCAAAAGATTTTCAAGTGGTGAGTAAAGATCGGAGTTAGCTCTGCCCCATCCACAACAGCTACCATAATCACATCTTCCCAGAATACCCCTTCATATGGTCCATCTGTGGATAAAGGGAAGAAGATTGCTTAACAGCTTTCCAAAAGCGAAAAGAAACAACAGAAAGGTGAAGAGTACGACTAGCTGAGGCATATTTATGCTGTTTCCCGGAGCCGCATCGGAAAGAAGGAAGATATGGGTCCAATTAACAAGATGACATACAAAACAATGATGTTATTGGTTTTCACCAATGTAGAAGTTTTTGATCGAGTGCCCTTGGTCTTGTTCTTAATTGAAAACTCAACAAAACTTCGTTTGGATGTACATTACAATCCGAAGCTTTTAATGTCAAACATATATGATCTTGCGTTCCTCTAAAAAGAAGTTTCAAGAACAGAAGGCAAGGTTTCATGCGAACCTCAGCAAGGATCAAACTCAAGTCTGGTCATGTTTGAAGATTTTGGGTATTGATAAGATCAAGATGGGTGAAATGTTTGAAGGGGTGTATCAGAATTACACCTATTATGTCCGAAGGGGTGAGAAGAAAATTGAAAGTTCTTTCGCTGTTGCTGATTTTCCTTTGATGAACCCTAATGATTTTGTGGTCTTGGTGGAAAGATACTTCAATATGACCCAGACCAAGATATCAAAGCAAGTGAGTCTAACCAACAGACAAAGAATGATTGGAAGATTTATGGGATCATACATCTGAAACTTCTCCACATATGACTATGAGATTGCCAAACTCTTCAAAGAAACTGTTCCTACTGCGGACAAGGAACTCACATGGATAAATAAGTAAGTGATGGGAAGATTTTACAGAAGCCCTGGGGAGTTGTCTACAGATGAAAGCTTGTCTGAAACGGCCCTATGAAGAAGTTATTCTTTGATATGGATGAGAAAGAAAAGTTTACAACAACCTTTATAGAAGGAATGATTAAAAGGGTGAGTGTGAACAACGAAAACTCTGAGGATGCGAAGCGTGAGGTCTGCGAACATCTTTTATGGTGGATAGTAGTTAGGAAGGAACTAATGAAAGCCTTTACAATGTTATAACTTCGGATACTTGACATCTTCACCACAAAGGGGGAGATTGTTAGGATGTTGATTGTGTTGAGATTTGTAAATCCGAAGTTCCAGAGTTCTTATCCGAAGTCAAGAAGTTGATCTGAAGATATGATAGTGATCCGAAGAATGCTAGCTGTCATTTTGTACTTATCTTTAGAAACTAGCATGATTATCTAGGGTTTCTGTTCTTATCTGTAAATGATGGGCTTAATGTTTAGGTCCATTATATGTTAGTATATATACCTCTATAAACCTAGATGTTGGGAGAGTCGAAAGAACAGTCGTGTTAATTCATTGTAATCGTGCTTATCATAGGTGCTCATCTCTTTGATTGGGAGCCCTATCTTTACTTACAATGAATAAAATTATTCGACTACTTGAATATTCAAAGATCTCTGTTCTCGTTATTTGCTTTGTTCATAATTTGATCTTACAATATATATATATATATATATATATATATATATATATATATATATATATATATATATATATATATATATATATATATATATATATATATATATATATATATATATATATATATATATATATATATATATATATATATATATATATATATATTGATAACGTATCATGGAATACGGACTGGCAGAGCCCCATCGGCACAGAACCTCGAGCGCTGCCCCGCGGCGCTGGACTTACTCGAACACGCCCCACATCACCAACAACCACTTCTCTGGGCCACCCTCTCCATAACAACTTTCCCTCAGAGCCAAGGGCGACAACCTGTGAGAAAGGCTGACACGTGCAGGAGACAAAAGGTGTACACGACGCACTACCTGTTCTCCCTCCGTACGCCTCCTGCACCACAATAGCGTACCAGGCGATCGCCCAATCATTCCCCAAACCCGCTGGGGGACTGACATCGATGTCCCTAAAAGCGAGCCCAGCCTCAGGTATAAAAGGCCAAGGGGCCTTTAGGTAACACTCAAGTTCTCAACACTACTATATCTCGCCTTCCAGAGATAATCACTCTAAAATACCCAACTGAATTGACCATCAGAGCGCCCTCCCGGGATCGCCTCCCGGAGCGCGACTAACGGTCGTTTCCCTCTTTGCTGTGATCTCAGGCATTCGAGACTGCCGGAGCTACTACCTACCATCACCCCGGAGTTTGAAGTCATAACATTTGGTGCCATTCGTGGTGTGACCAACACAACCAACCCTTGAGCAACACGATCATGACGGGCGGAAAAAGTAGTGGTGCTTCGCCAAGTCCGGTGAGACCCATGGACCCACTGGACAACATTGAAACACCCACGGTCTCCTCCGCTGTAGCAACAATAATACTGCTAACGACGGTCCCATTTCTACCATGTCAGCTATCAACACCCACCACACCGGTGTCATAAAGCGTGTATTTCCCACCTCCCTACATACCCATGCTGTTGCCTACCACAACGCAAACCGTGTTAGCACCGATAATGAGTGCTAACCCCCCGTTGACAACCTTCACCACCACAACTCAGACGCCGGCGACGGCGCATACCATGCCATACACGGTCTCCATGCCACCCTTAACACCGGTAACACCTTTCCCTCATTCTTACCTAACGTCATCAATGGGAAGCCACTATCTCATACCCACATTTCCAACCCCTCAACCGTTCCCCTACACACCATTCCATCCATATATACAAATGCCTAGAGGCAATCAATCTCCATTCGTAAAAGAACTGTTGAACTATGAGATACCGAGCACAGCTAAGCTACCAACCCTCAAAACATACAACGGAACCACCGACCCCGATAGCCACATAGACACATACGAGTGGCACATGCAGTCTTTGAAGTTGGACGAGAGATTTTGGTGCACATACTTCCCGACAACGCTGGACGGTAACGCAGGAGCCTGGTTCAGAAGCCTAGCCCCAAACAGCATCCACAACTTCAAGCAGTTAAAACAACAGTTCTTAATGAACTTCATGCAGCTGCGAAAGTACAGAGGGGATAACAGTGCAGTCATGGGGTGCAAACAAAGAGAAGGCGAATTCCTGAAAGACTACTTCCAAAGATTTAACAAAGCTACCTTAGACGTCTCAGGACAAGACGATAAGCTCATCACAAGAGCATTCACATGGGGGCTCCTACCAGGGTTACTCTCAAGGAAGTTCCTGGGGAGACCGCCACAATCACGAAACGAAATGAAGGAAAGGGTGGAGCGATTCCTTCGACAAGAAGAAGGCACCGCTGAAAAACAAGCATACCTCCGTGCCGCCACAGAGAGACGAGGCGATAAATTCCCCAACCATCCGTACAGCATGACGGCCCAGCGACACACAGGTCCAGGCAACCGCCCATTTTGGAGATACAACGCACACCCCAAGGAAGGAGGACGAGGCAGACGCAGCGACATATATGCCATAAGAGACGGCCACAACCGACGAAACCAGGGAGATACAGCCAGATACTGCAAATATCATCGCAGTAAGACTCACAACACGCACGACTGCACCATGCTGCGCAGAGAAGTCGCAGAAAAACAATTGAAAGGCAATCTGGTTGAACTCGCAAGAACTCTATGAGACCGAAACGAGAAAGAGCAGCACACCCTTAAACCACAAAAGGGCGATCACCAGCACAGAGCACCAGAAAAGGAGATTCTCGCCATCCGATCATTCCAGCAAAATAGAACGCAACCGTCCAGCCCCCAGCAGGACAGACTGTCCGAAGAGCACTGAACGTGGAATTCTCGACCAACGACCCCAAACCAGACCAATGGCAAGGGGATGACCCCCTGGTGATAGCAGGCTATGTAGGGCATGAAGGGTTTTATAGCAAACAATAAACTACAAAATTCCTAAGTTCACATGCAACCCTAAATAAGATCTATGTTTTCTTCTAATGAACATATAATAAAACCTAAAGGCCAACAATTATTTCTAAAGTATAAATCAGAAGTACCAACCTTTGATTCTTGATCCAGAAGCTTAGCAGCACAAGTGTCCTGCCTCAAATGGTGTCACACCCAAGCAATGGAGGAGAGAAGACAGCAGAGTATCCACAGAGAGAGAGAGTTGGCGCAGGATTAGGGTTCCCAGGGGGTTCCCTTTTATAGCCTCCAGGTGGCTACAGTCAAAACCCTAGAGGAGCCCAACTTTGAGAAGCCTGTTATCAAATGGACAAGCCTCCTCTAAACCCTAATTAGGGTTTCGAGATTTATGTGGAGGCTCCACAAAATCTCGCCACTTTTGACCTTCCACTGGTCAGTCAATTATTCAACTATTGAATAATTACAAAAACAGTCCCTGCACTTTTAATTAATTAAATTAATCTCCAAATTAAATCCAGTTAATTCTAGATTAATTTCTAATTAATTATTATAGTTTCTAATTAATATATTAACACTTAAATATATTAATAAACTATTTATTTATTTATATTGATTTATTAGACAATTAATAAATTAACCTTTCTCTCTACTGACTTCTACATCAATCCTCCTGCTATGAGGGCAACCCAAATAGACTTTGCTTCTATTAGCCAGATAAATACAAATATAAAGTCATGGCTTAGACACCTAATCCAACAGTCTCCCACTTGGATAAGTCTATGACTTTTAATTTGTTCTTTTATCCTTAGATTAATTAACAACCTGCAGCTTCCTAGAAACTGCTACCGAACTCTGACCTAGTCAGTTCTGTCCATAGATAAGTGATCATATGATCCTTCATCCAAGAAGATATTTTCAGACACAAGACATGGATTGAGATCAATCTCTGTCCGATACTCTGTTTCCCGATTTCCGATTCTGCTTATGACTTTGAGACTTCTAATTGAACACATCAATTTAGTCCAGGCTGGACAGCACTTCAGTCAACTTCAAAATCGTCGAGAGGCCTACATATATCTGTTTTCCATCAGGGTCAAGGAACGAATAAGCTTTGACTCATATGCTTATGTCTTTTACTTATCAAGATCGTACACAATAATGCGCTTTATAAAATTGAATTACCGATGCGTTTACACATTTTCAATGCACAACCGACTCGCAAATTTCAACTCATATGTCTCCGCTTCAAGATCATAGGATATTATCGTCTCAACATTGCTCGTGATGTAATCCATGAAGCAATCTATTGAGCGCGGATTTATCCAATACTCAAATCTCTATTTCTAAGTACTTGTGAACGTTGTAGCAGTCTTACTGCAATGTCTAACTCCTTAGACAATCTACAAACCATTTCACGACAGTCTTCGTTCATACTTACTCCCGAAAAGTATGAGTGACTGTGGACTTTTGAATAATCAAATTATTCGGGAAGTTAAACATGCAAAAATTGAAACTTAAAATCTGACTGGTAGCTACTCTTGCTGATTACCAAGTCTCCACGAGGTAATCACCAAGTCGGATTCTTCATAAAACTATTATCGGTTTCTAGATTCCTTTTAAACTTTTAATTCTTGTTATGTATCTATGTCTATATGACCTTTCACTCTTCCTATGTATCCAAATGTCATACATTGATACACTTTATCCAATCAGACATTCATCTGTTGATATCTCAATTTAGTCATATACTGTCATTCTCACTTACATCTCCATTTTGTGTACTGTGACTTTCCATGGTTCTTGGGATCTTTAGTCTGCATGACTGCACCCTAAGACTATTTCGAGATGTTACGATATGCCGGTGACCCACGCGTGCTCCATCAGAATACCAACGAAAACCTTTAACCATTAAGTCCTTATTTGAAACTCTTTTCAAATTACTATTAACATTCACCCTAATCATTTTTTCAAATTATTTCCCACGTATGTACATAATCCATTAAGTGTTCCCAGCCAGGTAATATCCTGAATCTGACTCACTATGCTCTAACCATTAAGTCATCAGGACATGATCATGACACTTCTGATCGATCCAAGAAGCTCGTGGAATTCGATCTAGTCCTATTCCAAACTCTTTTGGAATCTTAGGATTTCTTATAATCAAGTGTCATGACCTTTAATAACTGTTTCCTTTTCGAGACTCTTTCTCATGCATCTTGAATCTTACCAAGATCATACTTTGACTAGGTTTATACTGATGATAACATCTATCTGATAGATTTTTATGGATTATGTGAGTATGTTGCACCTTCTTTTATATCTCTCATGCCAAATCATCACACTTTCCAATGATAGGAAACTCCTTTCCTAGGGCTATGCATCTTGAATCTCATCAAGATCATCTTGGCAGAGTTTCGATCTATCTCATAGATGTTTATAACCACCTGAGTATGTCGTATCTCTATTAAGTCTTTCATAGCGATCCATCTCTTAACACCAAGTCATTACACTTTGTAATAAAAATAGACGTTTCCTAGAAACAATATGTAACCCACATATGGGAATAGTAGATAACAGTGATACTCCCACTGGCTCTGACACGGTTATGGACTATTCACAAAATCCAGGACTTTTGGCACCTTTTGAGAATCCAAACCTTTCTGACATCCTAATGGAAATCTTTCAGCCCTTTCTCAAAATCCAATCTTTTGGCATATTTTGAGAATCTGAATATCCTTTCTTGCGAGATGCCCGTGGGGTGTAATCCTGGGCTTATGTACCTTTGTATTGGCATACTCTTTGTGAGTCCCTATTAGTGTGTCGGTGATCCACACGCGCTCCACTAACGACTTACAAGGTACCATACCGTATCCTTTCGGATTTCATCTTCTATTGAGAGTGCTTCTCTCTGAAACAATTACTTGACTCTGAGTATCGTCTCACTCAACCAGATGTTCTGAAGGTACGTTTTGTCCATGTTGCTTTCTTTTGATGATTCAATTACTCCCACTGGTTTTTAGACCAGGTGTAAAATCAATCAAACTGTCACATAGACTGTATCTCGTCCTAAGGTTCTCTTTAATTGGAAGCAACCGGGCTCACCAATGCTTCCAAGTAGTCGGATTGTAACTTCGTACCAACTATAATGTTTTACCACTATTTGCTAAGTCACCCCGATCATAACTACTTATGATGGTGATCAATACTACTGGTCAAGAGAAGATTATGTCAGTATTAAAACAGAAATCTGATTTCTGCTCTAAGCCTAGTGATGACTAAGGGTTCTTTCACTTGGCTAATCCTGAACTCATTCAGGACTGTCCCAATTCCCACTGTTTTCTTTGAACATGAGTTCTTTCTAAAAGAGCTCTTCTTTTACAGGTATAGCGGGATAGCCAGTGAAACGACATTGCTGATCAGGTTTAGGCTAGTCATGAGGTTCAGACGAACACTACAAGACCCTGGAATTTCTATGTGTAAGTAGGATGATCCCAGCTTCACATTTTAGATAATGTTTTCAATACCTACTTAGTCTAGAGTGTGGTCGGAATACGGTTTTATATGGTCTGACTGGTTTAGTGTTTAATTCATCGGAAACTAATTGACAATGTATCTCATACATCGAGGATCAAACTGTTTCGACCAATGCTCCATCATCTTCCCTAAGACACATTATAACTATTAATGTTCTTGGAAGAGAATGATCTGTGAAACATTTTCCCAGTTTATGTTGTCAATCAGGTTCTGTGGATCTTGTACTTCCTTTGAAGTCTTTGAACTGTTCAAGGTTTCAATTCAATCGCTTATTCTGATAAGAGAAGCCATAATCGTCATACCAAATGAAAAATATCGTGAAGTACAAAAATGTGTTCTATTTGAAGATTTGAGCAATACACAGCAGCTGAAGTGTTCGTTGCTCCTAATCTCAATTTCTTTTACATTTCTATGTAAACTTATGACTTTGTTAATTCTGTTCAACACTTGCAATCTTCAGTTGACTCTAAGTTAACTGATTCCAAAATCCTATCCACTAGATCTTTGGGTGATTCATTTCTTGTCATATGTGCTTTATAAAGAACTTAAGCATCATATGAATCTAAGTCAAACGGTTTCAAAGTCCTGTCCAACTGGATCTTTGGGTGATTCGTTTCTTGACACATTAAGAACTCAATTCATCATGTGACTCCAAGTCAAATGATTCCAAAGTCCTGTCCAACTGGACCTTTGGTTGAATTGATTCTTATAACATTTATCTTAACAATCATAAGGGATACAATTACTGAATCTAAACACTTTGGGTGTATCAATAATCAAGTTATTACTAATCATGCATTCATACATTCATACAACATTTCAAGGATATTTCAAATAACAAGTGTTAAAAGAAAATTGACAATTTTATTAAAACAAAAATCCTTGAACAATGTAATATATGATAGACAATGTCAAATGCATCGAATAAGCTAATAACAAGATTTTAATATCTAACTAAACTTCAAAACTGCATGAGCTGGAAATCGAATCCAAATGTGCTCCTATGCGCCAGAGTCCCATACCTTACTGATTCCCTGCATGCAAACCAAAATGTGACTATCACATTATGCATCAAGGAATTATGGAACAGGAGTTTTGAGGTTTTTAGATATACCTGAGCTTTCAAAAGATTTTGAACTTGGAGCGTCCTTCAATCTTTCTGTGACTGTATCCGATTCTGTGGATTACAAGTTTAAGACATGTCCAGACGATCTAGATCGTTTCTTGCTGTGTCTTTTCATTGGACTTAATCCATAAGTAGCCGAACCATTGGAGCTATGCCTATCCAAGAGTGACTCGTATAAGGTCAACAATGGACGCATTTCCATAAAGGTCTTTTTCTGGTCTTCCTTTCTATACGTCTGAATGAACAGATCGTACCTGCTAGTCAGTGAAGCGAGTAGAATGTTTACACTCATCTCCTGACTCATGGAATGACCAAGTTTGTATAATTCGCCTATGTACGCTTCAATCTGAAGAACATGCGAATCGATGCTACTTCCTTCTTTTAGCTTGCACTCTGTAAGTCTTTTGAAGATCCTAGCTCGTTCCTCTTCAATTGGTTTTTGGAACTTTTCCTCAACCGATTGCATTAACTCATATGGCCCCAAAGATTCAAAATCCTTGCGGAACTCGGGGTCAATGGTCAATAGCATGAGGTCACGAATCTTTTCGGATTCATCAACTAAGAAGTTATGCTTATCATAAGAACTCTTTATGATGACTTGTTCCGGTGGAACCGGGATCAGATACTCGGTGAGGTGAAGCTTGCCAGCAATGACGAGAACCAGTCTCCAATTGCAAAGCCATTCCTTACAGTTAAGGCCAGTCAGCCTTTCCATATTTGGCAGGTGCATTCTGGTGCTCTCAGAAATGGGTAAAGGAGGAGAGGGAGGAGAATAGACACTTGATTCAGACATCTACAATAAACAGAATTTATTAGTTTAATTAATCCTTTTAAATAATTACCCAATTTATTATTTATTAAGGCTAGGACCCAAAATACCCCAACTATGATGTGAAGAGGGATGCCGTAATCACAACATAATGGTCATTAAGGTAGATAATACACTTATCAATTTCATCTTATGAAATTCCTAGATCTGTTGAGACACATTGAACTTATTCAATGGCATGTTTAGTCTTGAATGTGCCCCACTGTTTGTGACTGGGATGCCGAGGATCACAAACTGGGTGTGAATAACCATGCAAGTTAGCTTGGTACTCTCGCATTCAATTACCATCTCTAATTGATGTGCCAGTTAACCACACACGCTCCGTCAATAATGGTAAAATCGAGAAACCCATTGCAACTCTTTGTGAACCCCTATTGGTGTGTCGGTTAACCACACACGCTCCACCAATGTTTCACAAAACGCAACGTGCAACTTCATGGATTAGCAACTAATTCACATTTTTTTACCTAAAATAACTAGATTGTGATTTTGTTCAAAGTTCTAGTACTTTCAATTATAACATTATACTTTTAAAAGGCTTAGCGGTTCTATCAAACCTGTTCGGCTAACGACACTCGACTGACCAGGAGAGCAGTGGGTGAGAGTGGACACCCATTAGACTACCATTTTATATGCAGTCATCTTATACCCTCTTTGTAGGATAGTTTTGTGAATGAGGCCTACTAACAGTAGGACTAACCAATTTTATCTTACATATAAATATTAACTTTTAATCATAAATATATAAGATATATTTTAATCTTATTAAAATATTTTAGATTTAATTTTAATCTAATTTTCGAAAATTTATAAGGATTTTTCGAAAATTTTAATTAAATCTTTAAGTGATTTAATTGGTCTTTTAATTAAACAATTTAATTAAACTAATTAAATCAAATATAGGCATCACAAAATTAATCAAATTAATTACCTATATTAAAACCCTAGATTTCGAAATCAGCATGCAAGGGATAAAAGGTTTCATTTATTCATTAGATAACAATTACCAAAAATAGCAACATACTTACCAAGCATAGCAATTTTCGAAAAAGGGAAGGGAGGAGGCTAGGGTTTTTCAAAATCCTAGCCACCAATTTCGACAATGGCCTCCTCAAGGGGTTATTTTTCGAAAAAACCCCCATGATCATATCAAGCAATTTTATCAAATTCACAAGAAAACAAGCCATAGCTCTGATACCACTGAAGGGTTTTATGGCAAACAATGAACTACAAAATTCCTAAGTTCACATGCAACCCTAAATAAGATCTATGTTTTCTTCTAATGAACATATAATAAAACCTAAAGGCCAACAATTATTTCTAAAATATAAATCAGAAGAACCAACCTTTGATTCTTGATCCAGAAGCTTAGCAGCACAAGTGTCCTGCCTCAAATGGTGTCACACCCAAGCAATGGAGGAGAGAAGACAGCAGAGTATCCACGGAGAGAGAGAGAGTTGGCGCAGGATTAGGGTTCCCAGGGGGTTCCCTTTTATAGCCTCCAGGTGGCTATAGTCAAAACCCTAGAGGAGCCCAACTTTGACAAGCCTGTTATCAAATGGACAAGCCTCCTCTAAACCCTAATTAGGGTTTCGAGATTTATGTGGAGGCTCCACAAAATCTCGCCACTTTTGACCTTCCACTGGTCAGTCAATTATTCAACTATTGAATAATTACAAAACCAGTCCCTGCACTTTTAATTAATTAAATTAATCTCCAAATTAAATCTAATTAATTCTAGATTAATTTCTAATTAATTATTATAGTTTCTAATTAATATATTAACACTTAAATATATTAATAAACTATTTATTTATTTCTATTGATTTATTAGACAATTAATAAATTAACCTTTCTCTCTACTGACTTCTACATCAATCCTCCTGCTATGAGGGTAACCCAAATGGACTTTGCTTCTATTAGCCAGATAAATACAAATATAAAGTCATGGGTAGACACCTAATCCAACAAGGCAAACCAAAGTGCACAGAGTCTACATAGATGGGGGAAGCGCCGCAGATATCCTCTATGAGAGCTGCTTCACACAGCTCCCTCAGATAATCAAGGATGGCCTCAAGCCAGCAAAGGGAAGACTGGTAGGATTCACCGGCCACAGCATCTGGCCACTGGGAATCCTCCCCGTTCCCTTCACATTACGGAGTCACGACAACCAAACCAAGAAAACGGTCCTAATGGAATTCGTAGTCGTACGGACGCCTTCAGAGCATAACATCCTACTGGGAAGACCAGGCCTCCTGAAATTCGGGGCAGTGGCATCGACGGTGCATGTCACCCTAAAATTCCAGACACCAGAAGGACCTGCCACGGTGATCGCTAGCGTATGCAAACCATTGAAGTGCTGCGAGATACTCCAGCCGGAAGAACTCACTCGTAATCAGAAACGCCCAAAGCTGGAGGCGGCAGACGCCAATGTGGTCATCAACTCGGACCACCCGGAGTAGCCGATCAGAATAGGAACCACCTTGCCAAAAGAAACGCGAAGCGACCTAATAGCCCTCCTGCAACAATACAAACATGTCTTCGCGTGGAAGCCCACAGACATGGTGGGAATAAAAAGAGAAATCATCGAACATGGGCTCAACATCCAACCAGGCAGCGCACCAGTGAAGCAAAAAAAGAGGGGGCAACCAGGAGAACGCAATGACGCCATTAACAAAGAGGTAACAAAGCTGGTGCAGGCAGGGATCCTACGGGAAGCGATATTCCCCACGTGGATCGCAAATCCCGTGATGGTCAAAAAATCTGACGGCAGCTGGCGGATGTGCATTGATTATAAAGACCTCAACAAAGCCTGCCTAAAGGACAACTATCTGCTCCCAGAGATAGACCAGAAGATCGAATCTCTACACGGGTTTCGCTGGAAGTGTTTCTTGGACGCCTACAAAGGCTACCACCAGATCTTGATGAAAAAAGACGACGAGGAAAAAATGGCATTCTACACAGACCATGGAACCTTTTGCTACCAAAAGATGCCCTTTGGATTGAAGAACGCGGGCACCACATACCAACGGCTGGTAGACCGGGTATTCGCCTCCCAGATTAGCCAGAACATCGAAGTCTACATAGATGACATGGTGATTAAGAGCAGGCGTGGCTCGGACCTACTAGAGGACATACGAGAAACACTCGTCACCTTGGAGAGAACCAAAATGAAACTAAACCCATCCAAATGTACCTTCGCCGTAGAAGAGGGGCAATTCCTTGGGTACTACATCACCAACGATGGAATACAGCCCAACCCAAGCAAAGTAAAAGACCTAGTAGAAACGCCGACCCCAGCCACCCTGAAAGACATGTAGGGCCTGAACGGAAAACTGACAACGCTGGGAAGATTCGTGGCAAAGTCGGTAGAAAGAGTAGTTCCATTGTTCAATACCTTGAAAGGTGACGTAAACAAAGGCGGCTTTAAGTGGACCCCCGACACAGACAAGGCATGGCAACAACTGAAGAAAGTCCTGACTACCCTCCCAATACTGTCTAGCCCCACCGCTGGAGAAACACTGGTGATGTACCTGTCTACCTCCAGAGAAGCCATCTCCGCCGTGCTGGTAACGGAACGGGGAGGTAGACAATCACCGGTATACTTTGTAAGTAGAGCCCTACAAGGACCAGAAATCAATTACCCGACTTTGGAAAAATTGGTCCTTGCACTAATATACGCGGCAAGACGGCTGAGGCGGTACTTCCAAGCCCACAAAATCGAAGTGAGAACGAGCAAACCGCTCAAGCAAATAATGTTGAAGCCAGAAACATCAGGAAGACTGGCAAAATGGGCTATCGAACTTGGAGAGCACGATATAGAATACCGCCCACGAGTAAGTATCAAGGGGCAGGCATTAGCAGACTTCTTGCTGGAAGTACCAGAAACTGAGGGGCGGCAATGCAATGCGATAACGGCCCCCGAAAAAGAAAACACAACCTGGAAGTTGCACACGGACGATGCAGCCGGAAAAGAAGGCTGCGGCGCCGGATTAATCCTCCAAAGCCCCCAGAATGAAGAAATGACGTACGCATTGAGGTTCAACTTCCAGACCTCCAACAACGAGGCGGAATATGAAGCGTTGATCGCGGGACTGCGTCTCGCAGCAAGTAGCGGGGTCAAGGATATGGAAGTCCTCAGCGACTCTATGCTGGTGACAAACTAAGTAAATGGGGTATATGAAGCCCGAGACCCAAGGATGAAACTGTACGTAGAAATGGTCATCAACATGGCCAAGGCGTTCAATTCATTCACCATTAGGCAAATCCCAAGGTCGGAAAACCGGGGAGCTGATGCATTAAGCAAGTTGGCATCGACATCGTTCGATCACTTAACAAAGAAAGTACTGGTGGAGGTACTCAAGGAGCGAAGTATAGAAGAAACCTAAGTGAAGGAGATAGTAAACGAAACGACAGCATGGATGACCCCAATCATTGAATATATCAAACACGGAATCCTGCCAGAAGACGAAACGCAGGCCAGAAGGATCAGAATCAAAGCCCCACAATACTCCATAATGGACGGGAGGCTATACAAAAAAGGGTACCTTGTCCTGTGGCTAAAGTGCATAACGAGCCGGGAAGGACAAGAGCTGTTGCAAGAAACACACTCGGGGGACGCAGGGGCGCATGAAAGTGCAAGGGCATTAACTGGAAGAATACTACGAATGGGGTTGTACTGGCCGGAAATCCAACAAGACGCGGTGGAACTCACGAAGAAATGTGTGGCATGCCAGACATTCGCGCCAGTACAAAACCTGCCCTCCGCACAACTAATGAACAAAACGGCCCCCTGGCCGTTCCATCAGTGGGGAATAGACATAGTGGGCCCTTTCCCAGAAGCGCCGGGAAAAGTGAAGTTCTTGATTGTGGCGGTAGACTATTTTACGAAGTGGATCGAGGCCGAACCTGTGGCCAATATATCAGGAAGGTCAATAATCAAATTCATGTGGAAATTCATCCTCACGCGGTTCGGTACACCAAGAACCCTAATCAGCGACAACAGCTTCCAATTCGCAGAAAACCCCTTCAAAGGGTGGTGCGCTGACAGGAAAGTCCACCAACGCTTTACTTCGGTGGCTCATCCGCAAGCAAACGGATAGACAGAGGTGTCCAACAAAACAATAGTGAATGGGATTAAGAAACGGCTAGGTAAAGTGATATTGCCTCATTTATACATATATTTCGGGCAATATCGAGTGCTTAAACACGTGTTATTGGTTTAACATCAAGATAAAAGGTAATTCATTTTAATTACCAAAACACAGGAAAATTGTTGTAAGAATAAGAAGGAGCTAAATTCAAGCTTTAAAATGAGGAAAAAGGAGTAAAAGACCCTTCGGGAAGGAAAGAGCTGAATAGAGCGAATATTGGGCGAAAAAACGAAGAAAGAAGTCCAGCAGGACCAAGATCGCGACCCGATCTCAACCAAGATCGGGGCCCGATCTAATGACAAACGCATGACCATTTGCTGACAAGAAGATCGCGAAAATGGCTTCAAATCGCGTCCCTACGAAGATCGCGACCCGATCACCATGTGGATCGCGACCCGACCCACCAACCACAGTCCACTAAGTCGGGTAGTGGCCAACTGGGAAACGCACTTCACGCTGGATCGCGACCCGATCCCATATAGGATCGCGACGCGATAGCCCCTGGACAGGACTATAAATAGAGGCCTTCTCTTGTTGTTTGACACACACTTACACCTACACCTACACTCCTATAACTCCAGACCTGGAGAAATTCACTCTCTATACTCCTCATCTCAACCTCTCATATCAAGGAAAGAAGCTTTGCTAGCGGATAGCCTCGAAGGATCAAGAAGCATCATAGCTTGGATATTCGGTTTGCTTACTTATGTTTAGCTTTCTTAATTATTCCGTGTGTTGCATGTTCATGATTATGGAGTAATTTACTTGTGCTTTTACTTAGAATAGATGAAACTTATAATTTTGTTTTGATTGATATAAATTGGATATTGCATGTTTTATAATTTACTTTGCATGTTTATTTAACCAACTTATGTATATTGAGAATCTATCTTTGAAACTTATTACTGAGTTATTTTAGTTTAGATGACCATTCTTACTAAATTAACTTGTATCATAATATATATGAACTATATATATTTATGACTAGTGATTGACCAAATCCTAGGTTAAGTTACAAAGAAGGAATCTTATATGCATATGTCCCATCTGTATAAGTTGACCAAACTATACAACTAATTTTGATTTTCATGACCATTGATATCAAAAACAATAAATAAATCATGCAGAGTACGAATAAATCGAATGATTATTTAGAATAGTTAATTAAAGGACCAATGGAATTAATACCCTTTTAATCATAAAATTGGATTGTTGGACCAAGACATTCGATTAATTTAGAACTCGGTTTTTAACTTGTTAATATCCATTGCACATTATTATCAATCAGAATATTATTATAAGAAGTAATCACCTCTGACTCTCTGAGTAAAAGCATATTTGTTCAAACTATCTGTTCAGTTTAACTTCAACCATGTTATTATTTACTTAATTGTTATCACCACCTTTTCACAATATCAATTACACAAACTCCCCCCTCTTATCTATTTTATATTATTATAAATTATTCATTGATAAGTGATTTTCTTCAATTTAATCCATTTCCCTTGGGTTCGACCCGGATTTACCATTACTATATTATAACCGATCATGTATACTTGCCTAGTTGCGTTGTTTTCATTCATGGTATTTCCCTGTTTATAAATTTAAAACTTATGCGAAGAAATTAAAAAGATCATATTTGAATCCTAAATATTCCAAAAACTCGTGGTATTATTTTGGGGATATAAATATGTATGTTTGAAAACACATCAAGTTTTTGGCGCTGTTGCCGGGGAATACGGTTTTAAGTGCAAGAAATCATTTATTAATATAATTTATTTTATTATTATTCTAGATCTCACCCTGTTGTTCCTCAGATAGTGTATGACCAGGAGTTCAAACTCTCATTTAACTCCACAGTTTCAAGAACCAGAACGAGAATTTCGCAGACGACTAAGACAAGCAAGATTAATAGCAGACATTGCAAATCTCTCCTTGAAAGAATATGCAAGTCGCACACAAGAAGAAACAGGCCAAGGACTAGTTCGTCCCACAATTCCAGATGGAACACATTTTGAAATAAAAGGCCAATTCCTTCATCTTCTAAGGGAAACTTTGTTCACAGGAAAAGATGCTGAAGATGCCAACCAACACGTGGAATCTGTCCTTGGAATAGCCGATTATTTTCATATTCCTGGAGTCACTAAAGATGCTGTTATGTTAAGAGTATTTCCAATAACACTCCAAGGAGCAGCAAAAAGATGGTTAAAAGCTGAACCCTCAAGAACAATAAAAACTTGGGAAGAATTAAAAACAAAATTTATTAAACAGTTTAGCCCACCTTCTAAAATTGCCAAAATGAAAGCAAAAATCCAAAATTTTCAACAACTGGACGATGAAACACTTTATGATGCATGGGACCGTTATAAACAAATGCTCCAAAATTGTCCACAACATGATCTTAATCCACATCAAGTTGTGCAAACTTTTTATAACAGAATTAATGTATCTACTCGTCAAATGGTTGATTCGCAGGGTCCAATTCCAAAGAAAACTCCAACAGACGGATATGCATTAATTGAAGAATTAGCCCAACACTCGCATCAGTGGCACTCTTCAAGAGACTCATCCTTAAGAAAGAAGCCAACAGATGAACAAGCCGATGGATTAGCAACCCTCAATGCCAAACTAGACGCTTTGGGACGAGACATGAAAAAAGTAAACCAAACAATCCATGCCATTCAGGTCGGATGTGACAACTGCAGTGGACCACATCTTGGAAACGATTGTCCACTTGATGAAGATGGAAAAAGAAAGGACAGTGTTTGTTATTCATCCAGAGATCGATTTGATGAAAGAAGGCCACGAAATAATAACTAGAAGCCTTATGAAGAATACAAAAAGGATCAAGCAGAGAAGTATAAACAAAGTGGGCAAGGATACTATCAAAGAGAACCACCATTTGATCCACAAAGACAACCCGAGAAGAAACCAAGTTTTGAAGAAATGATGTCTAGATTTGCAGAAGCTTCAGACAAAAGACACAGATCAACCAAAGAATTAGTAAAGAAAATGGGAGTAACTACAGAATCTGCACTCCGAAACCAACAAGCTTCAATTTTAAATATTGAAACCCAAGTTGGTCAAATTTCACGAGTTTTGCATGAAAGATTCCCTGGTACATTACCGAGCAACACAGAACAAAATCCTAATGCACATGTCAAGGCAATTTCAACCAGAAGCGGTAAGATTTTAGAACCATCAATTCCCATAAACACTAACTCTTCCTCTAAAATGCAGGAATCTGAAAAACTACCAGAAAAGAATGAAGAAGAAACAGAAGAAAGACCACCGCCAACACCCATCAAAAGTTATAAACCGCCAGTTCCATACCCACAACGTCTTAAAAAAGAAAAACAAGAAGAAGAATACAGAAAATTTTTAGAACACATAAAATCATTGCATATTAATATACCTTTTGTTGAGGCCGTTGCACAAATGCCTAAATATGCAAAGTTTTTAAAAGATCTTCTTTCAAATCGAAAGAAACTTGAAGAAACATCTAATGTGATTCTAAATGAGCAATGCTCAGCAGCAATGTTGAACAAACTACCTAAAAAGATGACTGATCCAGGAAGTTTGACATTACCATGCCAGTTTGGTAATTTAAATTTTAGTCATGCTTTAGCAGATTCAGGTGCAAGCATTAACCTCATGCCATATTCATTTTACTCTAAGCTTGACTTGCCTGAACCCAAACCAACATGAATGGCGATCCACCTGGCAAACAAATCAATAACATACCCAAGGGGAATAGTGGAGGATTTGTTGGTAAAGGTAGATAAATTTGTTTTTCCTGTAGATTTTGTTGTTCTAGACATGGAAGAAGATGAACAGGTTCCAATAATTCTGGGAAGACCATTCTTAAGCACAGCAAGAGCTTAATAGATATCCGTGAATCTAAGCTAACACTTAGAGTTGGAACTGATGCTATAACATTTGGAATTGATCAATCAATGAAACATTCCAAAACATGTGATGATGCGGTATATTTCATTGATACTTTTGACACTATTTTGGAGAATGAATTGCAGGAATTGGAGAAAAGAAATTTGGAAAGCATGATGCCAATGGAAGAAGAAGAATTTAATGCCAACGAAAAGATTGAGAAATTTGAAAAACTACTAGAAGAAGAAAAAGTGCCTAGTGAAAGAAATTCATCTAAAACCAATGAGAATCAAGACTCAGAGCCAAAGACTCCTAATCTCAATACTCTACCTCCTCATCTTGAATATGCTTATTTAGATGAAAAAATGCAAATGCCCATAATAATAAATGCTTCTTTGTCATTTGCAGAAAAAACGAAACTGGTGGCTGTTCTCAAGAAAAGAAAAAATGTCATAGCCTGGAAAATCTCTGATATAAAGGGAATAAGTCCTTCATATTGTTCCCATAAAATTTTAATGAAAGATGAAACAAAGCCAAAAATACAACCCCAGAGACGTTTAAATCCCAAAATGCAAGAAGTTGTAAGGAAAGAGGTGGTTAAATTGCTAGATTCAGGAATAATATACCCCATTTCAGACAGTCCTTGGGTCAGTCCCATTCATGTAGTGCCGAAAAAAGGGGGAATAACCGTCTTAAAAAATGAAAAAGACGAATTAATCCCCACAAGAACAGTAACCGGTTGGAGAGTATGCATAGATTACCGAAAATTAAATGATGCTACTTGCAAAGACCACTTTCCATTACCGTTTATTGATCAAATGCTTGAAAGGCTTGCTGGCAAAACTTATTATTGCTTTTTAGATGGTTTTTCAGGGTATTTTCAGATCCCAATCGATCCGCTGGATCAAGAAAAAACCACCTTTACATGTCCCTATGGAACTTTTGCATACCGAAGAATGCCATTTGGACTTTGCAATGCACCAGCAACATTTCAGAGATGCATGACTGCCATATTTCACGAAATGGTAGGGGATTTTATGGAGGTATTTATGGATGATTTTTCTGTATTTGGAGATTCTTTTGATAAATGTTTAAACAGTCTTGATAAAATGCTTGAAAGATGCGAGAAAACTAACTTGGTGTTAAATTGGGAGAAGTGTAATTTCATGGTTCAAGAAGGGATAGTTCTTAGGCACAAGGTGTCAAAGCAAGGAATAGAAGTGGACAAGGCTAAAGTGGAAACTATCTCAAAATTACCACCCCTACAAACGTGAAGGGAGTAAGAAGTTTCCTAGGACATGCAGGATTTTACCGTCGATTTATAAAGGATTTTTCAAAAATAGCGAGACCTTTAACTCAATTACTGTTAAAAGAAGCAAAATTTGAATTTTCAACAGATTGTTTAAATTCTTTTAACACTTTAAAAGAAAAATTGGTCTCTTCTCCTATTCTGATTGCACCAAACTGGAATTTACCTTTTAAATTGATGTGTGATGCAAGTGACTATGCAGTAGGAGCAGTTCTCGGACAAAGGCTGGAAAAACATTTTCAACCTATCTTTTATGCTAGTAAAACCCTTAATCCAGCATAAGAAAATTATACAACAACAGAAAAGGAATTACTAGCAGTGGTTTATGCATTTGATAAATTCAGGCCATACCTAATTTTGTCTAAAACAACTGTCTTTACAGATCATTCTACTTTAAAATACTTTTTTTCAAAACAAGATGCAAAACCGAGACTTATACGTTGGATCCTCCTGTTACAAGAATTTGATCTAGAGATAAAATACAAACCAGGAATGGAAAATGTAGCAGCAGACCACTTGTCCAGACTGGAAAACCCAAGGATGGAGCAGCTAAAGGAAACAGACATCAAGGATAATTTTCCTGATGAATACTTACTGAATTTAGACACAGAACTTCCTTGGTACGCTGACATAGTTAATTATTTGGCTGTAGGAGTACTTCTTAAAGGAATGACACATCAACAAAAGAAGAAATTCTTTACAGATGTGAAACATTACTTCTGGGACGATCCATATCTGTTTCGAATAAATGCGGACAATATAATAAGAAGATGTGTTTATGGAAAAGAAATTCAGAGTATTCTAGAACATTGTCATCAAGGACCAGTTGGTGGACACCATAGCGCAAATTACACAGCAAGAAAGATATTTGAAGCCGGATTTTATTGGCCAACAGTTTTCAAGGACACCAAGAGGTATGTTAAAGAATGTGATTCATGCCAACGAGCAGGAAACATCTCATCCAGGAATGAAATGCCACAGGTAAGTATACAGGTTTGTGAAATATTTGATATTTGGGGAATCGACTTTATGGGACCATTCCCAAGTTCAAGTGGAAACAAATATATTTTAGTTGCTGTTGACTATGTGTCAAAATGGGTTGAAGCTCAGGCTTTACCAACTAATGACGCACGAGTCGTAGTAAAATTTCTTAAAAAATTGTTTTCACGATTTGGTGTACCAAAAGCTCTAATTAGTGACCGGGGGACTCATTTTGCAAACGCACAACTTGAGAAAACTCTTAAAAAATATGGAGTTCAACACAGATTTACAACCCCTTATCACCCACAAACCAGTGGGCAAATTGAGGTCACGAAGAGAGCAATAAAAAGAATTCTGGAAAAATCAGTTGGTACAAATAAAAAAGAATGGTCTATTAAACTCGATGATGCTTTATGGGATTTCAGAACAGCATACAAAACACCTATTGGTACGACACCATATAGGTTAATATACGGTAAAGCATGTCATTTACCTGTGGAAATAGAACATAAAGCATACTGGGCATTAAAAAACAGTGATTTAGATGAAACTAATATCTGTTCTAACCGTTTAATGCAGATAAACGAGTTAGAAGAATTGAGGAACGAGGCATACGAGAATTCGTTAATTTACAAAAATCACACAAAGAAATGACATGATGCAAGATTGCAAAGAAAGACAGAAATTGCACCAGGAGATCATGTACTTTTATATAACTCAAGATTGAAATTATTTCCAGGAAAACTCAAGTCAAGATGGTATGGGCCGTATAAAGTGAAAATCGTATTTCCATACGGAACTGTTGAACTGGTAGACAAGAACAACGTAAGCTTCAAGGTTAACGGACACCGGGTGAAGCACTACGAGCAAGGAGTTCGTTACGAGGAAGGAGAGGATGTACCCCTCTCAAACATTTAAAAATCTAAAAACAGGGGTACGGGTCTAAGCTTTCGACCCAGATAAGGAAAGCGATGCAATGAGGAGACCATGATTTTTATTTGTTGGATTGTAACATTTAAGACAATTTAATTTTCTGTTGTGTGATATATATATATATATATATATATATATATATATATATATATATATATATATATATATATATATATATATATATATATATATAGATAAATAAAAAAAAAGAAAAATAAAACAAGAAAAAAAATAAGATCATCAAAGAAAAAATGGAAAAGAAAAATACCACTGATCACGATCGCGACCCGATCATGAAGCCTATAGGGGCGCGATCTCAGCGTCCAGGAAAAACCCAAGGCCCGTGTTTTTTACAGATCGCGACCCGATCCTATATGGTATCGCGACCCGACGTAGCGGCAGAGGTAAATAGAAGATCGATTCATTTGGTTTCACTTTTACCCCACATACAAACTTCGCACCCCGATCTCTACGGTAAATCGCGATCAAGTTTTTTCCAGTTTTTTCTAGAGTCGAAATCATCAACCAAGGTATGTAAATCCTCGATCCCTCTTCGTATTACATTGCAAATAAGGTAGATATTTGTGAAATTGGAATAAAATTAGGTTTTATTTAATTCACGGATTTGAATGATATTTGCCCATTAGTATGTTAGATCTATCCGAGGATTAAAATTCTAGTTAAAACCTACTAAAATAGATAAGATTTGGCTTGAAATAAGTGAAAA
Organism: Cichorium intybus; assembly: GCA_023525715.1. Taxonomy (NCBI): domain Eukaryota; kingdom Viridiplantae; phylum Streptophyta; class Magnoliopsida; order Asterales; family Asteraceae; genus Cichorium; species Cichorium intybus. The sequence goes on from CM042009.1 coordinate 103,407,228, forward strand.
ATCGCAAACCATAGGTCGGACATTCGACGATCGCGACCCGATCCTTGAATAAGTTCTTAGATCGCGACCCGATATTTGAATAAATTCTTGGATCGTGACACGATCAACGGTGTTCTTCGGACTTGTTTATCGATCGCGACCCTATCATTGATAATATCATACAGCGCGACCCGATCGTTGAACATTCAAAGGGTAAAACCGAACTAGATCCGGACACCCAAGAACCCGAACCATCTTATGATCGCGACCCGATCCAGATAAGGATCGCGACCCGACAAGCGATCAGGACCGGACTATCCAACCCGACCCAATCTTATGATCGCGACCCAATCCACAGTGATCGTGACGCGACCTTCGACCAGGAGCAAAATTTTATTATTTTCAAGCTAATATTTTCTATTTTTTATTTCAATTTTCTTTTCACAGTTAAATGGCAGGAAGAAGAGGACAGAATCAATCATCGGAGGATTTACCAACGCATACGTGGCTACTATTTCCAGCCACGATAAACGAAGCGAGACGACAGCGATACTTTGGCGAGTTGGCAAAGATTCATAAGAAAGAAATTGACGTGCCCCCATCATTAGACTGGGAATTTGTGTTTAGATATCATTTTGCGATCTCTTTTTGAGCTTTAATGATAAAATTTATCCTTAAATCTAAGACTTTACAATATTTTCGAGCTTAAAAACTATGATTTGCGTTAATGTGTGCTAAAAAAATAAAAATTCTGTTTTTAACGTATTTCATCATTTTACGTCGAAAAATGAACTAAATTTGTGTGTTTTTGTTTGCAGGGCTTAACGGAAGAAAAATATATATGTGTATTTTAATTCATGGGATATTTTATTTTTTTTATTTAGATTATAATTCTTTTTAAAACCAATTATGTTTTAAAAACCCTAAAACCACCATTTTCAACCCTAAACCACCAAACCATTTTAGAAAACCATTTTTAATTTATTTCTATTTTCTAAACTTTTATAAATTTAGTTTTTATTCTTTTTAGCTTAAACTAGTTATTTTCTTTAATAGATTTATTTCAATTAATTATTTTTTTGTTTGTTTAATTTTACTTTTTAATATAGATTTTTATTCAGTTGTTTTTAATTATTTATTTTCTTTTATTTAGTTTATTTTTGTTAAACCATTTTTAATTTATATTTTGCCAATTACTTTTTATTTTATTTAAAACCAATTATTTTTTTATAATTTTAGTCTTTATTATTTTCAACATTAGTGTTTTTAGAAAAAAACATTTTTATCATTTTATTTTTATTAAAACCAATTTATTTTTGTTTTGGTATTTTATTTTATTAGTTTAAGGTTTATTTTTTTATTTATTTTGATAATTGTTTGTAGCTTTTATATTTTTATTTTTATGAAACTTATTTTTTTTTATATTTTTAGCTTTCTTAGTTTATATTAATTATAAACTTTAATTTTATTTTAAGTATAGCTTTTTATTTATTTTAATTTTGTATTTTAGTTTTTTTATTTTAACCCATTTAAACCTTTTATTTTTCAACCCTTTATATTTTTATCCCAATAAATAATACATACATATATTTTTTTTAAATCCGAAATTTCAAAATAAATATATTAAATTCCGAAAAATAAATAAATATTCAAAATAAATTCGGATTTAATATTTAATTAATAAAAAATAAAAAAATAAAAAGTTAGAAGTGGGGGACAAAAGGAATAAAGGTGTGGAATTTTGTATGCATGCTTGAGGAATGTTTATAATTTTTTTCCAAACTTTTGACCATCTCCCATGTCTCTTTGTTCAAAAAAAAAACCAAGAAAATATATGTTGTGTGTCTCGTATTTCACTGGAAGAGGAGAAGCAAAGCCATAAAAGAAAAAAAAACACAGCCTTCGGCTGTGATGTTGCTGTGTTTCAAGCAAGAAGAAAAAAAATTCAAACAAGAAAGAAAAATATATGATATATGAGTATGTATGATCGGTCAAGAAGAAAAGCAAGAAAGAAAACAATTCCATGTGCAATTCGGCTAGGGATGGGATGATGTGTTGTAATATGGAAAAACAATTGGGGTTTCAAAAAAGAGGGCTACTTTCTAATTTTAATTATTATTTTGATAACAAATGCATGTGATGTGATGTGGTGATCAATGGAGGAACAATATCACCATTTTTGTTCAATAAGATACCAAAGTGGATGATTGACTCATTCCATACTAGAAATAATCGCAGGAAATCCTTTGATAACATGGATTCCGATGATCGAGTGGTGTATCCAACTCACATTTCCATCAAGAAATTAAGAAAGCAAAAGAAACACATGGTGGAGCTGGTAAAGCCATAAACAATTCAAAGGTAACGATATAAATACGTGAAAGTTTCAGATCAAAAATAGAGGAGAGGAAAACATACCTGAGTTAGAAATCTCCTAGTTTTTTTTCATTTTAAGATCCGTAGCTAAATTCTCTCTAGTTTTCATTTTTGAGTTCAGAATATTCCAGTGAGGTTTTCTTGAGTGTTCTTGATAGTTTGAAGTTATTAAGTCATCCATTAAGTCATTACGTTGTAATTTTCGTTTTTTATGTATTTATTAAGTTTGGAGTGAACTGGTTTGTATAATTCGTGCGGTGAGTTGAATTTTTTTTTTCAAAAGCTGGGAGTTGTTTGGTTCTCCCAACCTCATCTGTGCCTTCTACAGCGATTGTTCCGATTCCCTTCCTCATCTTTTCTTTGAATGTTCTTTCCCTTCTATGGTTTGACATGATCTTCAGCATGTTATGAACCTCTCCTTCCCCACAAATTGCTGGTCGGATATCATCAATCTTCTCAAGCCCATCTCTAAAGGTAAGAATGTCTGGTCCGTTATCCGCAGACTTGTGCTTGCGGGAGCTATCTACCACATTTGGCAGGAAAGAAATAACCGAATTTTTAAAAATAAGAGAAGAACGTATTGATGATGTCCGTTGTAGACTGGTGAGTCTCTCTATGAAACCTTCCCTTAATGTTATTTTGGCTAAAAGGATCTGGTCCCTCCCCTAACGTTGAGAGATGTACTTCATATTTTCCACTGTGGTCCATTATTCTCTCATATCCCATACTTTCCACTATATATTTCTCTACCTATATTGTTTGTTTTTTTGCAGGATGTTTGCTTTTTATGTTCTTGTTATGTTTTCTGGTTCCAAAATCTGTTTTGGTTCCTAGTATAGCCTTGTTGTCCATTGGGGCATGTCCCAATGGGTTTTTGTCGTTTCTTAGGTGGGGAGTCCCCAGCCTTCAATTGTATTTATTCTTTTTATTAATAAAATTTGCCAGAGGTACCGTCCTCTTTACCCAAAAAAAAGGTATGATTTTTGTTCATTTTGTTATTTTCTGTTATTTTATTTAATTTGTTAGTTATGAGTTACATGATAATTTTTGCTATAATTTTGTTAGTTGTAATAATTATGTGTGAGTAGTTAAATATAAGGTTTTGGTTGTGAATGATTAAATGATAGTCTAATAATTTTATTGGGATTTATTTGTTGTAAATATGATTTTTATAAACTGAAATGTAAAATTATATGAGCTTCATGAATTATAAATATTAATATGTTAAAGTTATTTAAAATCTGATCAATTTTAATTTTCAGTAATATGTTGATATTTATAAAATTAATAAACTGAATATTTTGCATTTCAAGGTAAGAATGTCTTAATGTGTTTTATAATGTCATATTGATAATTACTGTAATAATATTTACAACTACCACATAATTGACAACCTGTGGATTAGAATGTTATTATTGTTAAATATTGATATGATAATTAATTTACCAATTGGATGTCTTAACCGAAACAACTTTTGGAGATTTCATTAAACATTGTGTGTGTTTTTCTAAAATTCAATTTTTTATAAAAAACCAACGATTTGTCAAAACTGTTAAACACGACAAGTCTCGCAGTATTTTCCAGTACTAGCTAGTGTTTAATAAGATCATTTTTATGCATAGTAATTCTTAGGCACGCGGGGACTCAACTTGGTTTACCGATAATATTGGTCAGTTTTCAAATTAGCGACAAGGCCCTTAATTTGTAATTTAGTTATTTGGCTATTAGAATTAAATTAGTTTTAGATAAGTTAAATTAGATAATTTAGAGCCGAATAATTAAAATATAGATTGGTCAGTTTTTTTGATTGCGACAAGGCCCCTAATATTATTGATAAATTATAGGTTGTGATGTGTTTTTACTAAGTATTTATTATGTGTGAAATGGTAATATTTTTAATTGGTTTAACTTACCGTATAAATTTCATAGCAATAAATAATCCCAAAATAATTGTTTAGATTATTATTTAATTCGCTTCCAACCAAAGCCTTATTCGTATTGATATTTGTTAAAAGTTGTAATTGTTTGTTGAATTATTGCGTGGTTGATTTTTAATTATCATTTGATAAATTACTTTAGTTTATGTTGAAGTTCAAAATACCAAAAACAAAACAAAATCAATTTTTAAAATCAAAAGCAATATATTAATATTACGATTAAAATTAATCCTTTCTCTGTGGGTACGATATCTGGTCTTCACCGACTATTATTACTTGTACGATCCTGTGCAGTTGCAGGTCGTGTTAAACTGAACATGTTTAAACCCAAACAAGTTTTTGGCTCCGTTGCCGGGGAAAGGAAATTAATTGAACGTAAATTTGATATATTGTCATTGTTTCAAAAAAATAAATTATCATAAAAACAATTTAAAAAAATCAAAATTTATAAAAAATATATCAAATCAATTTTTTTTCTTTCTAAGTTTGTAAAAAAAACAAAAAATTCAAACTTCTGGCTCGATCAAGGGATAAAGATTTCTTTTATACGGTAGATTTAGAAATTGAACGAACTTTACGCGCTATTAGAAGAAATCTTAGGACCGAACGTCAAATGGAAGGAGGAAAAGGGGATGAAGTTTTTCAAGGAGATAATCAAGGAGAAAGACCAATTCGTGGTCACGGGCGACCATATATGGAAGGACTTAACCCACCGGTGGTTAATCCTCAAATTTTAGCCGATAACTTTGAATTTAAACCAGTCATGTTCCAAATGCTTGCTTCTATTGGGCATTTTGGAGGAGGACCAAGTGACGATCCTCACCGACATTTAAGAGCTTTCAATCAGCTATGTGAAAACTTTAAATGTAGAGGTGTGAGTGATGAAGCGTTAAAAATGCGACTATTTCCATATTCACTGACCGGTCGTGCCCAAGATTGGTTTAATGCTTTAGCATCTGAATCCATTACCACTTGGAATGATTTGAAAGAGAAATTCCTAATGAGGTATTTTCCACCAACAAAGAACGCACATTTGCGAAACTCCATAACTTCTTTTAAGCAGTTAAGTGGAGAATCTTTATGGGAAGTCTGGGAAAGATGGACAGAATTGTTGAGGAAGTGCCCGATGCACGGCCTATCTGAGTGGGTTCAATTGAAGACATTTTATCATGGCTTAGATGCGCAGACAAGAGTGTTGCTTGACACGTCAGTAGGAGGAGCTTTACTAGACAAGACTTATGCTGAATGCATGGAGTTAGTTGATCGAATGGCAAGAAATAACTTCCAATGGCCAGCTGAAAGATTAGGCGGACCAATGCAACCAACACGTGGAAACAATGCTGGAGTTCATCAAATTGATCAATCTACATCAATGGCTGCAAAGATATCATCTATGGAAAATTTACTAAAGCAAGTTGTGTCAAAAATAGGAGATAAAGAAAAGAAAGTCGAGGTGAGTTGTGTGTTTTGTCATGGAAGTCATCTATACGATGAGTGTCCTCAAAATCCTGAATCTGTTTGCTTCCTAGGAAGACAAAATGGAGGATTTCGACAACCACAACAACAGAATAACCCTTATTCTGAAACCTACAATCCTGGATGGAGAAATCATCCTAATTTCTCTTGGGGAGGTAATCAACAAACACATGAAAATTATCAACACATACACCAACAACCACCAGGATTTCAACAATCTTATAATCGACAACATAGTGGAAATTACCATCAAGCTGGAGGATCTGCTAGACAAAACTCAAACCATGGAGCAGGTCATGAAATGACTTCATTGGAGAAGGTGATGGCTGAATACATGATGAAGAATGATGCTGCTATGAGAAACTTAGAAAAGCAAGTAGGGCAGATGGCAACTATACTTCATAATAGAGAGCCTGGAAAATTGCCAAGTGATACTCAAAATTCTGGTCCAAGTAAGGGCAAGGATCAATGCAATGCAATTACCTTGAGGTCTGGCAAAGAAGCACAAGATGGTGGTACGAAGACACCAAGTGATGAAGTTGTAGTTGAAGAGTGGGTAGATGAGGAAGATGAAATAAAAAAGACGAATTCTGAAGGAAAAGAAGTTGGTAGCGTAAGAGAGGATGGAAAGCGAGGAAATAACAGTGAAGAGCAGAAATCCATTCCCAGTTCATCAAATACTTCAAAAGGGAAAGAAAAGAGTCAAGACCCAAAAATGGATTTACCTTTTCCACCACCTTTCCCTCCAAAAAGAAGTAAATCAAAAGATGATGGGAATTTTAAGAAATTCATTGAGGTACTAAAGCAGTTGCATATAAACATTCCGTTTATTGATGCTCTTCAATCGATACCTTCGTATTCAAAATTCATGAAGGAAATTCTAACAAAAAACAGAAGATTTGGAGAGTATGAAACTGTTGCACTGACAAACAGCCTTAGTACCATGGTTAAAGAAAAACTTCCAGTAAAAAAGAATGATCCTGGTAGTTTCACTTTACCATGCCGCATTGGAAACTTACAAAAGATTGGATTGTGCGATTTAGGTGCTAGCATAAATCTGATGCCTTTATCAATTTTCAAAGAATTAAAAATTGGCAATGCTAGACCTACAACTGTCACACTCCAACTTGCAGATCGTACAATCGTTTATCCAGAAGGGAAGATTGAAGATGTTCTTGTAAAGGTTGATAACATCATTGACCCAGCTGATTTTATCATTCTGGATTATGAAGCGGACATTGAATGTGGTATCATACTTGGGAGACCATTTTTGGCGACAACCGGTGCTTTAATAGATGTGAAGAATGGAGAGATTACCCTGAGAGTAAACGATGAAAACTTTACCTTTTCCATGCTGAAAACAATTCGACAACCTTTTAACATGGAAGAGTGTTCATTTGTTAGGGAAATTGATCTCTTAGTGAACCAAAGAATGGCAAGTATGAATGATTGGGGAGAAGAAGAATTTGAAAGAAAATCGGTGGAAGAGATCCAAGAAGTAATTATCAAAGAAGAAGAAGTAAAGAATTATGTTGGATCAAAGAAGATTTGGGAAGAGATGATAAGGTGTTACCTCAAATGAAACCTTCAATTGAAGTAGCACCTGTCTTAGAGCTAAAACAATTGCCAAGCCATTTAAAATATGCATTTTTGAAAGATGAAGAAAATTTACCTGTCATCGTATCTGCTTTGCTCTCTGCTGAACAAGAGCAAGAATTGCTTAAGGTTTTGAAAGAAAACACAAAAGCAATTGGATGGAATTTAGCTGATATTCAAGGAATTAGCCCCTCGACATGTATGCACAAAATCATCTTAGAGGATGGTGCTAAAGAATCTATTGAACACCAAAGAAGGCTGAATCCAATGATGAAGGAGGTGGTTAGAAAACAAATTCTGAAATGGCTTGATGCGGGAATCATTTATCCTATCCCAAGTAGCACATGGATAAGTCCTGTGCACTGTGTTCCAAAGAAGGGAGGGATGACTGTTACAACGAATGAAAAATGGGAGCAAATCGCAACAAGAATGGTCACTGGATGGAGAATATGTGTTGACTACCGAAAGCTCAACGCAGCTACAAAGAAAGACCATTTTCCGCTTCCTTTCATCGATCAAATGCTAGACCGCCTTGTGGGAAAACCATTTTACTGTTTCCTAGACGGATTCTCTGGGTATAATCAAATTGCTATACATCCTGATGATCAAAACAAGACTACTTTCACATCTCCGTATGGAACATTTGCTTTTAGACGCATGCCTTTTGGTTTATGTAATGCACCTGCAACATTCCAAAGATGCATGATGTCTTTATTTTTTGATATGGTTGAAAGGAGTCTTGAGATTTTCATGGATGATTTTTCATTGTTTGGAGATGATTATGCTGAATGTCTTAGCAATTTGGATAAGGTTTTGAAGATATGTATAAAAAACAACCTTGTTTTGAACTGGGAAAAATGTCAATTTATGGTTCAAGAAGGAATTGTTTTAGGACATAAAGTTTCCAGAAGTGGAATTGAAGTGGATAGGGCAAAGGTGGAAGTAATTGAAAAACTACCTAACCCTACAAATGTCAAGGCCATTCGTAGTTTCCTTGGTCATGCGGGATTTTATCGTCGTTTTATCAAAGATTTTTCAAAAATTGCAAAACCGCTGACTCAACTCTTGGAAAAAGACCGTGACTTTGTATTTGATGAGAATTGTAAAAAATCTTTCAAGGAGTTAAAGAAAAGATTGGTGAATGCTCCAATCATGGTAACACCAGATTGGACACAACCTTTTGAGATCATGTGCGATGCTAGTAATAGTGTAATTGGGTCTGTGTTAGGGCAACGCAAGGGTAAATTCTTTCATACTATTTATTATGCGAGCACTACACTCAATGGAGCCCAATTGAATTACACTACGACAGAAAAAGAGTTCTTAGCAGTCGTGTTTTCCCTCGAAAAATTTCGTCCCTACCTGATTGGGACAAGAGTTGTTGTGTATACTGATCACTCTGCCATTAGACATTTAATGGCCAAGAAAGATGCCAAAGCGAGATTGATAAGATGGGTGCTATTACTCCAAGAATTTGACTGTGAAATTCGTGATAAGAAAGGAGTAGAAAACGTGGTAGCTGACCATCTTTCTAGACTAGAGATTGAAGGAAAAAGAGAAGAGGTAGAAGTTGATATGGATAACTTTCCAGACGAGTATTTGTTAAGAGTTACTGAGAATTACCTGTGGTATTCTAACATTGTCAATTACTTAGTGAGCAGGATAACCCCAGAGGAAAGTTCGTGGAGAGAAAAGAAGAAGTTGATCTCTGAATCAAAATTCTACTTTTGGGATGAGCCTTATTTGTTCAAAATCGGAGTTGATAAAATTTGGAGGCGCTGTGTCCCTGAGGTAGAACAAGAATCAATTCTGCAAAAGTGTCATAGTTCTGAGTATGGAGCTCATCTTCGTGGAGAGAAGATGGCATTTAGAATCTTACAGAATGGATTCTATTGGCCATCATTGTTCAATGATGCTCGTGAGTTTGTGAAAAACTGTGACCGATGTCAAAGGACCGGAGGAATTAGTAGAAGAGATGAAATGCCATTGACAAACATGATTGAGTTAGAATTGTTTGATGTTTGGGGGATAGATTTTATGGGACCATTTGTACCTTCAAATGGCAAAATCTATATTCTGGTAGCTGTAGATTACGTTTCAAAATGGGTAGAGGCGATTGCTTGTAGTGCAAATGATGCTCGTACAGTCGTTGAGTTCATAAAGAAAAACATTTTTACTAGATTTGGCACACCTAGAGCCATTGTGAGCGATGAAGGATCACATTTCTGTAATCGTGTTCTAGGTGGTGTACTGGCCAAATACAACATCAAGCATCGCGTGGCTACAGCTTACCATCCCCAGTCAAATGGTTTAGCAGAAGCAAACAACAAACAACTCAAATTGATTCTAGAGAAAGTGGTCAACAAAACAAGGAAGGATTGGGCATTCAAATTAGATGACACACTTTGGGCATATAGGACAGCTTTCCGTACTGCCATTGGAACCTCTCCATACCAGCTGGTATTTGGAAAGGCATGTCACCTTCCACTTGAGCTTGAGCATAAAGCGTCGTGGGCACTTAAAGTGTTAAATTTAGATTGGAAGGTTTCTGCTAAGAAAAGATTGAATGAGATCATGGAGTTGGAAGAATTTCGACTTGCCACATATGAAAATGCACTTATTCAAAAGGATAAGATCAAGAAATGGCATGATAGGAAAATCAGGAAGAGAGATTTCAAAGAGGGCCAATGTGTATTATTATTCAATTCAAGACTTAAACTTTTTCCGGGGAAACTAAGATCAAAATGGTCTAGACCTTACCGTATCACAAAGGTATGGCCCAGTGGATCAGTGGACTTAATGAATGTTGAAGATGGAAAAGAGTTTACAGTTAATGGCCAGAGGATTAAGCACTACTTTGGGGACGAAGAAAAGGTCAATCTAATTGAAGAAAAGATTGTCCTCAAAGAAGATAAGTGAAGAGTGGGAGGAAACTATGTTTGTTGTAAATAAATAAATGTGTGTTTATTGTTTTAATGTGTGATTTCAAGTTTTTGTTTAAGTGTGTGTTTGTAGTTTGCGAATAAAGAGATGACTTAGGATAATCAGATCACTGACGAGCTGAAACGGAGAATTTCGTGAAGGAACCATCATCAGGGAGTTCTATTCCTTAATCTTTTTGATATATCATTTAAAATTCCTTGATGATGATGATTGTGAACAAAATGTGTGTGTAAATGCTTGTTTGACCTTTAAAGTTTGGGGATGTTTTTTTTTAAATAAGTACAAACTGATTTAAAAAAAAAGAAAATAGAAAAGAAAACAAACTTTAATAACATTATAGATTATGCATATTGGTTGTTTATTTTTAAAATTAATAGGCAATAGTTTAATTTGTATATTAAATTGTAATTATGCCTAGATTTTTTAATAGAAATGGATTAGTTAATCCTAGGACTTGCATTTTAAAACACTATCTACATTAAACGGGCAGTTAACCATGTAAATGATTAAGGGTATCGTTTCTTGAGTGAGGAAAATTGCACATTTTATGCAATTTGAGTGTTTTGGGCGCGGAGTTTGGGGATGCATGGAGTCGAGCTTGCATGATGCCTTTTGTAATTAGAGTCATAGTGGATTCTCCAAGCTAAACTAAAATGCACTAGTTTTCCATTTTATTTGCTTATTTTCGTTGTAGTATATTTCGTTTTGTTTGTTTCCATTGTAGATATCATTTTGTTTTATTATTTGATTTCATTTGAATATTTTCAATATTTCTTTGAAGATTGCTTTTAGTGTGAGTTTATTTCACTTATACTCACCAGTAAAAAAATCAAATGTTATGGTGAGTCAAAAAAATAAATACAAAAATATTTTATTTTATAAAAATTTGTATTTTGTAAATTTTGTAAGTTTGGTGTGTTACATCTGTTCTCAAAAAAATTGAAAAAAAAAACAAAAAGAAAGTAAAAAAAAATAAAAAAAGAAAGAAAAGAGAATGATGTAGTTTGGTGTGGTTTTCTTATTTTCTGTAAATAATTGATCTTTTACTAAAAAAAATCAATTTAAAAATATTTTGATCAATTTTGTACATAGAGTTGGATTTTTATCTGCTTATTTTTAGTCAAGACAATTTGGTATATATTTTCTTGACACTTTAATTAGTGTGTTATATCTAGGTTGGATATGAAATAAAGTGTACTGTTTCATACTTTAAGATTTATGGTGCATTTTAGTTTAATTCCACTTCAGGCTCTAATGATATAAACGCTAAGTGTAAGTCTCGTTTATCAATGGACTGAGAAAAGCCTAAAACTTTCCCTTTACCAAGTGAGATTGCAGGGGTGGGTACTAGATATATTTTGAGCCTTTGCAAGACCTTTTGATACATGGTTAATATATTCGGGTAATGTGGATAATGCGTTAACATGCAAGCTTTTAGAATTAACTGTTTTTGTGTGCATAACTAGAAGGCATAATTATAATTTCGCAGATAAATTAAGCTAGTGTACTAGAATTTTAAAATTAGACAGATAATATTTTAGGATATATAATTCGTTGTTGTTTAAAAATAAATAAAATAATAATTATAAGTTTGTATTTGTTGATTAAAAAATTTCCCATACTTTAATTTCATTTTTCAAATATTGTAAAGTCTAATTTTTCTTATTGCTCACGACGAGCAATACTTAAAGTTTGGGGATGTTTAGAGATCATTTTGCGATCTCTTTTTGAGCTTTAATGATAAAATTTATTCCTAAACCTAAGACTTTACAATATTTTCGAGTTTAAAAACAATGATTTGCGTTAATGTGCGCTAAAAAATAAAAATTCTGTTTTTAACGTATTTCATCATTTTACGTCAAAAAATGAACTAAATTTGTGTGTTTTTGTTTTCAGGACTTAACGGAAGAAAAATATATATGTGTATTTTAATTTATGGGATATTTTATTTTTTTATTTAGATTATAATTCTTTTTTAAAACCAATTATTTTTTAAAAACTCTAAAACCACCATTTTCAACCCTAATCCACCAAACCATTTTTAATTTATTTCTATTTTCTAAACTTTTATAAATTTAGTTTTTATTCTTTTTAGCTTAAACTAGTTATTTTCTTTAATAGATTTATTTCAATTAATTATTTTTTTGTTTGTTTAATTTTACTTTTTAATATAGATTTTTATTCAGTTGTTTTTAATTATTTATTTTCTTTTATTTAGTTTATTTTTTTTAAACCATTTTTAATTTATATTTTGCCAATTACTTTTTATTTTATTTAAAACCAATTATTTTTTTATAATTTTAGTCTTTATTATTTTCAACATTAGTTTTTTTTAGAAAAAAACATTTTTATCATTTTATTTTTATTAAAACCAATTTATTTTTGTTTTGGTATTTTATTTTATTAGTTTAAGATTTATTTTTTATTTATTTTGATAATTGTTTGTAGCTTTTATATTTTTATTTTTATGAAACTTATTTTTTATTTTTATATTTTTAGCTTTCTTAGTTTATATTAATTATAAACTTTAATTTTATTTTAAGTATAGCTTTTTATTTATTTTAATTTCGTATTTTAGTTTTTTTTATTTTAACCCATTTAAACCTTTTATTTTTCAACCCTTTATATTTTTATCCCAATAAATAATACATACATATATTTTTTTTTAAATCCGAAATTTCAAAATAAATATATTAAATTCCGAAAATTAAATAAATATTCAAAATAAATTCGGATTTAATATTTAATTAATAAAAAATAAAAAAATAAAAAGTTAGAAGTGGGGGACAAAAGGAATAAAGGTGTGCAATTTTGTATGCATGCTTGATGTTTATAATTCTTTTCCAAACTTTTGACCATCTCGCATGTCTCTTTGTTAAAAAAAAACCAAGAAAATATATGTTGTGTGTGTCGTATTTCACTGGAAAAGGAGAAGCAAAGCCATAAAAGAAAAAAACACAGCCTTCGGCTGTGATGTTGCTGTGTTTCGAGCAAGAAGAAAAAAAATCAAACAAGAAAGAAAAATATATGATATATGAGTATGTATGATCGGTCAAGAAGAGAAGCAAGAAAGAAAACAATTCCATGTGCAAGATGATGATCGAGTAGTGTATCCAACTCACATTTCCATCAAGAAATTAAGAAAGCAAAAGAAACACATGGTGGAGCTGGTAAAGCCATAAACAATTCAAAGGTAATGATATAAATACGTGAAAGTTTCAGATCAAAAATAGAGGAGAGGAAAACATACCCAAGTTAGAAATCTCCTAGTTTTTTTTTCAGTTTAAGATCCGTAGCTATTGTGACAACCGTGTCCCGGGAGGGACTGTAGATCAAAAGTAAGAGCATTTTAACCTTTAGCATGGCCAAATAACGATGTTAAGGTCATTATGAGATAAGAAAAATATAACGATCAAAGCCTAGGAGTCAAAACGGAGCAAAAAGCGGAAAAAGATGACACTTTTAGTGTCGGCGCCTCGCGACGCGATGGCCATGATGGTCGCGACGCGACGGCTGTCAGCACATCTGTAAATTGTGCCGTAAATTGCGCAATCAGACAATCATTCGAGGTGAGTCATCGCGACGCGACGGGAAGGCCTGTCGCGACGCGACGGAGTTCCAGAGGCTATAAATACGAGGCACAAGCCTCATTTTTGAGGCAGAACACACACGAAACACGTATATGATATAAGAGAGTGTTCTGGTAAGGAGTATACGTTGAGAGATGATAATAAGAAGTAAGGAGCCAACGGTAGCTAGCATCGAGGTGCTCGGGAGCTGTTAGAAGTCCGGAACGAGAACCGTGCCAGGACTCCGAGAAAGCACCAAACTCAAGTGAGTAATCGCTACCGTATCTCCCTAGTAGTTTATACGTGTGTTAAATTATAGTAGAAAGAGATTATTGAATGAAATACAGTATAGTACAGTTATGATTTATGTGTTAGTAGTTACGAGGAAAGTAAATATGTTACGGGCTCGTTTGACGAGTCTGGCCCAGGAGAAGTAGTGTATCACGGGGTGATGCTAAGTGGAGTGATTAACCAGTAGTGTAGTGTCCATGCGAAAGAATGACATACGACATAGAAAAAGATAATGTGTAGATACTGTGTGCCAGCTCCATATGTTGCACCAGTATTGGTTTAATAAAATAAAGGGGATATGGATATCCCATAAAACAAGCATAGAAAATCGTATATACAGTACCAAATAATGAATTTGGTTAAGAAGAATAGTATCAACAGATAACCCGGTGCAGAACCGGTAAACACTTATAACATAGTAGCAACGAATGAGTAGCCGTATAATAAAAATAGGCGGCATAATAAAATACAGAACGGTATACGATACCGTAAGTAAGTAACGGTAATGCTATAAGTTACCAGAAAGTAAAGAAAGGCAGACAGCATGGTAACACATAAGAAGATAGACAGTATGGTAATGTATAAATTACCAGACAGTAAAAGTACAGAAAGATATAGTAAGTGAGTAACGTTAGACAGTACGGTAATGATATAAGTTACCAGGTAGTAGAAGAAAGTGTAGTAAGAGTGTACGAGAGAAGTGAGTTCCGTCGGGTAATACGGTAGTTTCACAGTATGACGTACGAGAAAGGAAAAGATCGTATGACGATCAAGTGTAGTAAAATAAGTCTGTGAAACGAGTGTGGCTATTTAGGCCATACTGTGATTCGATTACTCACTAAGCTTTATAGCTTACCCTTTCATTTTATGTGGTTTTGCAGGTTTAGGTAACGCTCGGCTTGGATCATGGGACGATCCCTGGTGATATTATCTTGTAAAAACTCAGGCTTTGGAGGGCCGGGTCGTTACAAATGGTATCAGAGCCGAGATTTTGAGTGAACTAGGTGTTAGTAGAAAAGATTCCTAGACTCAAATCAGTAGGTATATGCAGATTACCTAATAATAGGTAAATATCACAAACATATTGTGATAAGGAGAGAGATGGGTAAACATCACAAACATATTGTGATGAGAAAATAGATAAAGATAAAAAGCAAACTATACACAGTAACTATGAGTGTTAAAGAACTCCTTAGAAATTTAAGGAGAAAAAGGTAGTAAGAATAGAGATATGAAAGAAAAGAATAAATAAGATAGCTTGGTAAAAGTATAAACAAGACAGTAAAGAAAGTATTAAAGCATGTGAATGGTATATAAAAGTACCAAAGAAGATAAGAAGTATACTTATAAAGTAATGTAAGAAAGCTGAAAAATAAAAAGAAATAGTTTGAGTCAGAAAACAGTTTTGAAAAAGTAAAAGTTTGGCCAGAAGGCCATAAAGAAAAGAGTTGGCTTCTAGCCATAAGAAATTTTTGAAAGCATGATTTAAAAGTCGAAAAGGTAAGAAAGATTGTAAAAGTAAAAGTAGCTCTATGTAAGAGCTAAAGGTTTGTTTAAAAGAAGTTTAAGAAAAGCTAAAATAGTAGCTCAACATACGAGCTAAAATGTTTTACGAGTCTGAACTATGTTTCAAAAAAGAGTTTTAAAAGATATGAGATTTGAAAAGAGTTTTGAAAGCTATGAGATTCGCTCTATATAAGAGCGAAAGATGTTTTAGTTTAGCTAAGACCAATTTGAAACGAATGACAGTCAAAGAGAAAAGAAAGAGGTCCGGACAGGCTTTCGCTATTTAAGGAAGCCTAGAAGACACTACTGGGATGGTACCTCCCTTCGCGAAGTAGTTGTCTAGCTTAGTATACCCTTGTGCTTGAATCTGTTCCAAGTCACAAAGGGGAGACAGAATGAGCATAACCTAGCGGGCAGATCTGTTCTGTCCCGCAAGGGGAGCTAGTAGAACGAGTTTCATGAGTATCAGTTGGTCTTATGCTAAGAGAAAGAAAGAGTTAAAGAAAGAATTAATTTTAAAATGAGGGTTATTTTATAACCAAAGAAGATTAAAGGTCCTTTAAATGACCAAAAGTTATGATAGAAATTTTTTTAACAAAAGAGTCGTTTTATAACCAAGAAGAGAAAAAGAGATTTTTCTAAAAAGAGTCATTTTTATGACTAGAGTATGTAAAAATTATTTTAAAGTATAATAGAGTCATCTTATGACTAGAAAGAGTAAAAAGACAATTTTTAATGACAGACCCAACTGTAACAAAATATAATTTCAGTTGGAAAGTATGAAAGTAGTTATGTAGTAGTAAAAGTCACAACAGTAATTACATGAGAAAGCTAATATGTACGGGATTGGTAAATTTTGGTATAGAAAGAAAAAAAAGTACAAGTATGTTATACCACGCGGTATATGAGTTAAAAAAACCAGTGAGCCAGGAAACCTAATGTAACATTAGAATCAGTGCGTATAAGTGATTATGATAATAAGGGCCCGTATTATCATAATCACATGATATGTATTGATGCTGATGGAATCACGAAGGAATCATGGTAATCTGGTAGAAAATATAACAAACATAAAATTTTGTTGAGTATGAGGTACGGGAACCCTTGTAACCGAAAGTATAAAGTCAAGCAAGTATGAGTAACGAAAGAGAAAATAAGTAATGATAAATGTAGTATGGTAAAAAAAATACCTAAGTATGTAGAAGAATGTGTACACAGGTACATAAGAGTTAGTTTGAGATATTACTGAGATTTCGGGGACGAAATCCTGTAAGGGGGACGGATTGTGACAACCGTGTCCCGGGAGGGACTGTAGATCAAAAGTAAGAGCATTTTAACATTTAGCATGGCCAAATAACGATGTTAAGGTCATTATGAGATAAGAAAAATATAACGATCAAAGCCTAGGAGTCAAAACTGAGCAAAAAGCGGAAAAAGATGACACTTTTAGTGTCGGCGCCTCGTGACGCGACGGCCATGATGGTCGCGACACAACGGCTGTCAGCACGTCCGTAAATTGCGCCGTAAATTGCGCAATCAGACAATCATTCGAGGTGAGTCATCGCGACGCGACGGAGTTCCAGAGGCTATAAATACGAGGCACAAGCCTCATTTTTGAGGCAGAACACACACGAAACACGTATATGATATAAGAGAGTGTTCTGGTAAGGAGTATACGTTGAGAGATGATAATAAGAAGTAAGGAGCAAGCGGTAGCTAGCATCGAGGTGCTCGGGAGCTGTTAGAAGTCCGGAACGAGAACCGTGCCAGGACTCCGAGAAAGCACCAAACTCAAGTGAGTAATCGCTACCGTATCTCCCTAGTAGTTTATACGTGTGTTAAATTATAGTAGAAAGAGATTATTGAATGAAATACAGTATAGTACAGTTATGATTTATGTGTTAGTAGTTACGAGGAAAGTAAATATGTTACGGGCTCGTTTGACGAGTCTAGCCCAGGAGAAGTAGTGTATCACGGGGTGATGCTAAGTGGAGTGATTAACCAGTAGTGTAGTGTGTTGGGTGTTGAAATAAGAAAATAGATGAGCAGATATAAATATTGAATCAATAACACAATCAATCACACAATGATAATGCAACTAAGTTAATTGAACAAAGAGATATGAATAACATGTGCCGAATGATTTGATTAGAACTTGGTTTTACAATTGGGTTTTCTATGTTGAAGATATACGATTCTCGTAAGTTAATCTCGTAATCACTCACACTCGACACGGTATGGTATCACTGATATTTATACTGAATCAGAGATACCAATAGTACACCTATTACAGAGAATATCCTATCAGTGTACTACCCAATAGGATACAAGATTCATGCAACACGTATTGTACTATACGCGTGCACATAAAAGACAAAATGACAGACTGTCAAGTCTTCGGATCCTCTATGCATTGCAGTTCGGAGTCTTTAGACTTCGGTGTCTTCACCTGTTTATTCACTTCGGGGTTCACTTCGGGGTTTTCTTCATGGGTTGGACTTCGGATATGTCAACACTTCATCACAAAATTTCTCAACAATCTCCCCCTTTGTGTGAAGTGTATCCGAAGTCTATACTTGAAAGTTTCTTTTGTAAGCTCGCTTCAGAGTCTTTCTCACAGTAAGATACCAGTTCATATGGTCAATGAACTTCTTCTTCTTCTCAGTTGAATTTGCATGGCAGGCGTTCACGTGAGAAATCATTCCTGAAACGAAGGAGGAGGGATGGAGGCCTATGTAGTCAATATCAAAGAACTTGATTGTGACTTCGGTTTCATTTCGAAGTCCTTTGAAAACTACGCCATAAGGTTCGTCTAAGATTTCTCCCTTTTTGAATCTAGCAATATTCCGAACTACAACAGGAGGAGTATTCAAGGGATGTCTGTAGTAGGAACATAGCTCCAGGTCATACTTTGCAAAACGGTGAAGATAATTGTTGAGGAAGCCCAAAAGGTGATTTTTGATAGCAAAGGTAGACATTTCAGCATGAGCAGGACCGCCGGTTCGCAGAAGATCAAGAATCTGGATGAAATCCATAGGATTCATGATGGGAAAGTCTGCTATTGAAAACCTGGATTCAACTTCGTTTACCCCCCCTAAGCACAAGAAAATCATAATTTCTGAAGCCCAAATAATTTTCAGCTTCTTTTATTGAAATGATTTTCTTGATCTTGTTTAGGCTCCACACATAGTTTTGCCTTTGAATGTATTTGGCATGAAAGTTTATTTTATTCGTCCAAAAACTTGCTTTCTGATCCTCTGGCACCGAAGTAACAAATTGAAGGAAAGCAAAAGTCTTCGGATTGAATGGAATATCAAGCTGGATGTCTTCGGAGTCAACAATTGCAAAACTCCGAAGAGGGAGTCTATTAAGTACATTTGGATTTTGAAATCCAAACAGCTTGATTGCTTCAACAGTCCATTCACCATCATTTCGAGCAAATTCATTTATTTTGATCATCAATTCGTAGTCTGCTCTTCTGGCCTTGTATATCTCTTCCATGTGTGGAGCAATGATGTTTTCTAGTGAACGGTCTGTTGAACTTCTAGCACCAGCCGATCCACTAGCAACCATGCCAGTGGTTGTGATAGTTGAGGTTGTTGGACCTGCAGTGGCTGCAGGGATCTGTCTAGGCACGCCCTGTGGCCTAGACAATCTATCAGAGAAATTTATCAGAGGCTGAAGTGCAACTCTCAGTTTTGTAATCAAATCTTGTGTGAGAGCTGTATTTGTTCGTTGTAATTCGTCCGTAAATCTGTTGACATCCGAAGAGGTTTGGGCGGCAGTGAGCTCGTCAATTTTTGCTCTGGCCTCATCAAGCTGTTTTTCAAGCTTGGTACTTTGCTGGATTTCACTCCGAAGTCCTTGCAAGGTTTTCATGACTTCGGAGTTAGCTTTATCGGTTTTCTCTATGAAAGCATCAACCTTCTTGTTGATGGAGGTAACAGCTGATTCCAGCTTCTTTTCGAAGGAAGATTGGATCTTATTTTGTTCATCCAAGAGCTTCTTCTCAAGACTATTGACAGACTCCTTTATTCCTTTGGATAGAGTGAATTCCATTGACTCTATCTCATCGGAGATATCACCAATGGTTGGCTTTGTGGGGTCGAATCCTGTTTGAGCTTGGATGAGCGTGTCAAGCTTGGAATTGAGGACTTTGTACTGTTTCATTAGTACAAAGCCTTCATCTGGTAGGTCTTCTTCTGATGCTCCTTCAACATTCAACGGAGCCATGTGAAAAGCTTCGAAGAGTGCTGCTGAAGTGGGATTTTGTCTTGGTGGTGAAATGGGTAATTCAAACTCAGGTAATGAAAAATCAATACCAGAGATGGGTACTTTAAAAGTTGGAGGAGCAGTTGTTGGTGGAGGTGGAGGAGGAATTGTATGTGGGGGTGTTTCAGGTCTGGTTGTTTTTGGTGGTGAAGTAGGAACAGTTGTTCGTGGTGGTGTAGGTGGTTTAGTTGTTCTAGGTGGTGATGTAGGAGAAGAAGGTTGATCATCAAGCATTTCTTCTTCTTGTTCTTCTTCATGGACTGTGGATGGAGTCCTTTCTGAGTCCGAAGAGTCATCCACAACCATGATCTTTCTTTGCCTCTTCGGCTGTTTCCTCTTCGGTGTAGTTTTCACCGAAGTTTTTCTTTTCTTCTCTTCCTTTTTAGGACCACTGGGTCCACCCGCCATTTTCCTCTTCCCTTTTCCTTTAGGGATTTCTTTCATAGATGTCTCCTTGCTTAGATCACGTGTGGGATACGGAATCACCAAGGTGTTGCGGTAAGAGGTCACTTCAATACATTCCATGGGAACCTTGGAGAGCATGGCAAGAGGAATTTGCGCACAGTAGACTGCGGGTTCATCATCTAATGGCGATACAGTGATTGGAGTATACCTCATTTCGAGGAGATGGGGATCTGCAACATATCCAACCTTTTGATAATGGGCATTAACAACAACTGCCCAGAACCTCGCACTTGAAATTTCAGTCCCCTTCAGACTGTGATTGATGTGTGAACAGAAGTCGGCCCACAGAATAGAGGCGTAATCAATTTTGACATCGTAGTAGATTCCGAAGAGCAGGCTCTGAAACGCCACACTTGCAGAATCTAATCCTGAAGTTCTTCCAGACAGACATCTGAGGAAGATACTAAAGAAGTATCTCCACAGATCAGGCAGTTGGTTCTTTTTAAACAGGCTGATCTTCTCGAGTCGCGGAAAGTAACCCATTTCATTGAACATTTCGACGAGTTGCTCAGCAAAAGGAGTCACAATCTCCTTAGGATCGTAGATGGGAAGATGAAGAGCCTCAGCAAATTTTTCTTTGGTCAGTTGCACTTTCTTAGTTTTTCCCTTTGCATCTATGGTTTCGAAGAACACAGCTTTTACATGATTGTTCGTGTCGAACAGGGCATTAGAGGTGTAATGTGCCCTGTGAACAAGTGCTGCTGGAATCGATGGTGTGCAGGTTAGGGCATAGCCAAGAACCGGTCTCTTCAGGCATTCAACAAGAGCATCGAAGGGCTTAGGGTAGAGTTGAAGGTTGGTGCGTAGTACTAGATTTGCTGATTGGCTTTTAAGAACAGGAACTGAAATAGCTTCAGTGGTTTGAGAAGATCCTTCGGCGGCCATTGTTGGTCAGATGGAGAAGATGAAGAAGATGAGAAGTTTGTGAATTTCTTTGAGAGTAATTTTGTAGGGAGAGATGAGCTTTGTGTTCGCGTAAAGAATGTAATGGAAGGGGTGAGAAGTTTATATAGTATTTGTGGTCCCTAGGTTATTAAATGCACGTTTGAAGTGGTCCAGTAGAAACAGGACACCTCAGCAGCTGCTCGTCCCACTCACTCTGCAAAAAGGAGAAATACACGGCTGTCAGTTATAATGATTCAAAATTTGAACCGTTACCTTTTTGAGACGTCATTATGATTAATGGTTTTCATTTAATTTTTATTGACAGCTGTATGCAAACAGTTAAGTCTCAGGGAATGTTTGTCTCTGTTGTTTATCATAAATGTGGAAATCATTTGAACATTTAATTGACTTCGCAGTTATGAAAAATTATGACCGTTGAGGTTACGCTTTGGAGCATAGAGTTCATCACTTCGGTGATTTTACTATTGACTCTGAAGAGTATTCTGTCACTTCGGTGATTGACAAAGTGTTCATCAATGCACTGAAGTCCATGTGTTTTTCTCTTTGTTTTTCTATTCGTTTTTGATTTTACTTTTGACTGATGCAGTATGTCGTTTAACCTTAACTTCCATGAATATTATGAAAAGATGATTTCACGAGTTAATGTTCAGAATCATTCGAATCATGTTGGAAGTCCATTTTTCATTTGGAAGTCTGTTTGATTCAATATCGATCATGAGTGTATAAGTCTAATCACCCCATTACTAACTTGATTTCGCATTTGGAAACACGTTTTGAGTTGTGCTTATGTGCTTCAAAATTTTCAAATATAATAAAGATAACATCCTTTGCATTTGAAATTTAATGAATTTTTCATTAGTGATTTGAACATCAGAAGTGTTTATGAAGTTGAATTTGATTGTTTTGATGGTTCATTTGAAAATTTTATTCCTTTTCATCGGTTGAAGTGTTTGGATACTTAGCTCAGATGACAAGCCTTTGAACTTCGTACACCACTCCAACTTTGTCATTTAAGACAGAAGAATAAGCCTTTGAATGCTGATTTTTCTTTTGCATTCCTTTGTTTATCTTTCGATTTTTGTTTGTCTTTGTTTCTTTTGACAATTGTTTTCTGTTTTTCTTTCTTGTTTTCTATTTTGATATTTGCTTTTGTTTTCTGTTATGAATTTCCTTATCCGAAGATATAAAACATCACCATTTGGTTTCTTTCTTTGGTGCCTTTTGTTTTTGTATTAAACAATCCTTATAAGTGAAAAACTTCATATAGTTCAATTTTGTATCATTTAATGAAAAGAGATGTAAATTTACTTATCAAACAATGTTGGTTCTATTTTTGAGGAAAACTTCGGAGCACTTGAATTATCCTGTGTAGTTTTGAGGCTACATAATCCGTTTGAAGTTGAAGCGAGTCAAGTTTCGAAGGGTGGTTAGAAATAGACAATATGTTAAAGGTTATTGAAATCAAACAAGACTTCAATTTGTAAAATAGCCTTGACCTCACTTCGAAGTCTGTTTTCTTACCGATGTTTCAAGTCGATTCCCAAATACCTTTTAGTGCAATATGGTATGATTTTCAGAATCTAAAATCAAAGTTTTGTCCTTTAATTGGTTAATTCATGAGAGAAGAGTTAAACTTTGTCATTGTGCATCAGACTTTTCCTTTTGTTTTGTATGAGTTTTCTTGTTTTTGAGTTTCCTTTGACTTAAACAAATCTTAATATTTATCCTTAAAGGATAAAGTCAACATTTGTTCAAATAGTTTTCAAATTTGAAGAATTTATTCTGAAGAAAAGTTTGTTCCGCAGACCTCCGAAGTGATATTTTACTTCGGAGTGCTGCGGTGCAGTTCCAAGTGTTTTACTCCGATGAGCTCCGAAGACAAAATCGACTTCGGGGGTCTGCGGAGATTTGTGTTTTTGCTTATTTTTTTTCCAATGACCTCCGAAGTCAAAATTGACTTCGGGGGTCTGCGGAGATTTGTGTTTTTGCTTATTTTTCTCCAATGACCTCCGAAGTCAAATTTGACTTCGGGGGTCTGCGGAGATTATTCTTTTTATAAACTTTGTGAACAAAGTAAGAGTGAACAAATCTGGAATTTATTGAAGAGTTGATCCATCTATCATTCCAAGTCCTCGAACGATTCTTGTGAATGCTTCTTCATTTAGAGCCTTTGTGAAGATATCTGCCAATTGTTCTGTAGTGTGAACAAAGTGTACCTCAATATTCCCCTCCTCAACATGACTTTTGATGAAGGGATAGTGAAGTGCTATATGCTTCGTCTTGGAATGTTGAACTGGATTGTGGCATATACGAATTGCACTTTGAGAGTCACAGAACAAAGGAATTTTTCTCATATTAATGGCATAGTCTTTCAATTGGCTTTGAATCCAAATGATCTGCGAAGTGCATGCTGCAGCTGCTACATATTCAGCCTCTGCGGTGGAAATAGAGACGCAAGTTTGTTTCTTGGATTGCCAGCTGATCAGTTTTCCATCTAAGAATTGACAACCCCCTGAGGTGCTCTTGCGATCAATAGAGCATCCACCAAGATCAGAGTCTGAGTATGCTTGAATGTAGAAACCAGAGTTTGTTGGATACCATAGACCATAAGCAGTAGTTCCATGAAGATATCGGAATATAGTCTTAACAGCAGCCAGGTGAGGTTCCCTTGGATCAGCCTGATATCTTGCACAATTGCAGACTGCAAACATGATGTCAGGACGACTGGCTGTAAGATAGAGTAGTGATCCAATCATGCTTCGGTATTGTTGTATGTCGGTCTTTGGTTTGTCCAATGATTGATTTAACCTTGTACCTGCAGGCAGAGGAACTTTTGCTTTGGAGCAGTTAGTCATTCCGAATCGTTCAAGCAAGCTCTTCGTATATTTTTGTTGATTGATGAATATCCCCTCCTTAGATTGTTTGATTTGTAAACCAAGAAAGAAGTTTATTTTTCCCATCATACTCATTTGAAATTTGCTTTTCATCAGTTTTTCAAAGTCTTTTGACAAATTGGGGTCAGTAGATCCAAAGATTATGTCATCCACATAAATTTGGACTAACATTAAGTGAGATCCAACTTTCTTTCTAAAAAGTGTTGGATCTACTGATCCCTGTTTGAAGTTTGATTCTTTTAAAAATTTTGTCAAGGTTTCATACCAAGCTCTTGGAGCTTGTTTTAAACCATAGACTGCTTTGTCTAGCACATAACAATAATTCGGATGAGTTTTACTTTCAAAACCAGGTGGTTGTTCAACAAAAACGGTTTCCTCGAGATCACCATTCAGAAAAGCACATTTAACGTCCATTTGATAGACATCAAAATTTTTGTGTGCAGCATAAGCTAAAAATATCCGAACTGATTCGAGTCTGGCAACGGGAGCGAACGTTTCTTCATAATCAATCCCCTCCTGTTGACAGTAACCCTTGACAACCAACCTAGCTTTATTCCGAACTACGTTGCCTTCGATGTCTAGCTTGTTACGATACACCCATTTGAGACCGATAATTGAGGCATTTGCAGGTTTTGGAATTAGCCTCCAGACTTTGTTTCTTTCAAATTCTTCTAATTCCAATTGCATTGCTTCAATCCAGTCTGAGTGATCAAATGCATCTTTGACGTTCTTAGGTTCTATCTTAGAGATAAAGACATTGAACATGCACAACTCTGAATTTTTGTTGAGATCTAATTGCTTTTGGTGAAGTTGTGCACGAGTCAGTACTTTATCTCGAACATCACCAATGACAAGTGATGAAGGATGATTTTTCGTCCATTTGTCCAAAGGAGGATAGTTTGGATCAAAATCAGGAGGTCCTTCAGCATCGATGTCCTCAATGTCTGAGGGATATCCCGAAGTGGAGGGAAAATCATCCATTAGCAAGTGATTATTCGAGTTAGTGTTGTTTCGTGGTGTGTGTATTTGTGAGGTTGAGTTTGATATGTGTTCCCCCTGTATGTTTGTTGGAGTTGAAGAAGTGGTAGCTTTATCCGAAGCGATTGTTGTGACTGAATTCGGAGTTGCAATCTCTGGCTCCCCCTGGATTGTTGGATGCATGGATATGATATTTGAAATTGACTGGGGAGTGGAGACACTTGCAATTTCCATACGTTGGTTGGATGGCTCCCTCTCAACATAAGATGGTCTTTGTATGCTGCTTGTAGAAGAGTCATCGGGTCCGTCTGTGAGCTTGGAGAGTTCGGACTCATGGTTGTCTGGTGCTCTTACTTCGGAGTCCACAGCTCTCTCAGGTTGATCAAATAAAAGTGAGAAGTCTGTGTCAAATGTTGTGATTTGAGTAGCTTCTACTGCAGGGTTTGGAAAGATTGAAGACATAAGAAAAGGATGCAGAGACTTCTTGATGTAGTAGTCATCAAACCTTAGATTAAAGGTTTCTTCGATTTTGCGAGTTTTCTTATTCATGACTCTGTAGGCTTTTGAGTCATGAGAGTAACCAAGAAAGATGCCTTCTTCTGATTTGTTATCGAACTTGGTTAAATGATCCTTCATGTTTAAGATAAAACACCTACAACCAAAAATGTGAAGGAATTTGGCATTTGGCTTTCTTCGGTTGAGTACTTCGTAAGGTGTAATGTAACGACCCAAATTTATAAAATAAAGATGTAAAATAAGTTTTGTGTGATTTAAAGCTTTTTGTGCATTTTTATGAGGAATTATGATTGAAAGGGTAAATTAGTCATTTTTCACATAAAGGGTAAATTGGTCATTTGACCAATTTGGAAATTACTATAAACTTTATTTATGATTTAGGACTAAAAATGCAAGAATTATAGTTCCAAGTGGTCAAAATAAGTGTTGGTGTCAAAAGTCTAAAGAATGCAAGCTTAGGGACCAAAAATGCAAAATTTTTATAAATAAAAATAAACCTAAAAGAGTGATTTATCACTCTTTCTCCAGAACTTGGTAGAGACATCGAGAGAGGAGAAGAAGATACGGGAAGAAGCAAGAATTTGGGAGGTTCTACAAGAAATTTAAGAGGTTATTGAAGATTTCTAAGAAAACAAGGTAAGAAATCCTACTATTCATCATCTTCTTCACATGGAACCTGGAAATTCGTGAGATGAAGATCATGGAATGTTTCCAGGAGTTCATCTCCGTCAAGTTAGAATAAAGTAACAAGTAGATACACATGAATCTTAAAGAGTTATTGAAGTTTTGGTAAAATTCATAGAAATGGGTTTGAGCTCAAGAACCCTAGAAATTGGGTTTATGGGTTTGAAACTGATTTCAAATGATTTAACAAGTTCAAAGGGTCATAAAGAGCGTATGAAATCAGTTCTACACTTGAAAATCAAACAAAATGGATTTTTGGTTAAAAATGGACATTACGGGAATGTTTTAAGCCTTGGAATGGAATTGTTGATTCCATGGTTTAAAACTATAAGTAAACTGCTATTTTAGGCCTAAATGAGACTTTAAAATGATTAAGTTACATATTAAGGACTTAATCCTCGGACCAAAGGACCTGCAGCACAAAAATCAACTAAGGAAAAAGTCCCCAGGAAACACACGAGTCGTGTGTCCCATAGAAGGAAAAACACACGAGTCGTGTCCCCCCTGGAAACTCATTCTGTCCAATTTTGAGTTTGGAACTCGATGCTAGACTTGTCCGATCGACCCGTAACTCATACCATAGCCTTAAAATGGTATGAAAACATGTGGAAAATTGTTAAATCAATAATCCGACCTCGCGGAAAATCACTGTAGCAAGCAGTGGCTAAAAATCAAGTAATTATCCAAACTTGATTTTGAGATTTTAGCTAGATGTGTCCGTTAGACTTCAAACTTGAAACACAAGTCTAAAATGGCATAAGATTTCATGGAAAGGTGTCGGAACTGAAATACGACCCCTCGGGGGTACTGTAGCAAAATACGTATAAAATACAACTTAACTAAAGTTGGTTATTTTAAAGTTATATACTTATTATGATCCAAGATAGTATTATAAGGACTCTAATGAATTGTAGAGTCAGTTAGCATGAATTTTAATGTATAACATGTTAATTATAGGTTCACGCCAAGTGATTATTTAATCACAAAAGAGTATAAATACAAGGAACGTGTAGTCGATCATCTAGCAATACATGAGGTGAGTACATGCAGTATTTTTACCCATTCTGGGGTACATGGCAAGTAAGTATTTTCAAGATTTCTTGTAAAATTTATATATGTGAAATTTTATGCAAGAATGTTATTTCTAACTTGTTTGTGAAAGTATAATGTTATATTTGAAGTTATGTTTTGGTCTATAAGCCAATTATGTGGAAGTATGTTGGTCTATGAACCAATTATGTGCAAGTATATTTTGATTACAAGTTATATATGTTTTCATGTATGAATGGCATATAGCCACAAGATATTTAAGAAGTATGTTCTGATTACAAACCGTATATGTTTTCAAGTATAAATGGCATATAGCCATAAGATGTTGAGAAGTATGTTTTGGCATAAAGCTTAGTATGTTTTAAAGATATGTTTAAACATATGGTTTATGTGAAATAAAATAATGAAGTTTGGCGTTTAGCCACAAGTTATATGTATGTAAGTAATGGTCAAGCAAGCAGAAAATGTTTTGTATGACTGGTGACTGTAGCAAGCAGCGTTAGTAAGGGAACTATGTTCCAACCTTCCCGGGTTAGGTAAGGGGTCTACTGGGGACAAGCCCCATCGCGAAGTAGATCGCCTCAGCACTTCTATGGTGAGGATTGATCCGTTCTTTCTAGCCATAGAGACTTGGGGTATCACTTATAGTGATTAAAGCCCTAAGTATAAAAATCCAGCAAGCTTATAAAACCAGTCAAAGAAAGTAAGAACGAAGTTATTTTCGTAAAGTATGTCATAAAATGATTTTTGAGAAGTATAGAGTTATATTATATTACTATTATAAAGTTTTGAAAGAAGATGGTATGCAAGGTATGACATGTAATGATTTTTGAAAAGAATAAAGAACTATGGTATGATAATGTTTTAAAATTTTGAAAGATATTTAAGTCATAAGTTTTATACAAAGATTTGAAAAGAAGTTAAAGGTTTGAGTCTAAAACTCATGTAACTCACGAGACATTATTGTCTTACGTATTCTATTTTTATGCCATGTATTCCAGGTTAAATGTTATGCTATATTTGGATGAAGTTTAGCTGGAGTGGAGCCCACATAGCTCCTATCTTGGACTCAAGGTTAATCCTTTCTTGCTTACTATGGTTAGTTTTGGTATGGATTTGTAACACCCAATGTTTTTAAACATGTAAGTAATCGGTTTTTGTTAAACCGTATTTTTGTATCCAAGTATTTATATGAAAAAACCATAGTATTTGCAAACAGTAGAAATGGGGTGTCACATGTAATATGGAATCTTTTGTGAATATAGGATCTGTTTTGTGTAAAGCATGCAGTAGAAATTGCTTCGGCCCAGAAGTACATGGGCAAATTTGCAAAGTTGAGCATTGTTCTTGCAGCTTCACACAGGGAGCGATTTCTTCTTTCTACAACACCGTTTTGTTGAGGAGTGTAAGGTGCTGAGAAGTTGTGGTTAATTCCCTTCAACTTCAAGAATCCATCAAGAGTCTGATTTTTGAACTCCGAACCGTTGTCACTGTGCACAGTTCGGACTTTCTTGTTTAGCATTAATTCCATTTTCTTTATAAAGTTAATGATTTCTTCAGCTGCATCGGATTTGTTTCTGAGAAATATCACCCAAGTAAACCTTGAATAATCATCAACAATAACCAGAATGTACTTCTTCTTTCCAATTGACTCTATAGCAGATGGTCCACACAAATCTATGTATAGAACGGAAAGTGGTTCAGTGATTTTGGGGTTGATCACTGTAGGATGTCTTTGTTTTGTCTGCTTGCCATGTTCACATGCAGCGCAGAGAGAATCATTGTCAAATTTTAGAGCAGGCATTCCTCGAACCAAATCCATGGCCACCAATTTGTTCAGATCTTTGAAGTTCAGGTGGGCAAGTCTTCGGTGCCATAACCAGCTGACATCTGAGTTGGCTTTGGAGAGAAGACATAAAGATTGCCCACCGGTCACTGGCTTTAGATTTAAGGGAAACATAGATCCCTTCCTTTCTGATTTCAGTAAGACTTCGTTTGTTGCTTCTTTGGTGATTACACTCCCTTGATTGTTGAAAGTTACAGCATTTCCCGTTCAAACCACCAATTAAGATATACTCACAAGATTATGTTTTAATCCTTCAACAAATGATACTCGGTTGATAGTGAATTGACCATTTGTTATTTTTCCATATCCCCGAATTGGACATGTTTCATTATTACCAAAGCGTACGTTTCCAGCATCATCCAAATTCCTGTAATCCCTGAGATATTCCTTTCTCCCCGTCATATGTCTAGAGCAGCCACTGTCCATGTACCATTTTGAATCATACCGCTCATCAGACATAACCTGCAATCAGTCAAGAAGGAGTTGGTACCCAATCAATCTTGGGTCCTCAGGGTAAGCAAAGGATTCTTGAATCCATTTTTCTACGGCCTCTTCAGAGATTTCGTTTGCATTTAAATTAATCAAATTCTCACAAGCCTCATGCAGTGAACATGATTCTGAAATGTTTGAGCAGGATTCAGAGGAATTTGTGTTTGAAATCAATGAGTCCGAAGTGACTGACAGAGTGACAGACTTCGGAACCCATTTTTGAATGGAAATTTTTGATTTTGAGGAGTTTGAAGATTTTGAGGTCTTTGTTTTAGCAGTCAGGTTTTCTTTGAGATCATTTCTTTTCCAATGTCGTTTTGGTTTATCTATTTTTGACTTTGTTGAAATTGAACTGCACGACGTAGAGGTACAAAGATACTCTTCGTATGCCAATTTGAAGTCATTTAATGAGAGATCCTTATCTTTGAACATTTCCAAATTGTTTTCCAGCCATTTGTGGAATGTATCTATCAGATTGTTTCCTTTTGAAAATGTTTTCTTCGTTGGTTTTTGAAATTTAGGATTTGGAAAGTTAGGTTTTGTTGGTGTAAAAGACGGTTTTTCATTTTGACTTTTAACTTCTGATATTTTTGTGCAAACAGGTTTTGTACCAGAAGTGGAAGCAATTGCTTCATTTTGTTTTAAGTTTCTAAGAGAAGTTTTTCTTTTCACAAGATTTAGGGTTTGCTTGGATTTCGAATCTTCAACAGTGGGTTTTTGAGTTGGTTTTGAAATCACTACTGCTGATTTTGGTTTTTGTAGAACTTGTGGTCTTTTCAAAATTTGGGGTTTTTGTGTCAAAGTTTTGAAATATGAAACTTCTGATTTTGAAATTTCATTTTCAGGATTAAGTGAAAAAGGAACACTTTCACAAGATTCCATTAATTCCAATACATCCATCTTCGGAACTGTGGGTTTTTCCACAACTTGAATTTGTTTGTAGTTTCGATTAACGTAAATGTGATCGTCATTTTTGAGGTTTAGCAAGTGTGACAAATTTTCAGGCACTTTCTCCTTTTCAAAACAAAGACGATTATATACGTTGTGGCCGTATAGTTCTTGTTTTCTTATATTTACTTTTACTTCCATTTTCTCATTTATTTCATTCTCAACCATTTTGGATGATGAGAAAAATCCTTCATTTGTAACTGTGGAGTTATCCTTTTCAAGAAGTTTTTGTAATTCATTATCAATTAAGGATAATCCTCCGGGTTTTACGAAGATTGAGTTTTTGAAGTAAGAAACCTTGGGATAGATACATGCCAAATGGACTAGCCTTTTTGAATTATCCTTGAGATATTGATCGTAAGAGACAGATTCATCAGTGACTTGAAGTTTAAAATTTGAAGTTTCTTTGATTTCAAGATTTTTTGATTCACAACTCAATTTTGTTTTTCCTTTGTCCATCGAAGACATTTGTGAGATGTCTTCGGAGGTTGATTCGGATATGGAGGATGATTTTAACAAAATCAAGGAGGAACAATCAATCTCCTCCATGTCCGAGTCACTTTCAGAATCCTTTTCAGACAAGTCATTGACAATTCCTTTTTCATTTGTTTCAATTTGAGGTACAGGCTTATTCAGGATTGGAATTTCTTGAGGCAATATTTTCAACAATTTATCAGCAGTTAGATGTTTTTCCACAGATATCAGGCCATGTTTGTATGATGGATTAGTAACTTCGGAGCCTGATACTATAGATTCGCATTCATAAGATATACTATCGACTTCTTTTAATTTAAACTCAATAAAAGGCAATAGTTGTCTATGCTGGACATTACAAACATCGGCTGAATGATAAATTCTTGTAATATGAGCATATAGTCGTTTGGCTGTTTCACAAAATATGTTTCTCTGTCTTAAGATTACATCATGATTGTTTAAAAATTTTTCTCTATTTTCTTCTAACAAGGAGATTCTAAGATTAGATTTCTCTAATGCTAGCTTCAGGTTCTCTACTCTCCCCCTTAAGCTTAGAAGCTCCTGTTCACTGAGTATTTCCCTATTTTTGGAATCAATGAGTAATTTATGCATGATAGAACAATCACGAGTTATTTCATTTATAATGGGAGCAGATTGAGAAGTAGGAATTTTAAAAGATGAAAGAAGTTTTGATACCTGTTCTGGGATTGTCAACCGGTTGTCATTAGCCATCAAGCACACTTCCTCATCATCATCAGAGGAATCTTCATCCCAAGTCTTCGGAGTATCAGTAGCAGTTATATCCAGATCCTCCGAAGTCACAAACCCAAGACCCGCAGTTGCTTCAATCATCAACCATTTCTCTTCATTCAACTTCTCCGAAGTGTCTTGTAGAAAGCTCTTATCGTCATCATAGGCCATGAAAGCACTATGAGATGGCTTTCTCACTTCGTCATCATCTGAATCCGAAGACCAAACTTGATATGATCCTTGTCGTTCATCAGCGGCCATTAAGGCTAGGTCTTTGGTCTTTACTCTAGCTTCCTCCATTTTTCTTGCGTAATAGGCTTCATCCTTCACTTGTGGTTTCTTTTCATTTTGCTTTCGAAGCATGCAGTCTTTTGCGAAATGATTCTTGCCACGACAATAATTACAATCATAGCCAGAATCTCCTGAGATTTTCTTCTCTTCGGACTTTTCTTTGGATGACTCCGAAGCAGATTTTTCAGATGGCTTCGGGGTTGACAGTTTCAAGTTATCTTCCTTTGAAGTGAGTATTTCAGGTTTGGGCTTAGAGTTGAAGTTTGATTTGTTAAAGTTTTTCACAAATGGTTTTCCAGAGTTATTTTTGAAGAATGGTTTCTTGAATCTTCGATTGTTGGCGGCATAGAGAGCAACAGTGTCTCCATTATCATCTACCATGTAGGCAGCAACATCTTCATCACTTGATTCTTCGTCTTCTTTTGACATGAGAGCTAGTGGTCCAGAATTAACCATTTCACTCCTTCGTCCTACCACATCGGGTTCATGTGATTTTAATAGATTGTAGAGAGCAGCCAGCTTGTATTTCTCAATATTCTCATAGGATTTGACCATAAGCATGATTGGTCTCCATTCCTTACGAAGGCTGTAGAGAAATTTGATATTTATCTCTTGTTGGCTTCTTGTTTCCCCATACTTATCGAGTGTGTAAATCATGTTGCTCAAACGTTCATAACAGGCTTCTAAGGACTCATTTTCTTCTTGCTTAAAGTTCCCGAAGTCTGCAAGGATTTCTTGAACTTTGCTGGTATGAAGAATTTTATCTCCTCCGAAAGGAAGTTCGAGATTATCCCACATCTCTTTAGCGGATTTTGCATCGGCAATGTGGTGACTGACATCAGGACCTAAGCCACTTCTCAGTTCGCGCATGGCTCTCTCGTCGTTTTCAACCTTTTTCATGTCTGCAGCATTAAGAACAACAGCTTCTTCACCGTCAGGAACAACAAATCGACCGGCAATGTCTGTGTGAGGACCATCAGTCACATACCTCCATAGATCTTTGTCCAGTCCTATAAGGTAATCCTTCATTCGACCAGCCCAATAATCGTAGTAAGAAGTTACTAGAACAGGGGCCTTTGTTGCTGAACCAATGAGGTTGGCATAGTTAAGCATATTAGCATAAGTTGCTGTGGAATCAGTCATCTTGAAGTATTTCAACGGGATCTTTTCAGTAAAACGAGTGGTAGAGATTTGCAACAGATGCGGAAGACTAAATCTGAGAATCGATTCAGATTTAGAGCTGAAGCAAACGAATTTGAACTCTATCAACAGGTTTTTAAGCTGACCCGCTCTGATACCACTTGTTGGGTGTTGAAATAAGAAAATAGATGAGCAGATATAAATATTGAATCAATAACACAATCAATCACACAATGATAATGCAACTAAGTTAATTGAACAAAGAGATATGAATAACATGTGCCGAATGATTTGATTAGAACTTGGTTTTACAATTGGGTTTTCTATGTTGAAGATATACGATTCTCGTAAGTTAATCTCGTAATCACTCACACTCGACACGGTATGGTATCACTGATATTTATACTGAATCAGAGATACCAATAGTACACCTATTACAGAGAATATCCTATCAGTGTACTACCCAATAGGATACAAGATTCATGCAACACGTATTGTACTATACGCGTGCACATAAAAGACAAAATGACAGACTGTCAAGTCTTCGGATCCTCTATGCATTGCAGTTCGGAGTCTTTAGACTTCGGTGTCTTCACCTGTTTATTCACTTCGAGGTTCACTTCGGGGTTTTCTTCATGGGTTGGACTTCGGATATGTCAACACTTCATCACAAAATTTCTCAACATAGTGTCCATGCGAAAGAATGACATACGACATAGAAAAAGATAGTATGTAGATACTGTGTGCCAGCTCCATATGTTGCACCAGTATTGGTTTAATAAAATAAAGGGGATATGGATATCCCATAAAACAAGCATAGAAAATCGTATATACAGTACCAAATAATGAATTTGGTTAAGAAGAATAGTATCAACAGATAACCCGGTGCAGAACCGGTAAACACTTATAACATAGTAGCAACGAATGAGTAGCCGTATAATAAAAATAGGCGGCATAATAAAATACAAAACGGTATACGATACCGTAAGTAAGTAACGGTAATGCTATAAGTTACCAGAAAGTAAAGAAAGACAGACAGCATGGTAACACATAAGAAGATAGACAGTATGGTAATGTATAAATTACCAGACAGTAAAAGTACAGAAAGATATAGTAAGTGAGTAACGTTAGACAGTACGGTAATGATATAAGTTACCAGGTAGTAGAAGAAAGTGTAGTAAGAGTGTACGAGAGAAGTGAGTTCCGTCAGGTAATACGGTAGTTTCACAGTATGACGTACGAGAAAGGAAAAGATCGTATGACGATCAAGTGTAGTAAAATAAGTCTGTGAAACGAGTGTGGCTATTTAGGCCATACTGTGATTCGATTACTCACTAAGCTTTATAGCTTACCCTTTCATTTTATGTGGTTTTGCAGGTTTAGGTAACGCTCGGCTTGGATCATGGGACGATCCCTGGTGATATTATCTTGTAAAAACTCAGGCTTTGGAGGGCCGGGTCGTTACAGCTAAATTCTCTCTAGTTTTCATTTTTGAGTTCAGAATATTCCAGTGAGGTTTTCTTGAGTGTTCTTGATAGTTTGAAGTTATTAAGTCATCCATTAAGTCATTACGTTGTAATTTTCGTTTTTTTTATGTATTTATTAAGTTTGGAGTGAACTGGTTTGTATAATTCGTGCGGTGAGTTGAAATTTGAAGATTTACACGCTTGAATTTAATCAAAGTCTTCAAAGGTATGATTTTTGTTTATTTTGTTATTTTCTGTAATTTTATTTAATTTGTTAGTTATGAGTTACATGATAATTTTTGCTATAATTTTGTTAGTTGTAATAATTATGTGTGAGTAGTTAAATATATGGTTTTGGTTGTGAACGATTAAATGATAGTCTAATAATTTTATTGGGATTTATTTGTTGTAAATATGATTTTTATAAACTGAAATGTAAAATTATAAGAGCTTCATGAATTATAAATATTAATATGTTAAAGTTATTTAAAATCTGATCAATTTTAATTTTCAGTAATATGTTGATATTTATAAAATTAATAAA
Source organism: Cichorium intybus (assembly GCA_023525715.1). Taxonomy (NCBI): domain Eukaryota; kingdom Viridiplantae; phylum Streptophyta; class Magnoliopsida; order Asterales; family Asteraceae; genus Cichorium; species Cichorium intybus. Next base: position 103,442,614 of record CM042009.1, read on the forward strand.
CTGAATATTTTGCATTTCAAGGTAAGAATGTTTTAATGTGTTTTATAATATCATATTGATAATTACTGTAATAATATTTACAACTACCACAGAATTGACAACCTGTGGATTAGAATGTTATTATTGTTAAATATTGATATGATAATTAATTTACCAATTGGATGTCTTAACCGAAACAACTTTTGGAGATTTCATTAAACATTGTGTGTGTTTTTCTAAAATTCAATTTTTTATAAAAAACCAACGATTTGTCAAAACTGTTAAACACGAAAAGGCTCGCAGTATTTCCCAGTACTAGCTAGTGTTTAATAAGATCATTTTTATGCATAGTAATTCTTAGGCACGCGGGGACACAACTTGGTTTACCGATAATATTGGTCAGTTTTCAAATTAGCGACAAGGCCCTTAATTTGTAATTTAGTTATTTGGCTATTAGAATTAAATTAGTTTTAGATAAGTTAAATTAGATAATTTAGAGCCGAATAATTAAAATATGGATTAGTCAGTTTTTTTGATTGCGACAAGGCCCCTAATATTATTAATAAATTATAGGTTGTGATGTGTTTTTACTAAGTATTTATTATGTGTGAAATGGTAATATTTTTAATTGGTTTAACTTACCGTATAAATTCCATAGCAATAAATAATCCCAAAATAATTGTTTAGATTATTATTTAATTCGCTTCCAAGCAAAGCCTTATTCGTATTGATATTTGTTAAAAGTTGTGATTGTTTGTTGAATTATTGCGTGGTTGATTTTTAATTATCATTTGATAAATTACTTTAGTTTATGTTGAAGTTCAAAATACCAAAAACAAAACAAAATCAATTTTTAAAATCAAAAGCAATATATTAAGATTACGATTAAAATTAATCCTTTCTCTATGGGTACGATATCTGATCTTCACCGACTATTATTACTTGTACGATCCTGTGCACTTGCAGGTCGTGTTAAACCGAACAGGTTTAAACCCAAACAATTTGCAGCAACAGTCGGGCTACACAACCGTCTAGCAGCTTTCACAACCAAAACACACGCTGCTTCCGGTTTCCACTGTCACGCTTGGGACAGGCTCTTCCATTTCCAGGAGCCGATTTTTCGAGAGATTACTCTAGAGTTCCTATCCACCGTGCAGTTTGAGCAGCACAAAGAATTGACGGATAGGAGAGCACTCTCCTTCAGGCTGGGAGGAGTTAGCCGAGAGTGCAGTGTAGTAGAGCTAGGGATACGCCTAGGTCTATACACGAGGGAGGAAACTGTCTCTGCTGGATTCTCCACATTCTTTGAGGCTTGCCTCAAGCACCAGCCCGACGAGTTCCGATTGGGAGAGGTTTGGGCACTGCTAGCCAATGAGGTGTACGATTCACACACCGCGGTGGAGAGCCGTATCCGCTCCCTTGTCCACCGCCTGCTTCATAGACTCGTAGCCACTACGGTTAATCACCGTAGGGGCTGCGAGAAGGTACCAGTCGACGATGTCTTCTACCTGTGGTGCCTACTTTCAGAGGGTGTGTGCCTCAATGTCCCATACACACTTGCAGTCTTTCTTTCCAGGAAAGCAAAGGGGGCGACGGGGAAGAGCCCCATTAGTGGTGGGCATTTTATTTCCAGGCTAGCCAGATCTTACGATGTGTTCTCATCACCTCACGCGCGAGGACTCACGAGGTCGGACCCACGATTCATGCAGAGGATCTACCTGGAGCTGATGAGAGTGATCGGTCGAGACGATCACGATGCTTTGGTCATACTAGAGGTTGACCCTGTTGAGTAGGGTCACGACATGGAGGATCAGCCTAATGCTCAGCCAGAGCCGGAGCCACAGCCAGAGCCACAGCACCAGCCAGCCCCCAGAGCTCATCGTCGTCATCGACAGAGGTCTCCAGTTCAGCCTGATATCCCGGAGCAGGAGATTGACTTATGCTACTTATCCCAGCAGATGAGCAGCATGGATCTGAGGAGGGAGAGAGACATGCAGAGGATAGAGCGCGACATTTTGAGGAGACGGGTACATGACCAATGGATGTCGCAAACCATGCAGGAGTTCTACCAGAGTCAGGGTTTCCAGCCCTCCATTCCTTACCCGACTTATGTTCCTCCTGTCCCCACTTGGTTTGTACCACCTGACTATCTGCAGGATTTTGGCGATGGCACTAGTACTTCAGGTTCTGCATTTGATGATGTTGACGATTGATTTTTTTTGTGTATTTAAATACTTTGAAATTATTTGGGTTTTATTTTAGTGTGGTGTGTTTAATATTTTTTCTGAGTGTTGATGCAGAATTTGGGTTTGATCAGACGCTGGCAGTCAGTTCAGCAATTTTCTTCTGTGGAAAAATTTCCTTTAAACAACACGACTCATTACCTAAGGGGAGTCCATTCCAATTAAACTCCTTGTTGATTTAAATGATATATACAATAAAAAAAATTATTGTATAAAATAAGTGTAGGGTAAGAAAGTCAAACTACAATGATTAACTGAGCCAAGTCAAAATTTTTATCTTAAAACATCTTTTCCAAAATCGAACACTAAGAAGGTAATTGTTAAGAAAAATGTTTTGAAAATAAATTCGTAGGTTAAACTTGATCTTATGCTCTTATTTTTTAGTTTTTCATTATTTCATATAAAATTTTAATTCTTTAAATGACAAGTAGTTAGGATGTAATTTACAAAATGTTTTGCATAAATAACAAAATAGACCCGTTGAAATTAAGTTTTTGTCAAAACAGGTTGAGTCAGTTTCCCTACTCGCACGAATGTTATGCTATTACTAAATTGAGGAAAATAAGCCTCGATAAAAGAGCTTAAAATGAGAAAAATTCTCAATAAATCTAATGTGGTAAAAAGCGAAAGTCAAGTAATGTTACACCATAAGATTGAGACTCAGGAAGGAAATTCAATCAGTGGCCTTTGACACTCGAGCAAGTAGACATAAAATGGGGCCCACTGGCATTTCTACTCCTTATTACCTAAAACCAACTGGTTTGGGATAATATTGTCGAAAGCTCGCTACACGGGTGTCATCGAAAGTCATGGGATTTCTTAGTGGCCTTTGGAATTTGAATTAGTAAACTCTGTACAGTTGTGAGTTGAAAATTTGTAATCAAGAGTTCCATAGAAAGTCACGAGTTTCAAAGGTGCAAAAAAGTGGAGATTTTATGTAAAATTTTGAAAAGTTAGAAATACGTACATAAGACTAGGTATAATCTACTATGTTGATTCTTAAAATTTTATTCTTAACATTAGTAAATAATGCTAGATCTGTGATAGCAATTGGAAAGTTGTTTGCATATCAAATTTCTTAGCTGGGTTTTAAATTGTAGTTTGCTTGAGGACAAGCAAAGTCCAAGTGTAGGGTATTTTGATATTGCCTCATTTATACATATATTTCGGGCAATATCGAGTGCTTAAACACGTATTATTGGTTTAACATCAAGATAAAAGGTACTTATTCATTTTAATTACCAAAACACAGGAAAATTGCTGTAAGAATAAGAAGGAGCTGAATTCAAGCTTTAAAATGAGGAAAAAGGAGTAAAAGACCCTTCGGGAAGGAAAGAGCTGAATAGAGCGAATATTGGGCGAAAAAACGAAGAAAGAAGTCAGCAGGACCAAGATCGCGACCCGATCTCAACCAAGATCGGGGCCCGATCTAATGACAAACGCATGACCATTTGCTGACAAGAAGATCGCGAAAATGGCTTCAAATCGCGTCCCTACGAAGATCGCGACCCGACCCACCAACCACAGTCCTCTAAGTCGGGGTAGTGGCCAACTGGGAAATGCACTTCACGCTGGATCGCGACCCGATCCCATATAGGATCGTGACGCGATAGCCCCTGGACAGGACTATAAATAGAGGCATTCTCTTGTTGTTTGACACACACTTACACCTACACCTACACTTACACCTACACCTACACTCCTATAACTCCAGACCTGGAGAAATTCACTCTCTATACTCCTCATCTCAACCTCTCATATCAAGGAAAGAAGCTTTGCTAGCGGATAGCCTCGAAGGATCAAGAAGCATCATAGCTTGGATATTCGGTTTGCTTACTTATGTTTAGCTTTCTTAATTATTCCGTGTGTTGCATGTTCATGATTATGGAGTAATTTACTTGTGCTTTTACTTAGAATATATGAAACTTATAATTTTGTTTTGATTGATATAAATTGGATATTGCATGTTTTATAATTTACTTTGCATGTTTATTTAACCAACTTATGTATATTGAGAATCTATCTTTGAAACTTATTACTGAGTTATTTTAGTTTAGATGATCATTCTTACTAAATTAACTTGTATCATAATATATATGAACTATATATATTTATGACTAGTGATTGACCAAATCCTAGGTTAAGTTACAAAGAAGGAATCTTATATGCATATGTCCCATCTGTATAAGTTGACCAAACTATACAACTAATTTTGATTTTCATGACCATTGATATCAAAAACAATAAATAAATCATGCAGAGTACGAATAAATCGAATGATTATTTGGAATAGTTAATTACAGGACCAATGGAATTAATACCCTTTTAATCATAAAATTGGATTGTTGGACCAAGACATCCGATTAATTTAGAACTCGGTTTTTAACTTGTTAATATCCATTGCACATTATTATCAATCAGAATATTATTATAAGAAGTAATCACCTCTGAGTAAAAGCATATTTGTTCAAACTATCTGTTCAGTTTAACTTCAACCTTGTTATTATTTACTTAATTGTTATCACCACCTTTTCACAATATCAATTACACAAACTCCCCCCCTCTTATCTATTTTATATTATTATAAATTATTCATTGAGAAGTGATTTTCTTCAATTTAATCCATTTCCCTTGGGTTCGACCCGGATTTACCATTACTATATTATAACCGATTAGGTATACTTGCCTAGTTGCGTTGTTTTCATTCATGGTATTTCCCTGTTTATAAATTTAAAACTTATGCGAAGAAATTACAAAGATCATATTTGAATCCTAAATATTCCAAAAACTCGTGGTATTATTTTGGGGATATAAATATATATGTTTGAAAACACATCATAAAGCAAAGGGGAACTGGGTGGATGAACTGCCCAGTGTCCTATGGTCCTACAGAACCACTCCCAGAACAGGCACCCAGGAGACACCTTTTAGCCTAGCCTACGGAACCGAAGCAGTCTTACCCCCAGAACTGATGATAACATCACTACGAATTGCCAACTTTTCCCCAGAGCAAACTGCCGAAGATCTCCGACAAAACCTTGACTCACTGGAAGAAAGATGGGAAATCTCCCTCCTGCGACAAGCAACTTTGAAACACAAGGTAGAGAAATACTACAACCAACGAGTAAGGGGAAGAGCCCTCAAAGTGAATGATTGGGTGACATCACAGCGGTCGTCATGCGGTCAAAAATAAGAAAAATTACCTCACACTCACTTAGCACAGTGGAAGTCAGGGTCGATCCACAAGAGTTACGTGGTCGAGACAGGTGACAGATTACCAACTGCAGTGTCATGCTACACTCAGAGGACCTAGTTCCAAACCTTTGACTATCAATCCCAAAGAGCATAAACTAAACTAAAACTATCAACCAAACCTAGTCACTTACTGAAATCAGAAGTACATCTCCAATTCAGAAGCAAACAAAGGCAATTCAAACATCAACACAAACAAAGCATAAACTAAACCAATAACTAAAGTCCAAATGAACAGTCACTGGCTAAGTTCAAACCAAAAAGCTAACCCTAGTTGGTCACTGAAATCAGCAAGGGAAATCAGTCCAATCATGGTCATTCAAGCATCTAAACACAAAACAAACATCCACAATCCAATAACAAGCATAAATACCGAAAAGAAGCAATTACTTGTACCCAAATGATTCATTAACTTAAACTCAGATCCAATGGTACAAAACAGTAACCAAAAGGTCCAAAAACAGAAACTAGAACTAAATATCAATGGCTGTCACTCCCAAAGATACTAGCCACTATTTCCAACTATTGAACTAAATGAAAATTAAAGATAAAAACATAGAAATACCAAAAGATGGTTCTTGAAGCTGAATCTCGGAGTCAAAGAGCCTTGGGGGTCGATTTTACACCAGGTTTTTGCTCGTTTTTTCGACCTAAAAGCCTCTATTTATAGTTGCAAAAATCTCGAGACCGCGCCGTGCTTTTATGGATCCCGCGTCCCGCGTAGGGGTTTATCCCCGTTTCTTCGGAATTTGAATGTGTTCCACCGCCTCATCACCGCGTCGCGTGTAACACCCGGCTTTTAAAACAAAAACACCCCTGAAAATTTTTCATTTAAAACATAGGTTTCAGTACTTCAAACCATATACAAAGGGGTATATTTTTAATAAAAACGGGTACAAGTGTATCAAGGAGTATACAAATATAATAACCTCCTTATAAGCCGGGCTGCTACTGACAGTATCTACAAGTCCACTTCTAGAGTCACGGACTTTATCCTTACCCTCATCAGGGTTATGCTAACCTGCAGGGACATTTAACAAATGGTATGAGCTACAAAGCTCAGTGAGTAATCGTATCTGCAAATAACATGTATAAAAAAACAATCTTATATCTGTTTGGATATCGAATCCAAACTCCTAGCCATACTGGCTGACCACATATCTCCTAGGATTTCACATACTAATCTGTAGCCTTACAGGCTGAATCATGAAAACCTGTAATTATCAAGCTACGTCAGTTATTTGCACATATAATCATGTCTAACCATTTCTGTCCCATGTTTCTTAGTCACAATGGACTGCATCATATATCATGGCTATATAAGCCGCACCATGTATCATAGCTATATATAAGCTGCACCAAAACATTTTCAATATACAAGTCATAGCCCAAAGGTCGCACCAGCTGGGCTCATTAACCCGGTATCATAGTCAAAAGACCGCACCATTTGGACTTAAAGTCAAATATCATAATCATTTATGGCTCGCGAGTTTGTCCTGCTATTGCCTAGACTCACGGCTCCGTTCATGTCATTTCAATGACTCACGGCTTATCCGGTATTGCCTTTTCAAAGATTGACTCACAGCTCCGTTCTTGTCTATTGTAGACTCACGGCTTATCTGGTATTGTCGCATTGTTTATTCATTTATTGACTCACAGCTCCGTTCTTGTCTTTATCAGACTCACGGCTTATCTGGTATTGTCATGTCATTGACTCACAGCTCCGTTCTTGTCTATCATAGACTCACGGCTTATCTGGTATTGTCTTTTCAATGCATCTGTAAACTGTCAAATTCCGTCCCCCAAATCTGTTTCAGTCTGTAACAGTCCAATCAATACATATCATATATGATATAAGTGAGATTACTCACCTCGATACTAGCTGCATTTAAATCCCGGTTGTTTCTTGCCTTTGCGTGCACCACAACCATTTGTCCCATACCTATATATTCATTTTTATACCAAATGATAATAGGTTAATAATCATTTCAGTTGACTCTAATACATAAGAGTCCAATATTATGCAACTATAAACCATCCCTAGATGATAAACTTTCCATTTACCATCTTTTCATGAGTTTTACTATTCACCGAGGCATTCGTATCGATCTACAGTGCCCCCGAGGAGTCAAAAACTCAATTTAATATTTTTCCAGGACTTTTCAGACCATTATGGACTTATGGTTCAAGTTTGAGGTAAATCGGACAAGCTAAACAAAAGTTAGCGTTTCTGAAGTCCCTGTCAGTAGGGCGCACTGCGCCTAGATCAGGGCGCACCGCGCCTGGCACCTGCCAGGTGGGCGCACTGCGCCTGGTTCTGGGCGCACTGCGCCTGGCGCCTGGGCAGTCTCCTGATCAGTCGCGATTTGTGCACTGTAGCACCCTGTTTTGGCCTATTAAGTACTTAATCCAGTTCTTAATCATATGGGGTTTGTTCCTAGGCTAAAACCCTTCATTAATACAAGGTTTTAATCCAAAGAAACAAACTCAAACAAATCAAAATCAAGAATTAGGGTTCTTGATCAAAATCCCAATTCGTCAACAATAGCAATCTACTTTGCTGTTTTTAACTTATGTTCTTACTACATGAACGTGTATCAAGCTCAGAAATCATATAAATATCATGGATTAAACTGAAATTACAGATTTCAGTTCATCCCATAAAAATCCACCAAGAACTTTCAAGAATTTGACTAAAAAGTCAATTTACTAACCTTGTTTGCTTCAAAACCTTTGATTCCAATCTATGATTCCGATTTCTTGCTTCATTTCTTGTAAATTTCCAGAATTCATATGCAAGAAAACATCCCCGATCCTTCTCAAACGTTCAGCCACAATAGGAGAGTCAACTCTCTTATTTATACCTCAAATTTTTACAAATTTAGTCCCTAAGTTCCATATCTTGAACTTTTGGCACTATAATCAAGTTTTATTACAATAAAACTTTCATTTCTTATATTTTTGCCACAAGCAAACAATATTTTAACATATTTGGTCCTTCCCATGGTCAAATGACCAAATTACCCTTTTATGGTAAAATGACCAATTTACCCTTTTTCTAGTATTAACTTTCTAATACTTAGAACACCATATTAAATCATAAATACACTATGATTAACATATTAATACTTATCAAAAGTATCGTGGTGTTACAAATTCTTCCCTCCTTCAAAAGATTTCGTCCCCGAAATCATACAAATAAGCGAGGGTAATTCTATCTCGTTACACTTTCGGTTTCCCATATTATATGGCAACATTTATGGTATTGCCAAAGCACTTTTACCATACTAGTCTTCTTATCTCGCAGCTGTCTTATCTTCCGGTCAACACCCTTTTGGGTTGTCCCGGATACCGTAACTTCTCATCTACCTTAATTTCGGCAAGAGGTATTCATCACCCAATGTTTTCCGCAACTAAAACACATGGAAAACATTATATATGTCTTGAAGTTCATCACGAATCTTCTATCAGTACACCACAATTCTTACTCTTCGGGACATATAGAAAGTCTAACAAAACAAGGATTCAACTTTCCTTCCTATCCCAAAACCAATTCTAATCTTTCAAAAGGATTACTTTGAGTACCACCATCTCCCTCACTCGGAATATCAACGGTTATACTCAGTGATCCACATACTACTTTTGCTAATTTCTTAGCTATTTTCAAATTTGCTCGCATTCATCTAGTCTTTTCTTCAGTTTGCACAACAATCTAGGGTCTAGCCTATGGCTTTTCCACAATTTCAGTCTAACAAATCGGAGTATAACACTATACCCCTTACAATACTTCATACGAGCCATTACCAAAGATGGACTATCTTCTCATCTTCCGCTACGATTTATTATGCAAGTTCAATGCATATCTTCTGAAGTTTGCGTCATTATATCACCTCGCCCATCAATATACGATACTTAACCAGTACTTATTCTTGGAAACTATGTCAAAATCTAGGAATAATTCTATTTTCTCGACTCGATACAATCGACACCGGTAGCGCCCGTCGACAAATTTCCTTTTCTATGTAGTTTTTCACTACTTTTCGATCTTAATTTCTTCCCTAATCAGTATAAGTCTACACTGATTTCATCAATCAATCTGTAATTACCCATATGGTGTCATACCCATGCGGTACTTGCAAAGACTTTATTACAAAGTCTATAATAATATCGTCCTTTTTTTTTGGGACCCACAGTGGCTAAATTTTCTGTATGCTTCTAATGGTTTGACTTTACTTGCACACAAGTCAAACACTTTTTTTTTCACGTATCTTTCAACATCTTTCTACATTCCCGGCTACCAATACATAGGTTTTATCATCCTATACGGTTTGGTATTGCCCCAGGCATTTTGCATATCTACCCCAATATACATCTTTTAAGGGTAAATTTCATATCTCACTTTGCTTGGAACTCACATACACAACCCCAAGGGTTTTCAATTGTCATGAGTTTCTAACTAGCTTCTTTCGATAGCTAATCATTCATTCACTTTTCACGTTTTCAGACTTGCACACTTCTTCTTGTGCTACTCGAATCAACTCAGGTAATCAATTCGCCACCCTCATACATGTGGATGTATCTTTCGAAGAATATTCTCTTTTCGATTCAAGGCATCTATAGCCACATCCGCCGTTCCGAGATGGTACAAGGTTTCATAACTGAAATCTTTAAATAACCCATCTATCTTTGCTATCTCATATTTAGCTTCTTTTTGATCAATCAAGTACTTCAAACTTTTATGATCCTTATAAACAATAAGCTTTACACCATATAAACGGTGTTTCCAAAGCTTCAATGTCAAAGTCATAATTGCTACTGCAATATCATGTATCCAAAATCAACTCTGGATGCATTTCTGTAATCCAATTTATCTTCTCCGCTTAGCATAATGCTAACACCGAAGCTTCACACAAGGTTTATTTCAACCTTTGAAAAGTTACTTGTGGTCTTTCTACCCACTCCACTTTTCACCTTTCTTGGTCAACTTTAGTCAACTAGACAGCAATCAACGAGCAGTTTTCTACAACTCTCCTATAATAGCCCGCCAGTTTAAGGAAACTACAAATTTTTAGTCAGATTCCTCAGGCGGTTCCCATTTTATCACATCGTCTTTTCCACTAGATCTACTTTATCTTCTTTGGCACCGTTAACATGCCCAAAGAATTAAAACTTCTTTTAGCCAAATTTCATACTTGGAAAACTTCGCATATTCTTTTTTCTCTACGAAGTAACTCCAATATTTAGTACGACTGTACATCATATTCATTCTGGTTTTGAGAATATCAGATCCTCGGTAGTCAATGCACATACACATCAACTTATCTTTATTCTTTTCAAACAAGATAGGGCTCTACCCGATGACATATTCGGCCATATGAGACCCGATTCAAAAACAATTTCTTCTAATTGTTTTCCCACTCTGCCATCTCTGCAGATGCTAATCAGTTTAGAGCCTAAATAACAAAAACGGCTCCCAAAATCAGTTTAATCATAAACTCTTCTAATCAATCTGGTGTAAATTTTGGAGGTTCTTTGGAAGAAACATCCAAGAATTCATTTAAAATTTTACACTTCTATCGTCACTTTATTTAGCTTGGCCTATACTGCATATGCCAACTAAAACATGCAACTAAAACATCCTTCCTTTACTAACTCCTATCAGAGTTTAAGCATAGGAAAATATCTGGTATTCTCAACAACTGTTATTTCCCGTGGATTTTCATCCGTTTCATTTCTGATTTTAGAACCACAATGTTCATATTTCTACAATTCATGTTAGCATCATTCATTGCTAACCAATTCATATGCACAATTTCTTCAGATTCATTGGTAGTTATCGGCTTCAGATTCATAGGGAAAAATGGTCCCGTAAATCCTAAGCAGACAACCTCCCAGGTGTTCAATACCTCGAACATATTTGCTATGTACTATAGCTACTTCCAAAATTTCATCCATAAATCGTTGATGAAATATTCAGACATGACATCAAAGTCATCGATCCAAAGCATAGCTTCATGGATCAAATATAACATATACGGGGATTATATTCAAGACAATGATATCTGAGACCATATTAGTCTACTCACGAGCTTCTTCCACAATCTGCTGGAATGCTCATGGTACCACTGGTCCTTTTCGACCGTTCATTTCTTCTTTCTTTCCTCCCCGTTCTTTCCTGGGTTTATCACCCGTTACTCCACCTTTAGCATGTGAACATTTTATATGAAAGTGATTTATAGCTCCGCGCTGGAAACACTTCCATTTCATCCAACAGGCTCGAGCAATATGCTCCTGTATTCTACAATTTCAATAATTTAACGGTAGAGTCACAACTCTACAAATTTCCTGAGTGCTTTTCCTGCACTTCTTACATCGCATCGTCTTTTTCATTTTGGTCCCTTCCCTTTAAGGTTGGACCTAAATCGTGGTAACTTCTCCTGAAGCGTCCACTAATATTTTTCTGCTTTTCTTGTAGTCTCAGCTACTTTTCTTTCACCTTGAATTTCAACCAAGGTGAGCAACCAATTTCTTTTTCTGACCACAGCAGCTACTATTGCTTGTCATGTGGGTTTTCTGCTACTTGTCTCCTTGCCCCTTGTTCAATGGAGCCTTGAGAAAGGGCTGGTCCACCTCTTAAAGCTCCACGCCCTAAATTCCTCCAAATAAGATTCGCTGCTCATACTTCTTATACGTCAGAAGTCAGCAACAGTTAGGTTATATATATATATATATATATATATATATATATATATAATATCAACTATATACACCTAACTATACATCATGTCTACTATCTCCCAAGGTTTAAGTCCAGGAATCTACTCTATAGACACCTAGTTCACTTAAACCACGGCTCTGATACCAACTTGTAACACCCGGCTTTTAAAACAAAAACACCCCTGAAAATTTTTCATTTAAAACATAGGTTTCAGTACTTAAAAGCATAAACAAAGGGGTATATTTTTAATAAAAACGGGTACAAGTGTATCAAGGAGTATACAAATATAATAACCTCCTTATAAGCCGGGCTGCTACTGACAGTATCTACAAGTCCACTTCTTGAGTCACGGACTTTATCCTTACCCTCATCAGGGTTATGCTAACCTGCAGAGACATTTAACAAACGGTATGAGCTACAAAGCTCAGTGAGTAATCGTATCTACAAATAACATGTATAAAAATAGAATCTTATATCTGTTTGGATATCGAATCCAAACTCCTAGCCTTACTGGCTGACCACATATCTCCTAGGATTTCACATCCTAATCTGTAGCTTACAGGCTGAATCATGAAAACCTGTAATTATCAAGCTACGTCACTTATTTGCACATATAAGCATGTCTAACCATTTCTGTCCCATGTTTCTTAGTCACAATGGACTGCATCATATATCATGGCTATATAAGCCGCACCATGTATCATAGCTATATATAAGCTGCACCAAAACATTTTCAATATACAAGTCATAGCCCAAAGGCCGCACCAGCTGGGCTCATTAACCCGGTATCATAGTCAAAAGACCGCACCATTTGGACTTAAAGTCAAATATCATAATCATTTATGGCTCACGAGTTTGTCCTGCTATTGCCTAAACTCACGGCTCCGTTCTTGTCATTTCAATGACTCACAGCTTATCCGGTATTACCTTTTCAAAGATTGACTCACAGCTCCGTTCTTGTCTATTGTAGACTCACGGCTTATCTGGTATTGTCGCATTGTTTATTCATTTATTGACTCACAGCTCCGTTCTTGTCTTTATCAGACTCACGGCTTATCTGGTATTGTCATGTCATTGACTCACAGCTCCGTTCTTGTCTATCATAGACTCACGGCTTATCTGGTATTGTCTTTTTAATGCATCTGTAAACTGTCAAATTCCGTCCCCCAAATCTGTTTCAGTCTGTAACAGTCCAATCAATACATATCATATATGATATAAGTGAGATTACTCACCTGGATACTAGCTGTATTTAAATCCCGGTTGTTTCTTGCCTTTGCGTGCACCACAACCATTTGTCTCATACCTATATATTCATTTTTATACCAAATGATAATAGGTTAATAATCATTTCAATTGACTCTAATACATAAGAGTCCAATATTATGCAACTATAAACCATCCCTAGATGATAAACTTTCCATTTACCATTTTTTCATGAGTTTTACTATTCACCGAGGCATTCGTATCGATCTACAGTGCCCCCGAGGAGTCAAAAACTCAATTTAATATTTTTCCAGGACTTTTCAGACCATTATGGACTTATGGTTCAAGTTTGAGGTAAATCGGACAAGCCAAACAAATGTTAGCGTTTCTGAAGTCCCTGCCAGTAGGGCGCACTACGCCTAGATCAGGGCGCACCGCGCCTGGCACCTACCAGGTGGGCGCATTGCGCCTGGTTCTGGGCGTACTGCGCCTGGCGCCTGGGCAGTCTCCTGATCAGTCGCGATTTGTGCACTGTAGCACCCTGTTTTGGCCTATTAAGTACTTAATCCAGTTCTTAATCATATGGGGTTTGTTCCTAGGCTAAAACCCTTCATTAATACAAGGTTTTAATCCAAAGAAACAAACTCAAACAAATCAAAATCAAGAATTAGGGTTCTTGATCAAAATCCCAATTCGTCAACAATAGCAATCTACTTTGCTGTTTTTAACTTGTGTTCTTACTACATGAACGTGTATCAAGCTCAGAAATCATATAAATATCATGGATTAAACTGAAATTACAGATTTCAGTTCATCCCATAAAAATCCACCAAGAACTTTCAAGAATTTGACTAAAAAGTCAATTTACTAACCTTGTTTGCTTCAAAACCTTTGATTCCAATCTATGATTCCGATTTCTTGCTTCATATCTTGTAAATTTCCAGAATTCATATGCAAGAAAACATCCCCGATCCTTCTCAAACGTTCAGCCACAATAGGAGAGTCAACTCTCCTATTTATACCTCAAATTTTTACAAATTTAGTCCCTAAGTTCCATATCTTGAACTTTTGGCACTATAATCAAGTTTTATTACAATAAAACTTCCATTTCTTATATTTTTGCCACAAGCAAATAATATTTTAACATATTTGGTCCTTCCCATGGTCAAATGACCAAATTACCCTTTTATGGTAAAATGACTAATTTACCCTTTTTCTAGTATTAACTTTCTAATACTTAGAACACCATATTAAATCATAAATACACTATGATTAACATATTAATACTTATCAAAAGTATCGTGGTGTTACATCGCGCCTTGATGATTTCCGCTGTGCGCGTACGTATTTTCCTGATTTTGCCTTGATCTTCAAACTTCTTCCAACTTGCACGCTTTTAGTCCCTGTTTTCATTATTTCTTTCCAAACAAGTGCTGGCACGAAAAGTGAGAATACCAGTAGATATATGATATAATTTCACTAAGAATAGGGCTCAACAACGACTAAAATATATGATATTACTAGACGTTGTCAAACACCCCACACTTGTGCCTTGCTTGTCCCCAAGCAAGAGAGTTTTTAATAGATTTTAACTAGGATTCAAACAATTTTTTACTGTGTTCAGTTTCAAAACTTATTGCCTTATGAGTTAGAATGGAATAGTTCGTGAAAACATAATCGTAATGTTCTTTGGAATTCATGGCTTTCTAGAGAACCCTTGATTACAAATTTTCTGTCCACAATGAAGTGTACGTACTCATTCAGATTCTAAAGGCCATTAAAGAATTGTCTATGACTTTCGATGTTGTCCGTGTAGCGAGCTTTCGGAAATACCATCCCAGACCAGACGATCTTAGGTGGCAAGGTGCGTAAGGCCCACCCATTTTAGACCTACCGACTCGAACAACAAAGGTCATTGATTGATATTTCCTTCCTAAATTCCAATCCTAAAACAGTCCAATCTTCTAACTCCTAAAACTCAACTTATTTGACTCAACTAATAGCATGATCACAACTACATAGTATTTCTCGAAAAATACTAATGCTATAAACAATCACAAACTATTCATTTAAAAATTATAATCTAATAAAATTTTTGAAAAAGTTGCTAAAATTTTTGAAAATCGGTCATTTCTGCAAAAATTTCAAAAAACTAACTACTCTTTCGACCGTCCACACCCCACACTTAAAATCGTACAACGTCCCCGTTGTACAAAACATTATTTAGAACAAGGGAGAAAGAGTTACCCCTTTGGACGGTAGATCGCTTGGTTGGTGCTCGGTATCACAGGTACAAAATACGAACAAAAAGGTCCTCGATTTTGCGTTCTGGAGTTGTAGCACAACAGTGAACACGCCGGTAG
Organism: Cichorium intybus; assembly: GCA_023525715.1. Classification (NCBI taxonomy): domain Eukaryota; kingdom Viridiplantae; phylum Streptophyta; class Magnoliopsida; order Asterales; family Asteraceae; genus Cichorium; species Cichorium intybus. The sequence continues at coordinate 103,458,375 of CM042009.1, forward strand.
TCAAAGCAAGTGGAGGGGGCACGGTGACCCCACACTTGCTTGGAACAACTCCTCCAATTTTTGGTATAACATGCATGACTCAACAAAACATCAAATGCAAACAGCATAAACAAATAAAATATAAACAACTAAAAGATAGTAATGTCATAGGTACAGTACATATATCCGAAAAGAAGAAGAAAATACATCAATCGCCACCTGGTGGCCTGGAAGAGCCAGCCTCATGATCATGGGCTCGGGCTGGGAATGGTCGGGGGCGTTGTCCCTGCTGTGTGGCTAACTCCAAAAGTACCTCCCCGATCCACTCCAGCTGGTCCTCCATTTTGGCGGCTTGATCCTGCAGTCGCCTCATCTCTGTCACCTCCTCCTGCTGTGGCTGTGATGGCGCTGGATCTGCTGGTGTTGCCGGCCTCCGGCGTCTCCTACCCGGCTGAGCATATGCTGGCTGTGGGTCCTGGGGTGCCTCAGTCGCCACCCTTACAAACTAGCCCGGGTGCTGCTACTCAATAAGCCCCATCTTCTCCAGGGCGCGCGCTGTAGTGCGAACCGGAGGTAAAGCGGTCAAGGATGCCACAACCGGAGCAGTAAGAATCCGGTACGAACGGGCCAAGTGGGTGATGAAATACCCACGACCCAGAGGACTGCTGGCAGATGCACCCGTCGCACGGGTGGACAGGAAGACAGCTAGGGCAAACGGGAGGTGAAGGAACCTGGAGGGGTCAAGGAGGAGCCAGAGATAAGTCATGTCCTCGCCGGACACCTTCTCGCCCCCCTCCCGATGGAGGTGGAGACGATGCGGTGCATGAGTCGGTGAAGTGGATCGTGAAGATGGCTCTCTCTGGATGTCCCTGCCTCGTAGAATACATTGGACAATGGTGTCTAAACCTCCATATTGGCAGCCCTCTTGGGTTGCCCCTGAATGCACGCCGTAAGAAACTGCGTGAAGTGGCGGTGCTGGAGATCCGCCTCTGTGTAGATGCCGGTGTGCCTCCCAAACTCCCAGAGGTTGCACTCCCTGTGCACTCCCCCCAATCTAAACTGTACGAGCCTGGAACGGGCCTCCTGAGAACCCGGTGCAAAACGGACAGTAGATAGGAACTCCAACAGAAGCTCGGTATATACTGTGTCCTCCTTGGTGGCCATGATCCTGTCCCAACCTCGGCTCGATCTCTCCCCAAAGCCCATCGTCTCGTAGAATATCCCGATCGATGATCGTCGCCTCTAGAACCCGGCGACCAATGAGGGCGTCCCTCCGTGAAATGTACTCCACTGAACTATCCAGCTCAGCGGGGAACTGAAGAAACTGGTGGTCTAATCTGAACGACATCTGCACAAAAGGAAAAAAATTGCAATTTAGGTCCTTTTCTTCCCCACCGCACCGCGGCGCGGCGAGCGGCTGTTTCCAATTCCAAATCTAAACTCACGATTTAACCTGTTTAAACTCAATCCAAATACACTACAAGGTAGCCTAAGTGCCGACTAATCCATCTAGGGTCATTATTTGGCAAAATAAACACCATACGAGTCAGCATTGGCGATTTCTAAGTTTTTGAGTTTTTTGGAGAAATCAACCAAATCAACTGCCTAATCACTAGTTTTAACAAATAAAAGCTAGTTAGAATGACGTACCTTGGTAGTAGGAATGAAATGAGCAAGAAAAAACACGAGAACTTTTCGATGATCAGAGCTCCGAGGTGTGGTGTGTGTGAATAGTATCGCGGCTTACCTTAATATCGAATAATTCCGACCAATCAATTCCCACGGCACGGATATGAGCGAACCGCGGCGGGCGTACTCCCAAATCAACCCCTGCGCATCGGGTTGGTTTACGATCCCGCGGCGCGCAATTTTCCTGAACGCGGCGCGGTCATCAAAAATTCAACTTTCTTCAAAACAACCCCACACTTGCCATGGACCAATAATACCTGCAAATGACGATGATATAATTTCCTAATTATCCTAAGAATACAGTACCTAACCTATGAAAAGATGGGTTGCCTCCCAACAAGCACTAAGTTTATGTAACACCCTAATTTTCTTTTAATAATAAAACATTAAATAAATCTAAAATATACTTTTGGAAACAAAAGTATTAAATAATTTAAAACATTTTAAGATAATTAAATGGTGTATATCATAGTAGTAATGGTGTTACCAAAACATAAAATTAATAAAACATTTAAAAGCGGAAGACTTAAAATAATAAATTGCTGAGAAGGTCCCTCCCTTTATTATGATACGAGTTCGGAGCGATCACACTGTGTCCCTTTCCAAATATACCCCTTAAACCTGAAATGTTAGAATTCAACGGGTAAGCAGAAACGTTTAGTGAGAAACACAGTACTCACATATTATACCAATCACATGCATTCACGTATCACTGTTATACATACACAAAGATATAACTTAACTTAACATATACATCATCACATTATCCTAAACACATATTGTTGGTACCAACTCTTTCGTGCGGGCCGGTTCCCCGAAGGGCTGTCCCCGGTACCTCCGCCGCTGGCCCCTCTCCAGAAGGTTCATCGGAACCAGCCAACTGAACCACTTCTCCCCTATGGTCCTTCATGGTCAGTTACATTACATAGAACATAATTCATATCACATCTTTATATTATAAGAACATCAACATGCATACACACAAATATTGTTGGATTAGGTGTCTAAGCCATGACTTTATATTTATATTTATCTTGTTAATTGAAGCAAAGTCCATTTGGGTTGCCCTCATAGCTGGAGGTCAGGATAGAGTTCAGTAGAGTAAAAGGTTGATTTATTAATTGTGTAATAAATCAATAGAATTAATTAAATGGTTTATTAATATATTTAAGTGTTAATATATTAATTAGAAACTATAATAATTAATTGAGATTTAATCTAGAATTAATTGGATTTAATTTAGTGATTAAATTAATTAATTAAAAGTGTGAGGACTGGTTTGTATTTATTCAATAGTTGAATAACTGGCAAAGAGAAGTCCAGGGGCCAAAAGTGGCGCCACCCTTGGAGGCTTCTCTAGGGTTGGCGAAAACCCTAATTAGGGTTTAGGGATCTGGTCCAAGTGGTCAACAGGCTTGCCCACTTGGAGGCTCCTTAGGGTTTCAGGTGTAACCCTAGGAGGCTATAAAAGGAACCCTCTGGCTCCCTATAATTCACGCCAACTCTCACCAAGAGAACTCTGTTGAACTGTCTTCTCCATCGCTTTGGGTGTGACTTGCATTTGAGGCAGGACACTTGTGCTGCTAACTTCAAGAACAAGATTCAAATGTTGGTAATTCTTGTTTTGATCTTTAGATATTATTGTTGGCCTTTAGATATTAGTTTATTATCTTCATAGAAGAAAACATAGATCTTTCTAGGGTTGCATGTGAACCATAGGTATTTTGTGTTCACTGTTTGCTAGAAAACCCTTCAAATATACACATTACATGCACGGTTAACATAATAAGCAAGTTAGTGTAACTCACCTGATACAATTGTATGCTAGCAGTGATCCAAATGTCAACCATCAACATATCACGTATTCCTACAAGTATTATCAATAAACACTACATAGATTATTATACAATTCGCTACATATTAGTACTTATATATAATACGTTTTAGCCTTTTCTTTTCTACTTATACATTTAGTCTTTATCAAAAGATCTTAATACATTAAGTCCTTTATAATCTGAGCCTTTATTAAGACCATTCACATATTCATTAAAATTGGTATCTAGTTCATGCATTACTCGTCGCTTATTACCAACTTAGTTTTCGTGTACTTCTAATCTTAAAGCATTTAGGCATTAGGTTCTTTATCAATTAAGCTCATACTTATAAAACCAGCGAACGACTTTATAAACTTCTTAAAACATGTGAAATATGTCCAACTATCTGATTCCTGACGTCTTAATGACTTATGAACATAATACTGCACATTTATGTATTTTTCCAATTTAGCCGTTTTAGACCCCTTGTCAGTGTTCAGATCATAAATTTGGAACTATAATTCCAAACGAAACGTTATTACCTTTCTGGAAAGTAGACTCGCTTTTGCACGACTCATGTGTCACGGGTTTTTCTCAGATTCTGTCCCGATTCTCCGTAAAATGAGCTGCAAGTTTATGTACATAATCTGTTACGAACTTTATGCATGTTTTACAACTCCTAACATGTTTACCTAGTTTATTCTCTATAGTATACACACTCTTCTTCAAAGGTCTTAATACATGATTTCTGATTATTTGCATCATGATACATATTAAGACTTTTACGGATTATTAAAACATGCAATTGAACAAATGGCTATCAGATGGCAATTTATGTCGCTCACAAAAATCAAAACTTGTTCTTGGATTTAGGTTTGCAACACCATCCACCAAGCCACAAACCACTAACCTCAAGGCTGGAAATTTGGGCTACCACAACCACCACTCGATGGTGGTGATACGGTGGTCTTAATATGATGCTAAACAACTTCACGAAAGCCAAACCAAACAATCCAACATATTAGTGATTCTATAATCAAACCTAAGACATGGGACTGAAAAGAAGTAATCGATCATAGCCACCATACGTGGTGGTGCTATGGGGGGACAAGGGTGGTTATCCGACAGCAACATGGCTGTCGGTTCTTGATGGTAATCGACAGAAGGAGAAAACAGCAATGACGAGAAATAAACTTACGATCTTGATGCGTTTTCACGGTCACTACGGTTGCTTCTCCTTCCTTCCCGCTCATAACAGCCCTCCGATCACAACCTCTTTCTTCTTGCTGCCCAAAATTCCGATCACGGCCTCGCCATGGTCGTCTCCCTCTCCACCGAGTCTCCCTCAATTGCTTAGCTCTTCTCGACTTTCTCTTTCTCTTTCTCTGTCGCGATAATATGGAACGGATCACAAGGAGGAACCTAGGTTTTTAATCGCTGATATTAATTTGTTTAATTGGGGTTTAAGTTGTCAAATTAAAGGATGGAATTGATCGGCCGAAACCTCTTCTCCATCCCGTCGGTTTTCTTGCAAGGAATTACAAGATTTTCACTATGATCCTCATACTTTCCATAATAACACTTTAAACCCCTAAAACAATTACTTTAGTAATTTAGTTTCTCTTATTGACATAATAGGTCCTTCCACCGGATTTTATTTCTTTTTAAGTCATTATCTAGATTATTATGATTATTATCAATTATTATAATTATAATTTCTTATAATTATTTTTTCTAATTTATACTAAATTCATTTAATCGTTATCCTAAAATAGAAATCAAAGAAATAATTAATTAACACTAAAATAAAACGTTAAAATAAAAATCAGGGCGTTACAACTCTCCCCCACTTATAAAAATTTCGTCCTCGAAATTACTAGTCTACGATTCAGCTTCTGACTCACCAGGTGATTCAACTACTTCATTACTGGCTTAAGCTTCCCCGCTCGTCTAAACTGCTTCATACCTTTGAAAGCTTCACTTAGGTTATCCTTATCTTTAACCTGAAACTTATAAATCCTAAAATTACTTGCCTTCACAGCTTTACACATACCACTAGCATTCCCTGTCCGGTGTGCCGTTGTAGATCGGATTTTGGACTTTCTTCCTTCTAATAGTATTAAAAGGTATATTGAAGCATGAGTCTTACTGATACTCTGTGAATATTCTAATAAGGAGGATATCGTCCCAACTACCTTGAATCCTATAACTCATGCCTACAACATTTCCTTATGCGTCTCAGAGAACCCCCTCACTCTATCCATTACTTTGAGTTGAACAACCTATGCCCTCATCCTTAAGAAACTTTCACCGGAACAAGATGTACACCTTGTTCCTTCACGAAATCACTTAACTGGAACTTGGCTCTTGGACACTTTTCACGATGCAGACTTCATCTAACACTCTCAAAGAGGAAAACTCCCTCGAATCCTACTAGATGACACAAGGGTTAAAGTGCTCCATATATCTTATCTTTTAGATTAATTAGACTACATACTACCACTCCTATAACTTAGTAACCTAACTTTTCGTCTGGTGCTACACACACCATTCTAATAATAGCTTACAACCTCTTTTAATAAGTTATCTTCAATATATTAGTTCGATACTTTATGGGCAAAAATTGTGTCAGTCAAGGGGTTATTTAACATAAATCATTATTCAAAACTATTATCATATTCAAGGCTTGAAAATATTTCGTTAACTTATGGTATGACATAAGTACTTTGTTACTTTACTTAACAAAATGTTCATTATGGTAAAGTATACTTAAACTGTACCTTGTATAACTTATACTTTTCGTTTCATGAAAAACGTTATATGTTCAAATTTTAATCTTAGATTTGAAATTTTGACCTGTAGGATATAAGGTAACCCACAAAACGTTTGTAAAGCGAAAATGTTTGATTCATTGTTTGGTGAAACATCAATTGATCTGTCAACATATGAAAATATAATGGTATTGTAATGAAAATAACTGAGTTAAATCCCCTTTAGCATGGTTTTATTATTTTAATTGTATCAGCAAAACATAATGTGTCATAAAACAATGTTACCTTGACATAATCGTTGAAAATCTATTAGTTGAAAAAGTCTGTTTAACATTTCCTAGACTTGAAAATAAGTTTGGTCTTATATGTAAAACTAATTTTGAAATCCCTTATGGTGGTTCTTGAATCTTATGTGACCTTGTCCTTTGTTTAAAACATATTTTCCAAAATCATTCTTTAGGCTATTCAATTATTAAGTCATTACTAACAAAACATTTATTTCATTATATATGTTATTATATAGCTTTTTCAAAACTTGTTATTACTATTTTTATCATTCTAATATTAAGGGTCGAGTGCTATCCCTGCCTTATGAGCTTAAAGCTAAAGCAGGATGCTCGCTTGAACTCTAAAACTCCTTAGTTTAGGCGTATCTAGGTGTACTGGCACTAGGGTTTTATTCCTTTCCTTTTGCTTCTTATGGCGTCTATTTACTCATCCATCCACTGTTTCTATTTACGTTCTAGTCTTCTTCGTAACACGAGTCCTGCTACAAGGGTTTCACTCCCTGCATTCATAGATTTAACTCTCTTGTCTGCGATATCATCAATCAACTTGGACTCACCCTATTGCCTTGTCTTTCTTTCACCATGGATGATGAGTTCTCCCCCACTTAGGTTCAAACCTGATCCTCCCATTGTTTACCTAGTTTATTCTCTATAGTATACACACTCTTCTTCAAAGGTCTTAATACATGATTTCTGATTATTTGCATCATGATACATATTAAGACTTTTACGGATTATTAAAACATGCAATTGAACAAATGGCTATCAGATGGCAATTTATGTCGCTCACAAAAATCATAACTTGTTCTTGGATTTAGGTTTGCAACACCATCCACCAAGCCTCAAACCACTAACCTCAAGGCTGGAAATTTGGACTACCACAACCACCACTCGGTGGTGGTGATACGGTGGTCTTAATATGATGCTAAACAACCTCACGAAAGCCAAACCAAACAATCCAACATATTAGTGATTCTATAATCAAACCTAAGACATGGGACTGAAAAGAAGTAATCGATCATAGCCACCATACGTGGTGGTGCTGTGGGGGACAAGGGTGGTTATCCGACAGCAACATGGCTGTCGGTTCTTGATGGTAATCGACTGAAGGAGAAAACAGCAATGACGAGAAATAAACTTACGATCTTGATGCGTTTTCACGGCCACTACGGTTGCTTCTCCTTCCTTCCCGCTCATAACAGCCCTCCGATCACAACCTCTTTCTTCTTGCTGCCCAAAATTCCGATCACGGCCTCGCCATGGTCGTCTCCCTCTCCACCGAGTCTCCCTCAATTGCTTAGCTCTTCTCGACTTTCTCTTTCTCTTTCTCTGTCGCGATAATATGGAACGGATCACAAGGAGGAACCTAGGTTTTTAATCGCTGATATTAATTTGTTTAATTGGGGTTTAAGTTGTCAAGTTAAAGGATGGAATTGATCGGCCGAAACCTCTTCTCCATCCCGTCGGTTTTCTTGCAAGGAATTACAAGATTTTCACTATGATCCTCATACTTTCCATAATAGCACTTTAAACCCCTAAAACAATTAGTAATTTAGTTTCTCTTATTGACATAATAGGTCCTTCCACCGGATTTTATTTCTTTTTAAGTCATTATCTAGATTATTATGATTATTATCAATTATTATAATTATAATTTCTTATAATTATTTTTTCTAATTTATACTAAATTCATTTAATCGTTATCCTAAAATAGAAATCAAAGAAATAATTAATTAACACTAAAATAAAATGTTAAAATAAAATCGGGGCGTTACAGTTTAACGTCTTCAGCCAGACGTGCTGTACTTTCTCTTATTCTTCTTGAATTCCTGATGGCATCTCCTTGTGATTTGGTGCAAAATTATGGGCCATCATTGACATCAACGAAGTGAGCTGAGTCATTTTGTCACTAACTCCGCTAATCCATTGTTTCTGGGCTTCCAGGAGCTGAAAGACATTTGCTTCTCTTTCCCTTGCATCCTTCTCATACTGTTGGTGTCTTGCTTCCAACATCTCCATCATGTTCAGCAGCTGCTCCTTGTCAATGGTGGACAACGGATGCTCCTTTGTGTCCTTCAAGACTTCCTCTTTTCCTCCTTCTCCCGGTCGTGTCCATATTGTTCTTTTGTCCCTAACCCCAAGCTCCATCAGCAAGTTGCTGTCCAAATTCTTATCGTCATACCCTTGAGGTAGAGATATGGGATTTCCAAACATATTTAACCTTCTTTTTCTCGCCCCGAAGAAAATGTCCAAATCTCCTATTTTGCAGTCGATAATAGCGCCAGCTGTAGCCAAGAACGGATGTCCTAATATTAACGCGGGCGCATCCTCCTGACTCTCATACTCCATGACTAAAAAGTCCACTGGGTAAAAGAAGTCCCCAACCTTTACTATGACATTAGTAAGCTTACCCCAGGACACTCTAGTTGATTGATCAGCCAGCTATAACACAGTCTTTGCTGGCTCTAATTCCTCATTCTTGTATTTATCATACAAGTATCCCGGTAGCACATTCACACTTGCTCCCAGATCCAGCAAGGTGTTCCTAATGACCACATCTCCTACAGTAGCAGTGATCAGTGGTGATCCAGGATCCTTTTCTTTATTGGGCAGTGTTCCCAACAGTGCCTCACTAGCCTTAATAGTCAACCTCACAATGTCACGTGTGGGAGTGTTAATTTTTTCATTTTTTTCGCACATTTCCTGAAGAATTCTCGTATCCTCGGGAGCGTTCTTAAGTTCATCCCATAAAGGTTGGTTCATCGACGGCCCTGACGATTTAGATGCTTCTTGCTTCATCTTCCCCTTCTTGTCCTTCTTTCTTTGTTTGATTCCAGCTATTGTCGGCTGCTTTTCCTCCTGGCCATCCTTATTCTCCTTCGGTTGAGCTTCCTTCTCAACAGGAATTTCCTTTAATTCCTCGTCTTCCCTATTTTCCTTTTCAATTTCCACTTCTTCCTTAACTTCTTCCTCTTTACTCTCTGCCTCATTTATAGATTCTAGCATATCTTCTAGAGTGACTTTCCTCCATTCAGCATCGACAGTGTTGACGTGTTCCTTTCCGGCCCGCTGACCATGGGTCGGATTGACTTCTGTGGTACTTGGCAGCTTCCCATTATCTCTTTTTCGTTGGTCTTCAGCCATTTGGGCGATTTTCCTCTCCATATTGACGATGGCTTTCGCATTGGCCTGCGACTGCTGCTGTGTTGTATTGAACATTTCATACATTTTCACGACCAGATCCTCCTACGTCCCTGGGGCATTGTTGATGGAGTTATTGGGCCCCCTATTGTTGCTGCTAACATTTCCATTGGCATTACCATTCGCCGGTTGATGCCGCCTGGGCTGGTTAGATGACTGCCCTTGGTAGTTGTTCTGCCTCTGGTTATTGAAATTCTGCTGACCTTGGTTATATGGTCTATAGGGTCGTCCATTGCCATACTGTCCTTGACCCTAACCATAGACTTGATTTGCTTCTTGAGTCTTTGGTCCTCCTTGACCTCCTTGTGGCTGACTCTGAGGTCCATTCTGCAGAGTAGACACAAGCCTATCAAATTTCCTATTGAGCTCACTTATCTCCTTCTTTACATCCTTTTTCCAGTCAGCATCGGCTCTTATTGCTGCAGCAGTGCCTACCGTCTTCCTTGTAGAAAAATTCGCCTTGGAACCATTATTTTACTGTTCCAAAAACCGCCAAGCCTCCTCCGGGTCTTGCATTATAATAGTGCCACTAGATGACGCGTTAATCATAGCTTGGTTCGTCTCACTTGCTCTTTCAAAGAATACCTTGACTAGTTGCCACTTGGGAATATCATGATGAGGGCATGACCTCATCAGCTCCTTTAGACGGTCCCATGCCTCATGAAAAGCTTCTCCAGGCTTCTGCTGGAAATCCTGAATAGCCCTCCTGATTTCCGTCGTCTTGCTTGCCGGATAGAATTCTTGTAAGAACTTAGCTTTGAGTTGATCCCATGTAGTAATGCTATTCGAGGGTAAGGATGTAAACCAATATTTGGCTTTGTCCTTAAGAGTGAATGGGAACAATCTTAGTCTAAAAAGGTTCTTATTAGTATTCCTAGGGGTGTTAGCATTGGCTATGGCTATAAACTCATACAAGTGATTATATGGGTCATCCTGTTTGTACCCCCTAAATTCCGGTAGTATCCCTAACAACTGAGGCCTAATTTCTACTTGAGATTCTATATCCTCAGTAATGTAAATGGGCGACGAGTCATCGTACTCCCGTGGCTGGAAGTGCGATGCAACCGATTGCCCCCTCAGTAAGAACCCGCAAAAAAGTTAAAAAGGGTAAAACCGTCTTTTGTCACGTTGTACGACTATTATGTGTAATAATATGTATTAATATAATGAGAAATAAAAGTTTATGAGAAATTTGAAGTTTTGCCGCGTGAATAGTAAAAATTTGACCAAAAAGGGCAAATTGGTCATTTGACATGAAAATGACCAAAATGTCAAGAAAATGTTAAGTTAGTAGTTATTAGAACATGGCTTACGAGGTTTATGGTTTTAGGACCATTTTTGGAAAGAAATAAGAAGATTGGGGACTAAAATGCAAACAATTTATAAACATTAAATATATATATGATATATGAGGGTTATTCTCTCATAATTCAGAAACATCTAGAGAGCACGAGAGAGAGCTTGAGGTTACGAGAGAAAGAAGAGGAGATCAAGAATTTGGCCAAGGGAATCAAGAATTCAACTTTGGAATTAGAGATTCCAATCTTTGAAAGGTAAGAATTCCTTTGTTTTAACCTAGTTCTTGGGTGTGTTCTTGAATTGGTTCTTGAATGAAATTGAAACTGCAATTGCAGTTATAAATCATGTGGGTTAAGTAGCTAATGCTTCCAATAAGCCATTAGTTAAGAACTTAACTCAAAAACATGGAAGTAAGTTGCTATAATTGAGAATTTTCAAGTTTGGTCAAGAACTTCAATTCTTGTATGTGATGGATTCAATCGATTTTAATAGCTTAAAACTTGTTATTAGTCAAGGGTTTTGGTCCTAGAACAAACCCCATACGATTAAGAACTGAAATAAGGACTTAATGGGTGAAAACTGCGTGCTACAGTGCACAAATCGCGACTGATCAGGTCACTGCCCAGACGCCAGGCGCAGTGCGCCCAGGACCAGGGCGGGGTGCGCCCAGGTGCAATGCGCCCCTAGCCAGGCGCAGTGCGCCTTCAGACAGGGACCAAAATTGTTAGAAATTTCAAATATTCCAAACGCTAGAAACCATAGCTAGACATGTCCGATTGACCTGAAATTTTAGCCATAACCCTAAAATGGTATAAGAACATGTCGGGAATGGTCAAATCCGTAATCCGACCTTGCGGAAAAGTCACTGTAGCGGCAGAGGCTAAAATTACTATTCATGCCAATGATTTTTGGAATTTGAGCTAGACTTGTCCAATGAACTCCAAATTTGAAACACAAGTCTAATATGGTCTAAGATTTCATGGAAAAGAGTCGGAACTGAAATACGACCCCTCGGGGTACTGTAGCAATATACGCGTATTTCGGAGAAAACCGTAAAACGAGTTTAATAATGGTTATACATTTATTATAACCTAGAGTTATGTTATATGAGACTTTAGCATTATAGAGTTAATTATATTGAGTATTTATATATACTATTTGTATAGGTGGTGCTTCAAACGTTGTTGAGCACGGGAAGGGAAAAGCCGTACGTGAAGCTTAGTAAACCGTAGTAGAACCAAGGTGAGTTTTATGAGGATTTCTATAGTACATAGCAAAATGTTATTTTCAGAAAAGTAAGATTTCCAAATATTTATAAATACTAAAGTTTGGAAAATAGTTTTGAATGAAGCTCTATACAAGGGCTTAGTGTTTTAAACAGATTTTCAAAGTATGGTTTGCAAAGTATTTTGAAAGAAGTTCCTTATAGGAACTAAGATGTCAAAAGCAGTTTTGAAAGTATTTTTAGTAAAGAGTTATAAAATGTTTGAGTAAGAGTTGTTTACAAATTGTGTCCCATTTTGACCAATTTGAGATGAAATGAAGTAAGAATTAAAGAAAGAAAGAAGTATGAGCCAGTTGTCCGGACTAGGATCACCCACATAATCGGGGGATCAGAAGACACTACTGGGATGGTACCTCCCATCGCGAAGTAGTTGTCTAGCTTAGCATACCCTTGTGCTTGAATTCGTTCCAAGTCACAAAGGGGAGACAGAATGAGCATAACCGAGTGGGCGGATCTGTTCTGTCCCGCGAGGGGAGCTAGTTGAATGAATTAAATAACTTAATTTATAAGTTTCAGTTGGTCACAAGAAAAAGAGAAAGAAAGCAGTTTTGAGAAAGAAAGTATTTTTAAAGCTTGAAAGTAAAGATAGTAAGACATTTTGAGATTTATGAAATAAATCAGTTTTGAGCAATGTACTTTTGATATTTCAAGTTTTGAATAGAAAAGTTTTGGGTCTAAACCCATATTACTCACGAGACTTTATGTCTCACGTATACTATGTTTTTGAAATGCTATGTACTTAGGTGAAAGGAGCGGAGGATTGCAGTTGGCACCGGTTAATGTACTGTAAGTTTAAATTATGGTTATCTGTATTGAGTCTGTAATACCCCTCGAGTTTAAGTTTGTAAAATAAAACAAAAATTTAAGTGGCTATTTTATAGTCACGAGTTGTAAAATATGTTTGAAAACTGTATTTGTAATTTAAATATGGTACAAGAAAAGGGGTGTTACAGTTTTGGTATCAGAGCCATAGTTTAAGCGAACTAGGTGTCAGTATTTGAACCTAGACTTAAACTGTGTGGGAGATTAGAGATTAGAGCACCTATTTGAGTATAATGTAGGGAATAAGTAGAAATGGGAGTAAAATCACAACAGTGGAACATGAGTCTTAGTGGTAAAACTGGAAGCAAATGTGTATAGGTGGTTATAATAATATGGGCCCGTATTATCATAATCACAGGATATACATTTGAGTCTGGTAGAACCACACAGGAATCATGTGAAGATGTAAGAGATAAGTGTAAGAGGTTTGAGGGGTATAGATTCAGTATACCTATGGAAGAAAATCCAGTATGACTGGAAACAATACAGTATAAAAGAAAAAGTGTTAAAGACAAAATAGCAACTATGAGATATATAGGGAAAAATCCGATACTCTATATGAGTCAGTATAAAGTATATGTAATAAGACGTAAGAAAATACGAGTAAAGAGCATTGAAAATAAGATGGCAAGAATAAAAAGGTAATTATGAAGAAAAAAATGCAAATTTGTGGTTCTGATAACAACCGTATAATATGAGAAATAATGTAAAGTATGACAAGAATCAGTAAAAGAGACATGGCCAGAATGTGTAAATGTATTAAAAATGTTAATAGAAGTAATGAAGTATATAGTACAGTTATAAAATAAAGAGTATAACTGAACATTTCAGTTGTCTAACAGAAATGAATTATGATTATGAAATAAAAATAATAAGAGTAATGTCACTACGGTGACCAAAGAAAGATTGGAACAAGAATGTGAGTACAGATATATGAATGAAATTCATATAAGAAAGAAGAATGAAAACATATCAGTAAAAAAAAAAGTGAGTTGGCTGTAATTGTAGACCAACCCAATTCAAAGTATAAATATTAAGAAGTAGTATGATGGGTTGTTCATGGACAACCAAGAGATTAAAGTATGTATATAAAAGTTGTGAATAAATAAGATAGTATAAGCAAAATACTTAACCAAGTATTAGAAGAGGAATTCAAGACAGAAATGCAAATATAAGAAATGGGAAGTTGAGACTTCCAAACTTGAAAGTAATGTGACTAATAAAGATATCTAATAACTGAAGCAAATAACTAAGTCTGAAATATATTATAGTGAGCAATAAACGCAAGGTAAGGTGTCTAAATGAGAAAGTAATAAAATTTGTTAAAAAAAGAAAACTATGAGTATGTTGCATTTTTTTATAATGCAAGAGAATGAGTTGAGATTGAGTGCATAATCAAGTGTTGGGCGAAAAGTTAAAGATTAGACAGACAACGATGATAAAGAGAAGAATATAAAAATAGATATCAAAGAAATGGTCACTTGAAATCAGATCTAGTGACTATATAAAGTATGAATAAGAAGAATTGAGAATGATAAAAGTATAACTGAAAGAATGTGAGAAAATGACTGAGAGTCATAAATATATATATATATATATATATATATATATATATATATATATATATATATATATATATATATATATATATATATATATATATATATATATATATATATATATATATATATATATGAACCAAAGAGTAAAAGTGAATATTCAGATAGGTCTTAGACAAAGAGTCAAATATGAAATAAGAGTTAAAATTAAGAGACAACTCCTAAGAGGAAGAGACGTGTAAAAGTAGCCAAAGAATAGAGAAATGGTCAATATACGACTAATAACTATAAAAAAATGTATAGTGTGGATCGCTTTAAGATACATAAAAGTAAAGAGAATAAAGAAATGAAACTTAAATAAAAGAAGTTATGGGTATTAAACCTAGCAAGTTATAAGTAAAAATACATGAGATATAGAGACTAATTGTAAAAAAAAAAATTTGAGGTAATCTATATGATTATGAAAGTAGTGTATGTTTAATACATATAGTGAGAGAAAACAAGAAATTGTTGAGACGGAAATGTTAATTTTTATTGAAATATGATTACAGTACAGTCAAGATAAAAAGAGAAGTAAAAGTTATGTTGGCATTAGCCATAGCAAGTAAAGAGTAAACAAGAGATAGAGTGCTAAACTGGGCATCAGTGTGAGAAATAAGAACTACAAGAAAATATTAAAACATAAGTAATAAGATGAGAGTGGTACATGGGGTACCTAAGAAGATAAAAAAGAGTACTCATAAGAGTACAGTAAGGAAGCTGAGAAATGAAAATGTATGATTATAGTAGAAAGTATAATGAGTAAAAGAGATTGAAATCTCCTAATGATAAAAATGGAAGAGGTATTTAGATCGTTAATATGTCGAACGATAAAAATAATATAAGTGAAGAGTGATACTAGACGTGTATTTATAAAAGTAATACATGCAAGTAACAAGATGATAAGGTAATAACCTTATGAGAATATAATAAAACTAATAGTAAAGATAGAGAAAAAGAGAGAAAGAATAGAAAATTCTTTGAAAGTGAAAGATGAAAGAAACAAGAATAACGATTGACTTTTGAAAAGTCAATTCCTCTGGTATATGTAGATATACGAAGTTGTAAAACTTCTAAAGAAATGTATAAAGATGAAGTGGGCAGATATCGTGTAAATATACATATATATAAATATATATATGAGATCTGAGTCTAATGACAAGAAAGAAGTAATTAGAAATGTAAATTGACTGTTGGAGAGTCAATTTTCTATACTAAAGTATGAAGTGAGAGAGCTTCTAAAATAAAAGAGAGAAAGTAAATTTAAAATATGAAATTTACTTAAGAAAGAAAAATAAGTAAAAGCTTTTATAATATTAAAAGAGAAGTCGAGTAATGCGTCTGTCCTTATATTACCAGATGGGACAGAAGATTTTGAAGTATACAGCAATGCCTCACATAGAGGGTTTAGCTGTGTATAGATGCAGAAGAGTAAGAGTATAGCATATGCTTCCAGATAGTTGAAAGCCTAGAAACGAAGTATATTACCTATGATAAAGAGCTAATAGCGATAGTATTTGCCTTGAAAATTTGGAGGCATTACCTGTATGGAACAAAGCGCAAGCTATTCACTGATCACAAGAGTTTGCAGGGTGTGTTCACTCAAATAGAGTTGAACATAAGACAGAAAAGATACTTAGAGTTGATCAGTGATTATGTTTGCGAGATTGTATACCATTCAGGCAAGCAAATGTAGCAGCAAATGCATTGAGTAGAAAGATTTCAGAGAAAAGAATCAATGCAAGATTGATATGTATAGAACTAGTGTCCAGTATTATAGAACAGGTTAAAGCAGTCCAATAAAAAGTTGGAAAAAGCATAGACTTGAAAGATGAAAAACGAGAAAGACATGCAGTTTGAGATAAGTAGACAAGAGTTAAAGACTTCTAGAACCCGCATTTGGGTGCTAACAGCAGGAGATTTGAGAAAGTTGATTTTAGAAGAGTCATATAAGTTTAAGTTTAAAGTTGAGAAAGGTACATCTCCAAGTGTGTCATTTGTGCACAAGTCAAGGCGGAACATCAAGTCCCACATGGAGATGCTCAGTCTTTGCTCATTCCAGCCGGAAAGTGGGAAGATGTAACCATGGACTTGATTATCGGGTTACCAAGAACAAGAAGAGGTCATGATAGTATATGGGTCATAGTGGACCGGTTGACCAAGAGTGCACTGTTTCTAGCCATAAAAGAAACTACTCCATTGGAGCAGTTAGCTCAGTTGTATACAGATGAAGTATTTAGAAGATATGGTGCACCATTGTCTATCGTGTCAGACAGAGACCCTAGATTTACCTCTAACTTCTGGAGAGCCTTACAAGATAAAATGGGGACACGAATTCAGCTAAGTACAGCGTATCATCCACAAACGGATGGTCAGAGTGAACGAACGATCCAGACATTAGAAGACATGCTACGATCATGCGTGATGGATTTTGGAGGTAGTTGGGATGAACACCTGCCATTAGTGGAGTTTGCATACAACAACAGCTACCATTCTAGTATTAAAATGACACCTTTTGAAGCATTGTATGGTAGAAAGTGTAGAACTCCTTTATGCTGGTCAGAGGCGGGTGAGACAAAGCTTACAAGGCCAGAGATTGTTAGAGTAACTAATGAGAAGATTGGAGTAATTCAAGCCAACATGAAAGCCGCACAAGATCGACAGAGGAGTTACTCAAATCTGAAGAAGATACCGTATGACTTGCAAGAAGGAGATTTGGTGATGATTAAAGTGTCGCCATGGAAAGGAGTGGTTAGATTTGGTAAGAGAGGAAAGCTGAGTCCAAGGTACATTGCACCTTTTAGAATTCTGAAGAGAGTTGGGTTACAGGCATTCAAGCTGGAGTTACCACCTGAACTTAGTGGAATACATGATACCTTTCATGTATGCTACTTGAAGAAGTACTTTGGTAAAGAAGAGTTAGTAATACCGTATACCGACCTGAGAGTGGAGACTCCTAGCAAACTGATTGAGGAACCCGAAGCCATCCTAGAAATGCAGACTAAGAAGCTAAGGAACAAGGAGATTGACCTTGTACTAGTCAAGTGGAAGCACCCGTTAGGGTCAAACCTAACTTGGGAAACGTTAGAAGAAATGAAGAGAAAATATCCGAATTTCACAGATTACGAAAAGATTCCGAGGACGGAATCCGCTTAAGGAGGGGTGACTGTAAGAACCCGCGAAAAAGTTAAAAAGGGTAAAACCGTCTTTTGTCACGTTGTACGACTATTATGTGTAATAATATGTATTAATATAATGAGAAATAAAAGTTTATGAGAAATTTGAAGTTTTGCCGCGTGAATAGTAAAAATTTGACCAAAAAGGGCAAATTGGTCATTTGACATGAAAATGACCAAAATGTCAAGAAAATGTTAAGTTAGTAGTTATTAGAACATGGCTTACGAGGTTTATGGTTTTAGGACCATTTTTGGAAAGAAATAAGAAGATTGGGGACTAAAATGCAAACAATTTATAAACATTAAATATATATATGATATATGAGGGTTATTCTCTCATAATTCAGAAACATCTAGAGAGCACGAGAGAGAGCTTGAGGTTACGAGAGAAAGAAGAGGAGATCAAGAATTTGGCCAAGGGAATCAAGAATTCAACTTTGGAATTAGAGATTCCAATCTTTGAAAGGTAAGAATTCCTTTGTTTTAACCAAGTTCTTGGGTGTGTTCTTGAATTGGTTCTTGAATGAAATTGAAACTGCAATTGCAGTTATAAATCATGTGGGTTAAGTAGCTATTGCTTCCAATAAGCCATTAGTTAAGAACTTAACTCAAAAACATGGAAGTAAGTTGCTATAATTGAGAATTTTCAAGTTTGGTCAAGAACTTCAATTCTTGTATATGATGGATTCAATCGATTTTAATAGCTTAAAACTTGTTATTAGTCAAGGGTTTTGGTCCTAGAACAAACCTCATACGATTAAGAACTGAAATAAGGACTTAATGGGTGAAAACTGCGTGCTACAGTGCACAAATCGCGACTGATCAGGTCACTGCCCAGACGCCAGGCGCAGTGCGCCCAGGACCAGGGCGGGGTGCGCCCAGGTGCAATGCGCCCCTAGCCAGGCGCAGTGCGCCTTCAGACAGGGACCAAAATTGTTAGAAATTTCAAATATTCCAAACGCTAGAAACCATAGCTAGACATGTCCGATTGACATGAAATTTTAGCCATAACCCTAAAATGGTATAAGAACATGTCGGGAATGGTCAAATCCGTAATCCGACCTTGTGGAAAAGTCACTGTAGCGGCAGAGGCTAAAATTACTATTCATGCCAATGATTTTTGGAATTTGAGCTAGACTTGTCCAATGAACTCCAAATTTGAAACACAAGTCTAATATGGTCTAAGATTTCATGAAAAAGAGTCGGAACTGAAATACGACCCCTCGGGGGTACTGTAGCAATATACGCGTATTTCGGAGAAAACCGTAAAACGAGTTTAATAATGGTTATACATTTATTATAACCTAGAGTTATGTTATATGAGACTTTAGCATTATAGAGTTAATTATATTGAGTATTTATATATACTATTTGTATAGGTGGTGCTTCAAACGTTGTTGAGCACGGGAAGGGAAAAGCCGTACGTGAAGCTTAGTAAACCGTAGTAGAACCAAGGTGAGTTTTATGAGGATTTCTATAGTACATAGCAAAATGTTATTTTCAGAAAAGTAAGATTTCCAAATATTTATAAATACTAAAGTTTGGAAAATAGTTTTGAATGAAGCTCTATACAAGGGCTTAGTGTTTTAAACAGATTTTCAAAGTATGGTTTGCAAAGTATTTTGAAAGAAGTTCCTTATAGGGACTAAGATGTCAAAAGCAGTTTTGAAAGTATTTTTAGTAAAGAGTTATAAAATGTTTGAGTAAGAGTTGTTTACAAATTGTGTCCCATTTTGACCAATTTGAGATGAAATGAAGTAAGAATTAAAGAAAGAAAGAAGTATGAGCCAGTTGTCCGGACTAGGATCACCCACATAATCGGGGGATCAGAAGACACTACTGGGATGGTACCTCCCGTCGCGAAGTAGTTGTCTAGCTTAGCATACCCTTGTGCTTGAATTCGTTCCAAGTCACAAAGGGGAGACAGAATGAGCATAACCGAGTGGGCGGATTTGTTCTGTCCCGCGAGGGGAGCTAGTTGAATGAATTAAATAACTTAATTTATAAGTTTCAGTTGGTCACAAGAAAAAGATAAAGAAAGCAGTTTTGAGAAAGAAAGTATTTTTAAAGCTTGAAAGTAAAGATAGTAAGACATTTTGAGATTTATGAAATAAATCAGTTTTGAGCAATGTACTTTTTATATTTCAAGTTTTGAATAGAAAAGTTTTGGGTCTAAACCCATATTACTCACGAGACTTTATGTCTCACGTATACTATGTTTTTGAAATGCTATGTACTTAGGTGAAAGGAGCGGAGGATTGCAGTTGGCACCGGTTAATGTACTGTAAGTTTAAATTATGGTTATCTGTATTGAGTCTGTAATACCCCTCGAGTTTAAGTTTGTAAAATAAAACAAAAATTTAAGTGGCTATTTTATAGTCACGAGTTGTAAAATATGTTTGAAAACTGTATTTGTAATTTAAATATGGTACAAGAAAAGGGGTGTTACACCCTCGGTTGTGTAAAATACAAGGGTTGAGCAGGATTATCGTAAAAGTGATGATCGTTATATCTCTGCTGACCTTGTAGTGGTTGATGCTGATGTGCTCTTCTTTAAGGTCCCCGACCTCGGTTCCATGGTTGCTGTGGTGCTGGTGGAACCCATCCTTCGTCTTCTTCATCATATCTCTCCTCAGCCTCTTGATACTGGTATTGTTACTGAGGTGGTTGCTGATATTGTTGTTGTGGTGGTATAGGTTGGAATGTGGTTTGAGGTTTAAAAAGTACTGGTGCTGGTTAAGAAATGGGTTGGGAAATAGGTGTCTGCTGTCTAGATATTGGGGTGCCATCACGGGTCGGCGCTCCCCAAGACATGGCAGATGTAAATGGGTTTGTGGATTGAGGTTGGGATAAAGGTTGAAATGGTGGAATCGACGGCGGAGTGCATGAAGGTATAGGTGCAGGGGCTGAAGCTGCACCACCAGTAGCACTCGTGCTCCCAATGTGAAATTCTGAAACCGGGGGAATGAATGACATCCCCGTTGCCTCACCCGAAGGTTCCTGGGCAACACTTACCATACTACTACTGACAATACTGAAACTCATTGTATTCAAACGCCTACGTGCACGGATCTTGCGTGCAGTTCGCTCAATCTCTGAGTCAAAATGCAAAGGGGATAATTGCTCAACCCTACGGGTACGCATGCACGAGTGCAACACGCCCAAAAAATCAAAAACCAAAAATCAAAATTACTAACCAACTAAAAGAAACTAAACTAACAAGTCCTACAAATCACCTAATCTCAAGCTCACAACTCCCCGGCAACGGCGCCAAAATTTGGCATCGCAGCGGTCGTCATGCGGTCAAAAATAAGAAAAATTACCTCACTCTCACTTAGCACAGTGGAAGTCAGGGTCGATCCACAGGAGTTACGTGGTCGAGACAGGTGACAGATTACCAACTAAAGTGTCACGCTACAGTCAGAGGACCTAGTTCCTAACCTTTGACTATCAATCCCAAAGAGCATAAACTAAACTAAAACTATCAACCAAACCTAGTCACTTACTGAAATCAGAAGTACATCTCCAATTCAGAAGCAAACAAAGGCAATTCAAACATCAACACAAACAAAGCATAAACTAAACCAATAACTAAAGTCCAAATGAACAGTCACTGGCTAAGTTCAAACCAAAAAGCTAACCCTAGTTGGTCACTGAAATCAGCAAGGGAAATCAGTCCAATCAAGGTCATTTAAGCATCCAAACACAAAACAAACATCCACAATCCAATAACAAGCATAAATACCGAAAAGAAGCAATTACTTGTACCCAAATGATTCATTAACTTAAACTCAGATCCAATGGTACAAAACAGTAACCAAAAGATCCAAAAACAGAAACTAGAACTAAATATCAATGGTTGTCACTCCCAAAGATACTAGCCACTATTACCAACTATTGAACTAAATGAAAATTAAAGATAAAAACATAGAAATACCAAAAGATGGTTCTTGAAGCTGAATCTCGGAGTCAAAGAGCCTTGGGGGTCGATTTTACATCAGGTCTTCGATCGTTTTTTCGACCTAAAAGCCTCTATTTATAGTTGCAAAAATCTCGAGACCGCGCCGCGCTTTTATGGATCTCGCGTCACGCGTAGGGGTTTATCCCCGTTTCTTCGGAATTTGAATGTGTTCCACCGCCTCATCACCGCGTCGCGCCTTGATGATTTCTGCGGCGTGCGTAAGTATTTTCCTGATTTTGCCTTGATCTTCAAACTTCTTCCAACTTGCACGCTTTTAGTCCTTGTTTTCATTATCTCTTTCCAAACAAGTGCTGGCACGAAAAGTAAGAATACCAGTAGATATATGATATAATTTCACTAAGAATAGGGCTCAACAACGACTAAAATATATGATATTACTAGGCGTTGTCATTGGGTCTTAAGGAAAAACGAAGTAAGCCACGCAGAACCCCTGGGCAAGTTGAACCCAACCTGGGAAGGACCTTACAAGGTCGTCAAGGCAAACCGCAATGGCTCGTACACTTTGGAGACAATGGAGGGAAGAGCAATACCCAAAACTTGGAACATACAAAACCTAAGAAAATACCATTTCTAGGGAAGAGGGATGAGGCAACGATGGCAACACAAGTACCCCTCGGGGTCGTTTTTGGAAAACTCACACCAAAATGTATTGAAACCATGACTTTAGTTAAATGTTAAGGCTTCGACGGGACTGATCACCCCGTCGAAGGCCATTTTTACTTCATCAACAAAGCTTCAAAACACTAGTGTCTATCATTTCTTGCATGCATGCTTCAAATTGGCCTGGCGCCCCCAGCGGCCCAGCTACCTTAACAGGACTCCGTGTGCCTTTATCTTGGCCTGGCGCCCCCAGCGGCCTATCTGCCTTAACAGGACTCCGTGTGCCTTTATCTTGGCATGGCGCCCCCAGCGGCCCAGCTGCCTTAACAGGACTCCGTATGCCTTTATCTTGGCTTGGCGCCCCCAGCGGCCCAGCTTCCATAATAGCACTTCGTGTGCCTTTACCTTAGCCTGGCGTCCCCAGCGGCCCAGCTGCCCTCACAGGACTTCGTGTGCCTTAGCAAGATTTTGAGTGCGTTCACATTAGCCTAAGTGTACCTGCAAGAAAAACAACATTTCCAAACAAGTCTACTGGAATCCAAGCAACGCGAAATAAGAGCAATAACAAAACAACAACTCCACAAGTAAAGAAATGCAGGATGCCAAAGCCAAACATCCATTCACAAAAAAGGGGGGGCACATATCATCCAGCCCCATTAGTACAACAAGTGGCAAAAACAACCACGAACACCCAAGCAAAATATTGTCAACACAAGCAAAAATATTGTTTAAGAGTTACAACCATATCGAATTTGATTAAAGGAAACCCAACTGCCCCAAGCAAACCACCAGCAAACCACCAGCAAAACTACCAAACTGCTACTCCTCCTCCTCCGACTTCAGCATCTCCTTCAACTCCTCAACGCTAACTTGTCCAAGCTTCAACAGTGTCGCATAATCCAGGGAGGCAAAGTCCTCGATAGCCCGACCCATCTCCGCCTCATAATCAGAGAACGAACTCCCACCTGCAACATCAGAGAGGTCCAAAGAAGGGTTAGCACAGAGACGAAGACGCATGGCTTCCTCCCCGGCAGCATAGCATGCGCGCTTGATTTCACCAATGCCTTGGATAAACTCCGGCTGGAGCATCACCTTCTCGATTACCCGGACAATACCCTCCCGTAACAACCACTCCAAATCTCCTTTAACCCCCGCAAGCTCCATACTCACAGCCTCCAAAGCCTTATCCTTTTCAGGAACGTCACAAACCAGGCTCTCGTTCTGGATTGCTAGACCCTCATTCAGTTGCTGAACATTCTCCAATTCAGCCTCGCAAGCACTCAACCTTTCCTCAACAAGAATCTTCTCTGAAACTGCTACCCTAACCCTGTCGTCATGCTCTCCAACGGTTTTCTCCAACACCTCAACCTGCCTCCTCAGTTCTTGCTCAGAAGTGCGGAGGGCCTCCAAGTCCCGATCAAAGGAAATAAACCTCTGCAGGCGCCTAGCCCCAGCAGCAACCATGTACGCACTCTGAGCGGAAGCAAATTGCAAGGCCGAAACAAGGGCATCGTTTGGATATAGCTCCATGTCATTCTCTGTGGCTGGAGGAAAGACATGGGTAGCAAAGTCCAAAGCTGTAGAGCGGACAGTCAGCCGGGAACCATTGACCAAACCCCAGGTCGGGGAGAAAGGAAGGGAAGAAAAGTCGGTCAAAACATGGCGACCAAGCGCCGACTCGACATGAGCCCCCAACCCAGGAACTGAACCCCCCTGCGTTGTAGCCGCACCAACACCAACCGAACCACCACCGTCCCGCCCAGGACCCTCGGAAACAGCTCCCTTATTAACATCAATCGCCGACCCCCCGTCATCACCAGTAACATTAGCCCCACCAGCAGGCTCATCTCTAACCTGTGCTTTGTCGTCAGGGATTTGAATTACCTCTTCCTTGTCGCCAAAAACTCCTGCACTCCTCAAACCAGATAACAGCTTACGACAGTTGAGACGCCGAACCGGCACAAGATTGGCCGACACATCAACCGGACCTAAAAAACCTTCACCAGCTTTACGCTTACCCATCTTCATAACAGCCTCAACTATCCCCTCTTTACTATCTTTCACTGATTCACCAAAAACAGCAGGACCTTGGAAAGAGGACGTACCTACACTTGCATCGACCAACAGGGACCCCCCAGCAGTGTCACCTTCCTTATGTCCCCCAGCGCTCGGAGTTTTGTCAGCATAGATGTCAGAAAAACCATGGAATGTAAACGGATCAGGTACCTTGTCCACCAGGTCCACCTCCCGGTACTCCAGCGTCCCAGGGTACTTGTCAGCCAGCACACCGGTAAAGGCAATTGGACGAGCGACACATGAGAAAAACAATGTTCATACTTCACAATACGAAAGGGAAGGGAAAGAGAAACGAAACACGAAAAGGAACACAGTTAAAGACATACCTTTCACCATAGAAACGAATTCAGGCATTTTTCCCCCTAGCCCTCCACGATGGACTCAATCCTCCACCAGCCAGGATGTATTCGGGGTAATCATCGGGCACAACATGAAAGGCGTTCATAATGACAACAGTATCGTGGTTGTGGGCATACAACACCGGCGCCGGGTCTTTAACTCCTCCACGACGAACAAACATTTTTCCGACTCGGCTCTCATTAACCCAAAACCACTTCTCCGTCTAATTTTTAGGAGAAGTTTTCTCCCCAACCAACACATGGGTCGATCGCCCCCGAGAATAAAAGGTGTATCCTTCACTCGCTTGTGAAAAGTGGAAGTAGTGCTTAAAGACGAAGTAGTCGGGTGCAATCCCTAAAGCTCGGCATAGTAACTCAAAAGAAACCACCTTGTTGATGGCGTTGGGACCAAGTTGAGTAATACCTACTCGATCCCTTCGCAAGACCTCATCCATGAAGTTGCTGGTTGGAAGACGATACCCAGCATCGAAGGTTTTAACGAATATACCCACCTTCCCTGGAGGGGGATGATAAAGCCCGGCACCGTCAGTAGGATACAACACACCGTCGTCAGGGCAAAACCCATAACGATCGACAAGTTGCGACCACTGTTCGTCGGTCGGCGGAATGCCAACGTCGAGGGCCATGAAACCAAAAAAACGAAGACGGCGAAAAGAAAAAAGGGGGGAGAGAAGTAAGGAAAGTCACGAAAGAAACCTAGCAACCGGAAAAGAAAAAACCGTAGAGGAAGTTATATATAACCAGGAAAGGAAGGGTTTCCTTAAAACGAGGAAACCAAATAAATAACCGGATAATTTGAAAAGACGGGCGCAGATACCAAAAACTGTCGTAATGATGATAGACTGTACGGGTCTTGTCACCGAAGGCGGGAACTCAGACCAAACAAACCCCAGCCCTACACGTGTCCCTTCCATAAGTCTAGAACGTTACGGCTCTGCTGGGCCTTCGCGATAACTACTAGACTGGGGGACTTGATAACGTATCATGGAATACGGACTGGCAGAGCCCCATCGGGCCAGAACCTCGAGCGCTGCCCCGCGGCGCTGGACTTACTCAAACACGCCCCACAGCACCAGCAACCACTTCTCTGGGCCGCCCTCTCCATAACAACTTTCCCTCAGAGCCAAGGGCGACAACCTGCGAGAAAGGCTGACACATGCAGGCGACAAAAGGTGTACACTGCGCACTACCTGTACTCCCCCCGTACGCCTCCTGCACCACGATCTCGTACCAGGCGATCGCCCAATCATTCCCCAAACCCGCTGGGGGACTGACATCGATGTCCCCAAAAGCGAGCCCAGCCTCAGGTATAAAAGGCCAAGGGGCCTTCAGGTAACACTCAAGTTCTCAACACTACTATATCTCGCCTTCCAGAGATAATCACTCTAAAATACCCAACTGACTTGACCGTCGGAGCGCCCTCCCGGGATCGCCTCCTGGAGCGCGACTAACGGTCGTTTCCCTCTTTGCTATGATCTCAGGCATCCGAGACCGCCGGAGCTACTACCTACCATCACCCCGGAGTCTGAAGTCACAACATATATATATATATATATATATATATATATATATATATATATATATATATATATATATATATATATATATATATATATATATATATATATATATATATATATACAAATCTGGACCTCTAATCTTGAAAAATAAGTGGTCGATATTCAATGTGAAAATTTTGATACATCTTAAAAGTTCGGTGGGTTATTTGACTAAAAATCGAAATTAACGGATGACTAGCACAAATAAAGAAGAGTAATCTAGTAATTTAAACGAGACATTCACCAATTTGCGACACTTATCGTAATATGATTAAGTGAGTTTTTTTATTTACCCTCCACTTTGTTTTTGAGACATAACTTTTTTTGTAAAAAAAAAATCTGATAATTTTCTACAAAACAAGCACCATCATAAAATTTTGAAAAAAAAATATTTTTTATTTTTTTTATAAAAAAATAAAAAAAAATTCTCCCAAAATTATGAAAATTTAAGAGATCATTTTAAACATTATATTAGTACATTTGTAAAAAAAAATTCGAAATTAAGTTTTTTAAGTGTACATTTTTTATTTTGAACTAAAAACTCATTAAATTAGCAAAAAATAATGTTCAAGAACCAAAATATGTTTTATGCTTCAAACTGTTATGAACTATATTTTTTATTGATCAAACCTTATTATAATCCAAATATATTATGAATCAAACTTATTATGATTCAAATTTTAAAATGATCCAAAAATGTGTCTTAAATTTTGGATCATTTCAAGATCCACATATGTTATGAATCCAAATATTATATAAGAATCTTTTAATATTCAAAACTTATAATGATCCAAAAGTGCTATGAATCAAAACTTATTATGTCCTAAATATTATATTCTTAAATATAATAATTGTGACAACCTAAATTTTAATATATGAAGTAAGAATTTTAAGCTAAGTCTCTTGATGTTAAGAGGTTCGATGTCCAGTTTACTTTAAATGTAAACGGAAGAGCAAAATGGTCAAGGAATGTTAAAATATGGAAATTTATGTTTTATAAACTTTTATTAAGTCATAATAAGGCATTATTTCACTTGGAAATTTGATTTAAAGACCCGATGGCAAAAATGGAATTTTTAGGACTAAAAGTGAATAAAATATTTGTAAATCTTTAAAAATTGATATCTAAAAATCCATAAGGATCTGAGAAAAAGTCATCAAGGTTACTTTTGTGTATTTGATGTAATAAGAATATATGAAAAAGATTCGGGTCGTTTGGAGATATAACGAAGAAGTTATGAAGGGTTAAAGATGGTCAAAAAGTGACGAAAATAGCTTAAGGGCCAAGTTTAAAGGTCTGTAACGTAAAATCTATAGAGATTCAGAATTAAGTCAGTAGGAGAAAGTTATTAAGCTCATTCGCAAGTTTCCAAAGATATAAAGTTTATAAAATTTTGATATTGTATGTGAGAGTTATGACGTCATGAAGTTTCGATAAAAATCAGGAAAGATGGCTAAAAATTTATATAAGGCATGTTCAGGGGCATTTTGGTCATTTATTTAAATCCCACCCAAATTAAAACCTGGTACACGTATTTGGTCTGGAAGAATCGATTTTTGCTTGGGTTCGCGTAAATCAGAAGAAAAGGGAAAAGAAAGATCGGGAAGAACCAGTGTTTTGAAAACCGGACCGGACCGGCCGGTTCAACCGGTTAAACCGGGAACCGGTCAGGATACCGGTTTAATAGAGACTAAAAACCGGTTGTTTCTTGAACCGGTAAAAACCGGCCGGTTCAGCAGAAACCGGTAAAAACCGGTGCGGTTAAACCTACAAAAACCGATTTGTCATAGATATTTCAAAAATTTTAAACTAGCAAAAAAGACCTTTCACTTTCAGCATTTGACGTCTTAAACCGACGTGTTGCCATAAGCCCAAGGGTATTTGGGAAAGAAGCACACACCTCTTTTTTATAGGCTTGAACTCTCATTTGCTTTTCATTACTCACGCGATGTGGGACAAAACATGCTACCAAACTCATAAGATGCTAACAGATTCTTTAAACCAACTTACTTCTCTTCATGTTTATCATCTTTGAAAAAAAAAATTAATAAGTCGCATAAATTAACTTAAAATCATAAATCGACCAATTCAAAAAATTATATATATATATATATATATATATATATATATATATATATATATATATATATATATATATATATAAACCGGTTTTTGGGACCGGTCCGACCGGTCGAACCAATTGAACCATCGAACCAGTAGGACAACCGGTTCGATCTCCGGTCCGGTTTTCAAAACATTGGGAAGAACTCATACACACAAACCCGATGATGTGTGTGTTCGCGAAAATCAGAGGGAAAGAGATTGAGGGAGAATGTGAGCGAGAGAGCGACAGAACGAAGAAGGAGTAGCAACCTCTTGCTGCTGTGCGAACTTCTCATCGGAAAAACGAAGGACAGCGGCTAAATCGCCGCTACCGGCGGCAAGGGTTGTGAGATGCGACACAGATATCGCGAAGGAGGAGCGAAAGAGAGACCGTGAGTGACAGATATGGCGAGAAGGACTGAGGGAATGGCAGCACGAGGATACTCTGCGGAAATCGATGGCAGCATCCGTCGCCGGAGCTGCTATCTGCGTCTATGGTGACCGACGGTGGTAGGGTTAGTCTGTGATGGTCCGATTTTGATCTTGGAACAAGCTACAAGCAGCAATTTCTCATTTGGGACATAAAAGTAGAAGGTAAATTTCTGATTTTGAAACCCTAGCTTGTTCAAATCCGAAATTTGTATATGCAAGATTGAAATTGAACATGGGATTCGAGTCCTACAACTGTCATAAGTTCAAAAACACATATGGAATGGAAGTCTTGAACAATTGGTTTAAAATCCTTAATGCATGCTAGAATTGAAGTTGTTTTATAGTTTATATCTCATTATAGCTCAAAAATCTCATCGTTTTGTGGTTTGGTATAGGTTTCTTGATTTCATGCTTGTAATGGTTTGAAGAGATGAAGAATTGGTGCTTCAATATGACTTAAAACCTTGTTAGAAGTTTGAGTTCATGTCAACAATTAAGTTTCTTGAATTGGATAGATTTGATTTGCATTCAAGGGTAAAAGTTTTGGTGAAATATTTATTAATAGAGTTAAAAAGATGAAACTTGATACTTGGAATATATTATACACATTTATATGTAAAAAGAATATAGAGTATGTTTATGTGTATTTGAAAGAAGATAATGGTAAAGTGTTAAAATGGAATTGGGCATTCCAACCCTTTTAGGGACAATTTTAGGTATTTTACAAAAATGGCTCAAATAAATCATAGAATTGAAGTGAAACGAATTTTATGAAATATTTGTAGTATATTGGAGTCAATCAAATAAGAAACAACATATTTTTCAAGGACTTTTATTTATAGAAACTTTATTATTTTGGTTTTTGTCAAAATGACATAAAAGAGTAAACCGAGAGATGTTTTGACATCTAAACAAGTAGTAATGTTTTATAAGTATGTTTGAATTATAAAGTTATTCAAATTGCATGTTAAACCCAAGAAACACACAATTAGCCAATTTGGGACAAAAGGATAAAAATGTCAAAAATATGAGTATTATGCTTTAAGGAGCATACTTAATCTTTGGAATGGAATTAGATAACGTATAAAAAGAGTGTATCTATGATTTGATAAGAATATATGTTTAGTGTGTAGTATGTACTAACCTCTTAATAAATTAATAGAGGTTAAAAGTTGGAGGCAAGTAGAGTCAAGAGCTAGTGGATCTTTGTGACTAGACATACCTAGCTACTGAGGTGAGTACATGAGGACTTTTCTGGGTACATAGTAATGAGTTTTGTTTCACTGTTAAATGTTTTTATGCTAAATGTTTTATGATTAATAGTCTGACAAATGATTTTTAAAGTCGAGTTAAAAGTACTGCTTTATGTTGAAGAATTGAAACGATTTTACATGTTTTGAATGATGTTTATCAAAGAGACTAACTTGTGATGAACTGATAATAGTAAAAATTGAAATATGAATTGAATGTAAGAAATGTGAGAGATGTCTGGACAAGGACCTTACCCGCAAGAAGGGGGGTCAATAGACACTACTGGGATGGTACCTCCCGTCGCGAAGTAGTTGTCTTCAGCACGCCCTTATGGATAGATTTGTTTTATTCCATGAAGGGAAAGGGAACTAGCACGCCCTTATGGATAGATTGGTTCTATTCCGGGGAGGGAAAGGGATACGGGGAAACCCGTATAAAGCCAAATGATAATAAATTAATCATGAATTACAGTTGGTCTATGCTTGTTAAGAAAGTACTTGAATTATGTTTGCTAATGATGAATTGCTTATTTGACATTTTAAGCTAAAGTGTTTGAAGTTTTAATAATGAGCTTTTGCTTGGATAGTAAGTAATGATTTCTGTTTTAATGATTATAGTAATGAACTTTGGTTTTATTGTTTTGACATAACAGTGGAGTTTGCAGGTTTTGAAAAGAAGGGAAAGGTTTTATTTATTTGTTAATAGCTAATGATATTCAAATTGATTTAAACTCATTGAGTCTAAAACCCATGTATCTCACGAGGGATTTATGTCTTACGTATTCTTTGTTTTAAAATGCTATGTACTCAGGAACAGGATACTTGTTAGCAGACGATAGAAGGAAAGGATTTAGAAGCTGATACGAGGAACGTAGATAGAAAGGATGTCCAAAAGTTAGAGTTATCCCAAATGCGGTATAGTTATAGCATGTAAATAGAGATATTATGATTATGGTTTAGAATTTCTTTGTAGTTGTACAATAAAGTTATGTTATGTCTCGTATTGTTTTTGGGTTGTTTTATTGAGTCGGGTGAGTATGGATTTGTCCGTATAGCCCAGAGGTCATGCCGAAATTTCGGTAGAAATGTTAGTTTAATACGGGACATAACACTTGGATGTTTTAAGGCTTTACTATGGTTGTGTTGATCTGAGTTTGTAACCCCCAGAGTTGTTTTATTTCTAAATGCAATTGTTTTATTTGGGACCAAAAGTTTTAAATAATGGTTTAATGTTTAAAAGAAAAGTTTTTGAAAGAATGGAATTTTTATTCACAATGTTTTATAAATTATTACACCAATTAAGGTGTATGAAAGATGGGGTGTTACAATAATGATCCAAAACTTATAATTCAATATTCAAAACTTGTTATGATATAAGATCCAAAATTTGTTATGATCCAAAATCCAAAACTTGTTATGAATCTTATGTCTAATAATCTAAAACAAGTTAAAAAATACATAAACGAGTTTTAAACAAAAAATAGTTAAAAATAAGAACTTTTCTGAATATATATATATATATATATATATATATATATATATATATATATATATATATATATATATATATATATATATATATATATATATATATATATATATATGCCAAAGGGCTTCTAGCCCAGCGGCATGAGGTGTTGCCCTCCCTACTTGAGGTCGAGGGTTCAAGTCTCATTCGAGACATAGGTGGTATTAATGTGTAGTTTAGGAGTAGGTTAGATTGCCGTTCTATATATATATATATATATATATATATATATATATATATATATATATATATATATATATATATATATATATATACACTAGTTGTGAGACGCGTGTATTACACGAGATGATAGAAAAGAATTATTAATTAAGAATATCTAAACATTAATAATTTTACATAAGAAATTTGTTTGTGTATCGTGACATCTTGATTTTGATTTTTACTATTACGACTTTGTATTTTGATAAATATAATTGATTATGAAAATGTCACCGGTACTAAAATCAAATTCACTATTATGATTGGAATCGTTCTTCAAAATATTATGACATCAGTTGTCTCTCTATTGTCTACCAAACCATTCTACACATTAAAAAATAATATGATATTAAAAATAATTAATTTTGAAATTGAATAATAACAATTAATTTTGAAATTGAATGATAATTAAACCGATCATTAAGGAGTTAGAAACGTTTCAAACAAATTAGGTTTTTTAATAAATTTAAAATTATGAGAAAATAACATGTAGCAAATTCAATGAGAAGATGACATGTGGTTTTGAGTTACTTATTTATTAGGATAGGATATATATATATATATATATATATATATATATATATATATATATATATATATATATATATATATATATGTATATGTATATAGTTAGGTTCATTTGAGAACTCAAAAAATCATGAGATCTTGAGAACTCAATCTAGACCACAAGATCAAAAAATTGGAAGGCTGTGATGAAACGTGGCAATCCTGTAATTATTAACAAATCCAATGATAATTTTGTAATTTATAATAACCTGTCAAGGGTATTATGGGAATTAAAAAAGAACCATTAGGGTGGAATTGGTACGGTACCGGGGTTTTTTCTTGTATACCGTGTACCGTACCAATTATAATTGGTACAAAAATTTGGATACCAGTACCGTACCAAGTATACTTTGTACCAACTTATTTGGCTACCAACAAGTTTGGTTGGTACAAATTGGTATTGGTATATACCAAAAACGTTACTTTTAGTATTGTTTGCCCTAACTGATCATCGCTTACTTGTGGGTTACTTGTGTAATTAGTTTGATTTTAATATCTATTATTGTTTGAAAAAGAATTAGTATTAAGAATTGTTTTAGTAATTAATTTATGAGTGTGACTTGTTAGTTATTACTCCTAATTAAAACATAAAAATATGAGTATTAATTGGAATTGACATATATATATATATATATATATATATATATATATATATATATATATATATATATATATATATATATATATATATATATATATATATATATATATATATATATATATATATATCAATTGGTTGGTATGGTACAACCGTGGTATTCAAAATTTTGTACCGTTACCGTACCAAGATTGTTTAATTGGTATGGTACTACCAGCCAAACATATTGGCTACCAAACATGTTGGCTACCGACTTTGTTGGTACGGTTGGTAACATGTTGGTTGGTTCTCCACGGTACATTTTTGCCAGCCCTAAGAACCATAATAGGATATCCCTAGAAATTAGCTATTTATTTTAGGTAAATATCATTCCCTCTATCACACACACTCTCTCTCGCGTATCTCTCCTCTCATCAGATCTCTATACTCGCCATTTCCCTTCAACATCGGTACTCTCTCTCTCTCTTCGTCTTCCTCACCACCTCTTCAATGATTCCGATCGGCAAGAACCAAGGCGTTGATCCCGTGAACCAATTTCCGGCCTCCCTCGCCGCCGTCGCCCTCAACTGAGGCTTACTGCACCACCGACGCCGTCCTCCCCTGCTCCTCCCCTGTTGCTCGTCCCTACGCCGCCTCCTCCCTCACGTAGGACTCTCTCTCTTCTGTGTACAGTCTCCCCAAATCGACACAACCTGTAGAAAGTAAGAAAGAAGGAGAAAGGGATTGATCAGAGAGTCGGAAGGGACGATCTTGGTCCCTGTAGTTCGCGATTCTAGGGTTTCGATTTGTGTAGGTCTCTGGAGGGCGGCGGCAGGTGGCCAAGGATGACCGCAGATCCAATTTCTCAGGTGAACTGTTGGATGAACGGTTGTTAAAATCATATTTTTTATCGTTCTTGTTTCTTGTCGTTTTCAATTTCGCTTGACCCCTTCCTTTTGTATCTGCCTTGAATCTATGATCTTCACCACTTTCTTTACGGATGCGTGTGTGTATGGCAGCAGAAGTGGTGCGAAATTTTGAGGAACATAATCTTGCTATTGTCCGCAGGTATTTCTGTTTCAATCTATAAGCATTTTCTTTTGAGAGTCTTTTGGATTATCTGGTTGTTAATATCAGATCTTTCTTTAGTGTTGTTGTTTCTCACGTTTTGAATCTTTAGGTAAATGGTATATGTATTCTTAAAAGAATAATATTAGTTGGCGTATGTACACATGTGTGCATATGTGCACATATACACATGTGTACATATGTGCACATGTGCACATGTGCATATGTGCACATGTGTGTATATGTGCACATGTGTGCATATGTGCATATGTGCACATGTGCACATGTGCACATGTGTGTATGTGCATAGGTGTAGATATTCATATATGTCTATTTGTTTGTGTACACATGTGTGCATATTTGCATACGTGCATATATTCATAAATGCATACATGCATATATATGATAACTTGTGTATATCCATGTTTGTGCATATGTTCCTTTGAATGTTAATTCATGTAGGTGCATGTGTATGTGTGCAAAAACGTGTGTGTACACATATGTGCATATGTGATTACATGTGCAAAAATGTGTCTGTACATATGTGTGCATATGTGCACATGTGCATATGTGCATAGGTGTTTATATGCATATAAATACACATATACATATATGCATATATATGATAAAATAGATGTGCATTTGTTCATATACGTATATGCATGTATGTATTTATTTTAATAAATATACATGTATATTAATTTTTATTAATGTTATTGCAGATTTTGGAGAAGTTATCGAGCAAATTGAAGAAATGAAAATTGAAAATTTGATGAATGAATACATCATGAATTTTCGTTGTATTTTTTATATTTTTTGTATGTAACGTTTATAATTTTTCATTGTACTTTTTAAATTTTATGTATGTATAGTTAAAAACAGTTGTATATTATTGTTTATAATAAAATGCGTTATTCATTTTTTACAGTTAGATATTAAAAATACGAATATGTATATATGTATTGTGAAAATATGCATATATGCATTTTCGAGTATGCATATATACACATGCAAATACACTAATATGTTTTTTTTTAATTTCAAAAATTTGTTTTTTTTTTTTAAATCAGAATTTTTTTTTTGTTTTTTTCAAATTTCAAAAATTCTCTTATTTAAAAAAACGAAAATTTGAAAAATCAAATTCCAAAAAAATCTTATTTTTAAAAAACGAAAATTTGATTTTTTTTTTTTTTTAAATTTGAAAATTCAAATCTAGTAGGCTTGATTTTAGGAATGGTTATTTTGTTGCTAAAAATAAGAAAATCAGAATTAAATGAGATTTTTGGTAAATGACTATCATGCCCTTTTATGATCCAACCAATCAGAATGAGTTCTCAAGATCTAATGAATATTTGAGTTTTCAATAGAACCTAACCTTATATATATATATATATATATATATATATATATATATATATATATATATATATATATATATATATATATATATATATATATATATTCTCTTAAATTGAGCAAAACACAAAAATTGCCATATATATCCTCATTTACCCAAGCATCTCTTAAAGAGCTTTAAAAGGTTCCAAAAATGACAAGTTAAGACAATTACATACCAACACCGAGAATACGATGTGAGATACACAATTGCCCAATTTAAGAACCCTCATATTTGGATTTCAAGATTACTCCACGCTTAATTGATGATACCGTAAATTCCGCCAAACAAAAAGACAAAAATAAAGAAATATACAAAAAAACATTACAAGAATGAATGAGATCTTTTTCAAAAAAAAAAAAAAAAAAAAAACATACAAGTTAAACAGCAGAAAGACTTGCCCATTTTCCAAGCTCATAGGGATCAGCATAGTAATATAGCTTAATTCGGTTGGATAAAGAGAGTCCAGTGGCCAATAGGCGACCTCTCAAATCCGAATCATCCTGATCTGCGGGGTCATCTGCAAATGACGCAACATCCCCAACTACTCTGAAACAGACTCGCCGACTGTTGATTGCTCTAGGAAAATCAAAGTACATTGGGGTCCCACCCTTCACCTCTGGTAACCGATATTCTGCAACTACCACCATGTTTCTATTCTCCTGCAAACATAAAATTTCTTACTTTCAAAACTCTGCACATATATGGTAGGTGATTTTTGGTTTTAGGAAGTACCTGTAAAGCGGATACTTGAATGTATAGTACGGGTGCAGATATGAATCTGTTCTCCCAAGGAATTGAGGATGAGGTGTTTACAGCAGAAGATGGTGAATGGGTAACTCGAGGTTTTATTGCAGTGAAGCCATCAACCCGAAATCCTGCCAACATTGGTGAAGCTGGAGACAGGTATTGTTCCAACACCAGCTCATTCTCAAACAACCTCTCCGTCTCAACTGGAACCTGCAACCATATCAAGGAAGGAAGGATGATTCTATGCATTATAACAAAAAGTTCACAGTTAACTATAATTGATGAATCTTTTTAACTAACAAGCATACCTTGAATCTGTTGAGGGGTGGAGGTTTCTCCAACCAGTTTCTGACACTAATCTGGTCAGAACTTGGTGCTGAAGAAAGCCCTGGATCTACTTTCAACGCATTTCCAACTACAATAATTCTTTTGGCGTGTAGACATGGATTGGTTTCCAATGAGGAACGCCTGTTGTAGTCCGAGAACGGGTTTTCATCCAAGGATAGAAGGTCAAAATTTACAGAGCTTGACCCTGCTTTTTGAATATTTAGTTTGATCCAGATCATGCGACAACGGACCGGATTCTTAAAAGAAAAGTTTATGTGCCTTGGAACTTGGTTCCCGTTACCAGTTTTGTCAGTCCCAGACAACTCAGGGGAAGATGTAATGAGTGATCCAACATCCCATTTTCCCATAACTGTTCTTTCTTCCTTTTGTATTTTGTTGCTTGCCCATATTTGCACCTGCAAGTGATGGTTGTTTCAGTTGTGTCTGTGTACTAACAATTTCTCTTTAAAAGCTTAATTGAATAAAATAATTTACTTACAGTAGGGGCATCGGATATGGAATACCCGCAAGGACTAAGAACAAGAATAACCCCTGAGACATTAGAAAGATGGCCAAGAACAATAACAAATTCAGCACAAGAGACAGTATTAGGAGCCTTCCAGTATGACTCATCTGATACATTATCCAAAGGTGCAATCAGCGACAACAGTGGTGCTGAACCTGCTGCTGATTCAACCTAACAACACTCAAATACAATAAATAATTTTAGTCTTTTTGGCAGTATCCTTTTATCTCCATACAATGCATATAGTTGAACAAGATACAAGAAGCAAAAAGAAAGAAGATATTACCGAGTGCAAAATACTAGAAAATGGGAACTGAGCTAACGATTCTTGTCCCTTGAGTAACTGCTGCAAGACGTTACTTCCATGGTTCCGAGACTTGATCTTCGTTTCGGGTCCCACTCCCACGACTTGATTTAAAGCTTTGTAAGCAGCAAGGTCACAGCGCGTATTTCTTCGGTGGGTGACTAAAACCCTAACATAGTCCAGAAGCAGAGCATCAAGAACAGTATCATGACAACACAGCTTACAGATAACACCCTCATCCACCGACACAGAACGACTCGGTGAGTCACTACCATCATAGCTTCCAAGAAGGAGAGCTCCTTTACCAGCACAACAAGCTTTACAAACTTTGCGTCTGCACTCAGAGCACGAGAACATCGATAAAGACGAAGACGTTATAGGTTCAGCACGAACCTTACATGAACCCCCACAACAACCTTGGCCGATTTTATTAATATTCCAGAAATCGATGTCGGTTTTATCATCGACTGAACCGAGACCGATAGCAGCAGCGGTTTTATCTTCTAAGGATGCGTGACCGAGAAGTGCAAGGGCATTTGCAGCCCGGCATAATGAAGCTATGTAAGATTCTTCAAGGAGTGCATTGGGATTTATAGTAGCTGGATCGATGCTAATAGACAATAAAGCTCTATCCCGTTCCGCAGCTGATAGATTTAAACAAAGACGTTCAATTTCTAGTTTCATGGCTTCTACAAACCCTAACTTCTTAGCCTGCAAAACTCCACTTACACCTAATTACATAACAAAACAATAAAAGACTGAACCAATGAAAAGGAGCAAATGCATACCGCATTTGAGCGGGTGATGGTCTTAAAACAACTTATATACTGCTGTGAACCGCTTTCTGTTGGTACGGAAACCTTAGGAGGAGGCTCGTTTGGTTCATCGTGATCATGAAACGGGTTGAGAAATGGATCATGTAAAGCAGGTTGTTGGACTGGTTGTGATAAAATGTCATCGCCTGATAAGAGGTCTACCCAGGTGCCTGCAGATTTTTGGGATTTTGGTGCATTGCTGTTTGCATCAGATTCAGATGCCAATGCCAAAGGGGGGTCCGGGTCCGTATCTATTTTAATTTTACTGATATGTTCCCAAAACCTCATGCCAGGGCCACCACAACCAAAAAGATCTCTCCATGGAAGACAAATTCCAAGTATCTCTACCTGTTGCATAAACAATCCAACACAACAATCAACTCTTAATAAAGTGACATTAGCAGTAAAAGCTTGAATGTACCTGACCGAGTGTTATAGGGGTTCTGGCTGACACAGCAGGATAGAATGTGAGTACAACCACACGAGTCAGAAAGTCCAATTCGCCTTCCAGTTCTTCAAAATCATACAAAAACGGAAGGTTGGTTGCATCTTCTTGGGCATGCAGACATGCACCAGCTCCTGTCACAGCCATATCCTCTGCACTGGCGGGTCCCGGTATGGGAATCACAATGCTTGTCCCATTAGCACACTGAGGAATTGATGCTCCCTACAAACAAACACAACCAATCCCTTATTAAACCAAAATATATGGTTTTCATTTTTTTTTTAATCTAATAAAGATTCAACACGTCTAGTGTGAGTGAGAGTCAGACCTCCACAACAAGTTTAAGGCTATCTAGATCACGTCCGGTTCTCACATCAACTCTGGATGGAAATGTTGAAGTATCTGCACCATGTGAAATTGTGAGAAGAAGCTGACAAACATGACAAGGCTCCCCAAGATGGATAAACACTTCCATTACATCTGCTGCCTGTGGGCAAACCTGTACAAACATTCTATTGTTCAGTAAGACTTGACAAATTATACGCATGTTCCTTCCTGTTTATGTTACATATTACGCCTTACCCAGATAAGGTCTTTTTGCTTAAAGCTAAGAAGACTGCCTCCATCATCAGAACTCGGCAAAATGCTGGCAACCGGCTTAAGAACACAACCAAATGGTCTGCTCGCCACCTATCACGGGAAAAACAATAATAAGAGACATGGAGCCATGTGCTATTAGTTAGATGTGATATGGATTCATAGTTACATACATGTAAAGGTTGGAGTGGTAGAGATGGAAGATGCTTGAAAAGGCGTAAGCCAAGGAACATCTCTAACTGCTTCTGACGAGAGCTATCAACTATTGCATTTTTATATCTTCTCTGAAGCGTTATTTTCACATTCTGTGCCACAGAGAACTGCTTGAACTTTCCCGCTTCCTCACTAAATATGCTAAGAATCTGACTATGCATTGCTTTAGATCCAGTGTAAATTGTCGCATGAATATCACCAGCGATCAGAAAAAGGTCGGCCAGTAGACATACAGGGGACAAAATAGTAGACCTTTTAAACTCCTCAAATGTCATGTCGAAACGCTTCCAAGGTTTATCAGGACATGGATGATTCCACGTGGTGGTCCGCGTATTATGATCGATATAATAAGATTTTCCGGTTACCGCATCGGATCGTTTTTCCCATCCCGGAGGCAACGGGGCCGTGTATCCACCGTAGTTGTCAGCGGATTGGTACCCAATCGCCAAGTCACTATCGAGCGATATACCTAGGCGTCTACACTGCTCTGTGAAAACTTGAAGCGCGCCAAAGTAGCTAGCGGCATTTGTTCGGTCCAGAGAATCCGCACAGTTGAAACGGATGATTCCGTTTTGATGCAAGCGTAAGCAGAAGGCACCGACAATATCGTCGTTATAAATCACTTCGCCTCGACAATCCTTCATCCTTTGTCGAGATGGCAGATAATCCCCTTCGGAGATCCCGATGGATATTGTGGGTGCTTTCAGGAGGTACCACAGCCCTTCGATGGTTCGTTGTTCACCCTTTAACTTAATGGTCGCGTGCCAGTCGTAGTTTACTAAATGAACTCTGGTGTCCGCGAGTTTCCCGCTTGAGCGAATGTGATTCA
The DNA here is from genome assembly GCA_023525715.1 of Cichorium intybus. Taxonomy (NCBI): domain Eukaryota; kingdom Viridiplantae; phylum Streptophyta; class Magnoliopsida; order Asterales; family Asteraceae; genus Cichorium; species Cichorium intybus. Next base: position 103,498,819 of record CM042009.1, read on the forward strand.
CGGATCCGTCAAAATGCTTAACCAGAACGGATTCTGATTTCCCTTCTCCGTTTCTCAGCAAGTTAATGCACACGATTGGAACCAGTGGAGTTTTCTTAGGGTTTGTGCCAACTGGATCTAAATTTCGTTTATCGTATCTTTTACTTAGTCTCTGGTAATACTCCGCACTTCCTTTATATGGATCGCGCTCTGCAACGTAAATTTCTGCTTCTGCAGCAGTGATCTTCAGTTCTGCGCCCCACCAGATGGGAATAGTGCCTCGTCTCCATAAATACGAGTTGAAGGGCACACTTTGACCGGCCCTTTTTGGAACCCATACAAGTTGCTCACACTCCACTTCATTGCCTGCCAGATATTAGCATGCATATTCATATTCATATTCATATTCGCAATAAGCGTATTCACACCACAGTTGACAGTACCTGTGCTGTAACATGCATTTATGCCCCTTGCTAAGTATCGAGTGCCAGGATGAAGCCTGCTTCGACGTGCTATAAGAGCAACAATTCCTTCTTGCTGGCCTAAGCTTCCGAAACTTCGACATTCTGCAAAACCCTGTAAATGCAGACTGCATCATTTTTGTACCAAAACAGACACACAAGGGCTAATTGCGTTTCTTTTTATTACAGCATTGTAATCTTTCTTATTAGAATATATATATATATATATATATATATATATATATATATATATATATATATATATATACTTTGAAAAATCTACCGCTTTGTATTTTGATTACAACTAGTAAGATGGCAGTGCGTTGCAGCGGGCTTATCATTTCAATTTTTCGATATCATTTTTATAATAGTCTCTTACCTAATCTTCATTTTTGTAATCTATGTTAAACACGTGGACCATGTTTGTAATTTTACTATCAGACAGGGGTATCTTTGTAAATTTGTGAAATACAGGGACCATTTTTGTTATTTCACTATTAGACGACCATATGTATAATTATATGCAAAATAGGGACTTTTAGAATTTTGCAAATAGGCAGGGACCATTTTTATAAATTTTTTTAATAATGATAGTTTTGGTAATTTTTAGAAATAGGACAAATTCTGCAAGATTGTTGTTAGACGGGGACCATTTTGTAATTTTATAAAACACGTTGACCATTTCTGTAAAGTTTTTATTAGGCAGTAGCTGTTATTGTAACTTTATAAAATAAAGGGACCATTTTTGTAATTCATCTATTAAGCAAGGAGTATATATAATATATGCAAATAACAGGCACCAATTTGTAATTTTATAAAACACAGGGACCATTTTTATAAAGTTTTTTCAGGCAACAGTTTTTATTGTAACTATATAAAACACAGGGACCATTCTTGTAATTCATCTATTAAGCAAGGACTATATATGCAAAATGGCACATCTTTCTAAATTTCTTGATAAATAGTTATATTGGATAATGCTAAGGTAGATTTTTCCAAGTACTATGCTATAACAAACAAATGATAACATAAAGCAAAAGCGAATACCTGAAGTAAAATGACACAGTGCTGGTCCAGACCAATTTGTCTAAAGGGGCTTGAGAACCATCCATTCCAAACAAATTCCTCATCAGGGTCCCTTACAGAAGCATGACTCGGAAAGGGCCGCGTTATATCCCTTGTTTCACAAAAGTAGTGTTTCCCATCGATATCAAGTTCAGCCAGTTCTTGAATGTTCTTCACTTCACCTTTCCCCTGGGGTTGAGGATTTTGAAGCAACACTTTGATCCATTGACTCTCACTAACAGTGTACACACACCCATCACCGGGCAGATTCGGAATGCTAGCATTCAACTTTGTTGCAACAAGCAGCAACCCGGAGCTCCCAAGCACTGCATAACCTAATATGGCTCTTCCATAAATTATACTCTTGAAAACCGACCTTGAACCGTTTGTGATGCTGTTTAACGCCTCATCTTGGGACTTGAAAACATCATAACCCGGTTTCTTGTTATGCCTGAGAGATCCTGTTGTCGGATCGATATAAATGACCTCAGTCTCGTTCCTAGAAGACAAGCTAACAACTATATACACCTCATTCGTATCAAGTGTAACAATAACAACAGATGTATCCCTTGATCCACCAGCTGTAACAAATGTCCAAAATAAAACAGCACAAGAGTCAGAACCCAAAAGTATACATCATATGATTTTGAATTTTCTGTTGAGAAATCTAATTTGCAAACAAAAACTTATGATCAAACTGCAAAAGCTTTCAAAGGGCTAACCGGGTGATTCCATGATCTCACAACGAATCTGCTTTAGGTGTTGATGACAGCGTTGAGGCTCATGAATCCTATTGGAGACAAGACATAATCCGGTTAAAATATATGATGTAATCATCAATGTGGCAGAATTATGAAGCAATAATCTAATCATATTGCCTTGGCGAATCCAAAACGTAATTCCATCGAGGCACAACTTTTTAGAGATCTTTTTATATCAACAATTTCCTTTTTTTCAACAAACTCTAAGGAAACATTAACTACTAACAAGTAACAAACTAGGAATTGTCGACCAAGATAACAATTCCGAACAGGCAGGAAGGAAACCAAATCCCGAAAAGCAACAAGCAGTAGTGATTAATGGAAGAAATTTAAATATAAGTATTAGCAGTTTCTTGCCTGGCCTGAAGGATAAGGCAGAGATCGGTGATTGCAGATCGGCAGAGGGCTCACGCTGTCACGCACGCAGCAGCACTGCAGCAGGGAGAGTTATGCTTCTTAAAAGCCCAGATATTACTTGAGATCAAATTAAGTGATTGACGGAGGCAATACATCAAAATTTTAAGCATGTGAGATCAATCGAGGAGAGAAAACTAACCATGTAGCTGCCACGCATAAAGTTCAATGATCGGGAGATAAGCGGTGCAAGAATCAACAGATCGTCTGCGAGATCGAGGAGAGGATCCAAACGAGAAAAACGAAGACAAGTCGCCTTTGTTTCTTGAAGTACTGTTGGTCTAATGTCAGTGTTTATTAATCTGTATTTCCATCCCCATGCTAGTTTCTAGGTTTTTTCTTTGCTCTAAATCAGGATTTCCATCCCCGGTTCGCAGGTATATGTTAAAATAATGGAGTCATACAAGTCATGTAAAAATTTTGTATTTGTTGGGTTTAAAATCTAACGGTGTGTTCACGAGTTTATTAAAGGAGTGGAATGGAAGTATATCTAAGGAAATCAGAGGGAAATTGTGTTCTCAAGATTTTTTTAACAGATGGAAGGGGATGGGATGGAAGGGAAGGGAGGTAAAATGAGCCTCAATTTCACCCTCCCACTTTTGGGCTGGTTAGGAAGGGAAACATTAAATTCTCACCCTTCCCCTTTCATTCCCCTCCAACTCAAGAACACGAATACTTCCTTCTGTTTCCCTTTCGTTTACTTCCCTTCCAATTCCTTCCCTTCACTTCCACTCATTTAAAAACTGAAGAACATAGCGTAAATATTGTATTTATCTTTTTTAATTCTTTAAAATGTTGTCTAAATACGTTTTTTATATATTATAATAATTTATAATTATATTTTTAATTTAAAATATTAAAAATTGAAATTTAAAAGTAAATGGACCAAATTGCGTTTATCTTCTACAACACTGGAAATAACTTTAACCCTCATGCGGTTTTCTTTTGCCTTCTCACCTAAATCAGTTTTCTACTCAACATATGACCTTCTCATTCTATCATACAATACGAGAATTTCTTTTGCCCTGATGACCGACTTATAAATGAACAAGAGGTCAAGTCTCTTTACTTGAAATTTGAATACCTATTTGCTTGAATTGTCACCATCCCCTGTAGAATCTTTCAACAACTAGGTCTTCAATGGCGGGATCTTTATCTATTCTAATATGCATGTATTTGACTACCTATAATTAGGTCGACTATGTTGGATGGCTAGTTCAAACTCACACTCGTAATCGTATATTGTCGGTATGTGTATATTAAGTCAAATTTTTGAACTTGAATTGTCATAAAAGCTCTATGTCATAGTCAACTATGATCATTCATTAACTTGTGCACCTGATATTTTATTGCATCACTTACATTATTATAAACGAATGAGGTAGTGCTTTACATATATCAACTCAAGTGGCGTTCCTATGGGCTTTAGTTTTGGACATGGTTGCAAATGTCGCTAAGCGCTGCCAGGTCGGTGGACTAGCGAGTAGCGAATAATCGACTAGTCTGTAGTACTCGGTGAGCAATGTTCATGACAATATAAATATAAACATCTTCAAGCACCTTGAAATCAATACCTTCCACACACATATAAACATCTTGATAAGTGTAAATGTGTAACTTGTCAACTCATTTAGACATTTATTCGAACGCCTTGTAGGCATATCTCAAAAGGGTTGAAATCAAGACAAATGTACATAAAATCGAGAACCACAAGTTGATAGTGAGAAATTGAAATACAGATAACCGTAAGTCCACAAGTTGAAATCAAGAAACATAAATTCGATGAAATTAAGTCAACGATACAAAAGCCAAACTACAAGTTGGATTCACAAGCATGAATTCACGGGTTGAATGAACTCACAGGTTGAATAAACCTGCAAATTCATGGATTGTATGAACCTACAATCGATTGCTTCATGTTTCCATATTCTAATTTGATTGCTTCATGTTTCCATACTCAGTGAATTCGTAGATTCACCTGATTGAAGTTGCCAGTTTCTATTCCTTCAAGTTCAATTGATTTACCCTACGAACTTGATTGCTTCATGTTTCCATTTGTGACTTACGATTTGAAAGGTTTTGCACAAACAATGAACTAGAAACCCTAAGTTCACATGCAACCTAATTGAGGATCTATGTTTTTCTATCTTATGAACATATAACAAAACCTAAGGCCAACAATAATTTTTAAAGATTAAAATCAAGAAAACCAACCTTTGATTCTTGATCCAGAAGCTAGCAGCAAAAGTATCATGCCTCAAATGGAGTCACACCCAAGCAAGAGGAGAGAAGACAGCAGAGTTCCAGTGAGACAGAGAAATGGCGCAGGAATAAGGGTGGCCATGAGGTTCCTTTTATGACCTCCAAGGGTTACAGTCAAAACCCTAGAGGAGCCTCCTTAATGGACAAGCCTGTTGACCATTTGGACCAAGGCTTCTAAACCCTAATTAGGGTTTCGCCAACTATGGAGGTGGCCTCCATATTGGCGCCAACTTTGGCCCCTTGCCACTGGCCATCCAGTTATTCAACTATTGAATAAATACAAACTAGTCCCTGCACTTTTAATTAATTAAATTAATCACTAAATTAAATCCAATTAATTCTAGATTAATTTCTAATTAATTATTATAGTTTCTAATTAATATATTAACACTTAAATATATTAATAAACTATTTATTTTTATTTCTATTGATTTATTAAACAATTAATAAATCAACATTTCTCTTTACTTAACTCTACACAAATCCTCTAGCTATGAGGGCAACCCAAATGGACTTTGCTTCAACTAATAAGATAAATACAATTTATAAGTCATGGCTTAGACACCTAATCCAACACGATTGAACAAACTTACCATATACTGCATGTTTCCATTATCATCGGCGATTGCTTCATGTTTCCATTAGCATCGGTAAGTTTCTATTTGTGTCGTAATCGAACACTTCGATTGAAGGAGAAAAGAATGTGAAGTATTCGATGAAGTTGTAATCAATTGAAGTGTAATGTCCGATTTCTCAGCTTTGGTTACACCATATATGTTTACGAAATAACCATATAAAAACGGTGTATCTCAAAAGTGAGTAACAAGTTTTACAAGGATACATCAAAGACATAGTTTAAGTACTAGTCTATATACATCTCAAGTTTACACTAGTACAGTCTAAAACATGGAAAACAGGTAGGTCTAAGTCCATATCTAGCTATCCCTCCATGATTTGTTTCCCATGATCTCCGCAACCAGAACCTAAAAAACACAACAATAACAACATTTATGAGCTACATGAGCTCAGTGAGGAATCACTGTTTAATCAGATTATGACACCCGATATCTCATTGAACTCATTCTCAATTAACTATCTCAGTCACTCAGAGTGATCAACACACTATAACTCTTTTATCATCAGAACCAACAAACACCAAAAGCTCATATAACATTTATTTTTCTACAATGAACAACTCAACTACAATACAGTTCATCAAAGAATCATTAAGCAACTACTCACCTGATTTCGGGTCAGTATGTGGAACTCCCAGACTGCGCGTACTGTGCTCCTGTCTACTAGTTTTGGCTATATCACAACAGCCCAAGTCAATACTCAAACATCCAAAACAATCTCAATAATATCTAACTCATAATATCAAGAAATTAAAAGATGGAAAGGAGTTACAAACGAAAGATAACAACACTATATTAGTTGTAGCTCCCAAATTCCATAATTTCTACTCATTCAACCGTAGAAACGCAACATTTAGCACACTCTTAGCTAGGGTTTAGGATTAGGACTTTCTTTCATACTCTAATCCAAGAAAACTTACTTCAACCCATGCTAGTTGTAGGTGGTTCATCCAACACCACCTGGAACTAACTCAATCCAAGCAAAACAACACCCAATTTGAAGCTAGAACAAGGAGTATTACCTTATAAATGCAAGATAACGATCCCTAATTCCAATTCTCAAGTCTTAGGCTTCAATTTCGACTTTCGGAGTTTTGAGGGTGTTTTTCTAGGGTTTTGAGAGATATTTTCGAAGTATAAGGTGTGCGGGTTGAGTTTGTTTGGATTCTTAAAGTTGCTACATGGATTTCTGCATTGTTGATTCAAGGTGAGTTCCTCACTACACCGTGTTGATGTTGTGCATCCTTTACTGTAGCTCGTGTGTGCTTATATGATGCATGTGGGTAGTATTAGGCTATTTGGATGTCTAGTGTGTCTTGAGGTGTATGCGTATGGTGCTAGGTTGTTGTGAGGTCTAGTAGAGGTTATATAGAGATGGATGTATACAGAGAAAGTTTTGCATGCATGGCTAAGGGTGCTGAGCATACGACAAGATGTACTAAGGGTGATGAGTAGCTGGCAAGACACACTAAGGGTACTGAGCAGACTGCAAGACGTACTAAGGGTGTTGAGCAGCTGGCAATACGCACTAAGAGTATTAAGCAGATGACAAGATGCAATGGGTAGATTTGCATGTACAACTCAATATACATGGTAGAATAGACTAAGGTTTATTGTGATGTGATGTTGTATTCTTTATAGGTGTAGAGCATATGTGATTGATATGATGTATATGTATTGGAATTCACTAAGTTGCGTGCTTACCCTTTCCTTTTAAAACCACTGTTTTAGGTACATCAGGTGTGGGTGATGGCAAGGTATGACGAGTATACAATGGTGCAACTTCTTCTGTGGACTTATGTTTTATTTGATTTGATTAGCTTAATTTTCGTTGTTGATGAATTTTGTTGACAATGAAATGTTTTTAAATGATTTGAATGATGTTTATGATTTTAGGTTTTTATAAATAAATGATGAGTTTTGTTTAAAAGAGTTTTCTATTTTTTTTAAATTGTCATAACAACAGGGACGTTACATCTGGAAGCTAGAGTTAGGTGGGGAAAACGTTAAAGGATTAAAGAGATTAAATTGCATGTCATCTTGAGGGTCAATTGGGACGAGAGTATCCTTTAATTTTGGGCCTATGTACTATTCTATAGACATTGTATCGTATCATCAGGTGAGTGACCTTATTCTCCCTATTGATATTGTGGTATTATTGTGTTTATTTTGTGTATGGAGCTTATGTGGCTGAGTGCTGGCTAGAGCCTATGTAGCTGAGTTGTAGCCTGGGTTGACTGAAGCCTATGTGGCTGAGTGGTGGCCTATGTGGCTAGTTATATTGACCCTAGTAGCTTGAGAATTAGGATGTGGACTAAGGATTGTGATAATACCCGGATCTGTGTTAATTTTGTTTATTGTGAAGTTACATCATGTTATATTCATGCCTTAAGCTGTTGTTAGTCACTATTGGTTGCTCACTAAGCTTTGTAAGCTTATTATGTATGTGTGTGACTAACATTGCCAATACTAGTAGTGCAGACAAGAGGAAAATGAAGGTAGATGCCTAAGTTAGATATCAAATAGATGGACTTTGTTTGTAACGGCCTGGCTTTGGATGTTATTTTGTATATGTTTGGTATATCCCTTTTGATACACTTATAGTCGGGATTTGTATATTGTACACCTACTTTATAATATTTTGATATGATATGGTATGATGTCACCGAAAAAAATGGGGTGTACTATATACGGGACCAGACGTTACGAATACCATGAAGGGTGTTCAAGTGATACTCAAACCGATCTCTTAGTTCCACAGTGAAAACCTTATTAAGATGTTTGAAAGCAATGAGAATGATTTATGTGTTTAGTTTGTCATGGGACACATATAAGTTGGTTTCGTTACACAAGCACTTATTATATGCGAAAACGTATATGTCATGTCATACTAATAGTTGTAATAGAGGTGCACAAATATTGGGCCAATTGGATCTTTATTCGGTTATAGTCGGTTGCCAGTTCAAATCAAAATTTCATAACGAGGCATGACGCAATTTACCCATTTCTTGAAAATCGACAACATTTGTAATTGGACCTATAAACGAGCCTTTGCAACCGGTTAAGGCTCGAGCCTTTTTCATCGATTCTTAAAAACCTTTTTATTATAACTTAGTAATTAATCTAATTATAAACAATTTTTAACTCCAACGATATTAGTGAATCTTTGTAACTAGACATATACTCACGCCCTCATAATCTATAACCATGTTGGTAATCTAATATGTCTGACCACACATTCAGCTGGTCTTTTTTTTAAATAATATAATTAAATTGATTTTTTCTAAGCTTAACTAGAGTTTTTAACTGGTTACAAGGTAGGTCTTGACCCATTTTCGGTTACGAAGACACCTTTAAGTATAATTAAAGCATTCATAATTGAGAGTTTTTTCACAAAGCTTTTTGGTGTCATGTCATTGACAAATCACAAAGCAAAAAACTTTTATAAACATCCACGAAAGAAGAGCATTTTTCACGTAGCCTTTTATGGTCTCACAAAGACTATATATATATATATATATATATATATATATATATATATATATATATATATATATATATATATATATATATATATATATATATATATATATATATATATATATATATATATATATATAGACACACGTACACACACACGCACAATAGATATCAATATCATAATATTATTTTGTGAAAAAGCTCTAATTATAAAGCTTCTTAATTAGACTACTAATTAAGGGATGTTTGAGAGTGCTTATTTTACTCATACACACTTATTAGCTTATAACTTTTCAAAAAACAGTTTTTAAAAAAGTGTTAGAATAAGTTTATGTGGTGAAGAAAGTTAATAAGTTGACAATGATGTTTAAAAAATTGCTCGACCTAGCTTTTCTATATGTAAAATGACAAAAATGGTATATTTGTCATTTAATACCAAAATGTCATAAACCCTTTCAAAATGTCATGATTTATTAACTTCTTAAAAATGACTTTATTTTTGACTTATTGACTTTATGAAAAGCCAATAAGTCAATAAACACTTTCAAAAAACTTAACCAAGCACTCTCTTAGCAAGCTTTTTTAAAAAAACTTTGATTTTTTAGAAGCTTCTTTTATAAGTTAATTTATAAAAGCTTTTTATTTATAAAATCTTTTTAAAAATCTCTTATCTTAAAAATTTTAACACGTCACATCGGCTGTGGACTTGTGTGGACGAAAGTAGGCGGTATCTGTACCTATAGAAATGGCCCAATTTGAGTTAATTTGGGTTTAATTGTTTTTCTTTTGAACTGCATTTGGGTTTAACTATATGGCCCAATTAAACGCTCGTCTCCGGAAATCACCACGCTCCCACTCCCCCTGTGCTAATCAAGCTCTGTTTGCCTCCCGTCGTGGCCGCCAACATCATCTTTTTCATTCTCCGTCGGCCTCACCACTTTCGAAGGTATCTTTATGCTTACTCTGTGTGGCTTGTTGCTAAAGGAATATATATGTTACGATGCCATATCTAGTGATATCAGCTTAAATGTTCCTGATCTCGCTTGAGAATTCGTCTCACTTTAAATCTGTTCGAATTGGTTGCTTTTGGATTTCTGAAAACCTCACCATGAAAAAGTTCAAAAATGTGAAATACTTTTGTCCAGTACTCACCAAATAGAAATAGAAGCTCGAATCCACCAATTTACTGTTAGAAACCCTAGATACGTTTCATATGTACTGCACTTTTGTAAACCTTATTTCACCAGCAGTCTGATGGAGAAAATCGAAGAACCACAGAATCCTATTTCCTCTGGACGTTTAACTGTCGGGATGTCTCCCGGTTTGCTCTGATCTGCTTGTGTACCGGCCTAATATTTTTTTAAACATCACTTCCATCCTAGGGACAAGTGTTTGTGTTTGTGTTCTATCTTTTGAACATATTATTTCCAGTTTTAAAGTGGTTCTGCTGTTAAGTCGGTGTTGATGGCAATCTGATCCCCGCTGACTATTAGGTTTTCTCTTAACTTGGTCATTGTTAAGCTTGGATGGTGTTGGTTTACTGAACTGTACTGTACTTGAAAGTTTTCTTGGCTTATTTATGGAAAAATCAATGACTGAGAACCATCTGATGATTTGTCAAGTTTTATATTTCTTCAGGAAGAAAGGCAGTAAACACAAAACAAGTCAAGAATGCAAGCAGGTGAAGGCGCCCTATCTGTTATGGGCCCACGTCCAATGGATTTATCCACCATTCCATATAGCGGTCACCAGAACATGGCAAACAGTAAACAAAGAACATCAAGTTTATTGTCACCAATCATGCTTCTGACTGGTCATCAGAGTGCCATCTACACCATGAAGTTTAATCCATCAGGAACAGTGGTCGCCTCGGGGTCCCACGACAGAGAAATCTTTCTCTGGCACGTAACCGGAGAATGCAAAAACTTCATGGTTCTAAAAGGTCATAAAAACGCCATTTTAGATCTTCAATGGACCACGGACGGGTCCCAGATAATCTCCGCCAGCCCAGACAAAACCCTAAGGGCATGGGATGTGGAAACCGGGAAGCAAATTAAAAAAATGGCAGAACACTCGTCGTTTGTGAACTCCTGTTGCCCTTCACGGAGGGGTCCACCGCTTGTCGTCAGCGGCTCAGACGACGGCACCGCCAAGCTGTGGGACCTCCGGCAAAGGGGCGCGATCCAGACTTTCCCAGACAAATACCAGATCACAGCCGTTGGTTTTTCCGATGCTTCTGACAAGATCTACACTGGCGGAATCGATAACGATGTCAAAATATGGGATCTGAGGAGAAACGAGGTGACCATGACTCTTCAAGGTCACCAGAATATGATAACAGGGATGCAACTAAGCCCAGATGGGTCTTATCTTTTGACGAATGGGATGGATTGTACCCTTAGGATTTGGGACATGAGGCCTTACGCGCCTCAGAATCGGTGTGTCAAGATAATGGAGGGACACCAGCATAATGTGGAGCAGAATCTGCTGAAATGTGGGTGGTCGCCTGATGGGAGTAAGGTTACGGCTGGTAGTTCTGATCGGATGGTTTATATTTGGGATACGACTTCCAGAAGGATACTTTATAAACTTCCTGGCCACACTGGGTCCGTTAACGAATGTGTTTTCCACCCAACTGAACCTATTATTGGATCTTGCAGCAGTGATAAACAGATTTATCTTGGGGAGATCTGATTTTTGTACCCGCCTTTTCTTTGATCAGAGATTCTGGGAATAGTGGGGTTATGGATTATGTATTTCAGTTCTCTCGTTGTACCTTACCTTACCTTATGTTTATGTTTTATTTTTTCGTTTTAGATGATTTGATGTACCTATTAACTCTAGGAAATTGATGGATTGCTATATGGTGGAGATCTGGAACACATGATATTAAAAGTAAGTTGGACATTTTGAAAATTAACATTTTATGTGGATTTTTTTGGAGATTGCTGTGAACGTTTTCTAAGGATATAGTTTAGTTTTCATTCTTATCATTCTTATTTTTTTAATGATAAAACATGAATTATAAGTGTATAATTGGTATTTTAGAAGAATAATATTAATATTCTTGAAACAATAAAGGACATTATTAAAGAATAAAACATGAAATAAAAGAACACAAATTACAAGTACACAATCTGATATTCTTTTAAGAATGAATATATAATTTACAATCGAAAATGTGATGTCATGAGAATGAACATAAATTACTAGTACTAGAATAGAACGAACATAGATGATATTGAAAGAATCACCTTGTATTTGAAAGAATATTCTGGAAAAATGGAATGAAAGAATATTTTGATAATGAAGGCTGGTGGTGTGATTCTGAAAGAATAAGAATGAATATATAATTTACAATCCAAAATGTGATGTCATGAGAATGAACATAAATTATTAGTACCAGAATAGAACGAACATAGATGATATTGAAAGAATCACCTTGTATTTGAAAGAATATTCTGGAAAAATGGAATGAAAGAATATTTTGATAATGAAGGCTGGTGGTGTGATTTTGAAAGAATATGCTGATAATGGAGGTTGTTGGGTTGAAGATTGTGTTGGGTTGAAGATTGTGGTGGTTGCTTGGATGTGATGATGTTGGGCTGGATAGAGAGGTAAGTGACGGTTGTGGCTGCACATAAGATGATGGAGGCTTATAGGTTTCAACCTAATCGGTTCCGTTTTTGAATGAGTTCCATTTTGAGTTTTCTGGGTAGGTTTTCGGTTTCTTTCCTTCTTTTTTTTTTTTTTTTTTTTTTTTTTTTGAAAAAGGGAAAGGTCACAAATACCCATGGTTTGAACCCATGATTTTATGTGCAGCCACAACCGTCTGTTTGACCTTTCCCTCTTCTTATAGAGAATGAAAATTCGGTTTCAACCCATGGTTTGGTGGGATTTTGGTTTTTGGTTTTCAATCCATTGGGTTTGAACCCAATTTCCATTCTCTAGTAATACACACTAAAGACAAAATCAAATTAAAGTCAAACAAAAAACTCAATCCAACCCATATTTTTTATTAAAAAACTAATTTCTTATTCTTCCATCGACATAACCTAACGCAACTAAATTTTTCACACTCATTAGCAACCCAACCCAATTCCATATTTCAATTAAAAAAATCACAAAAATTTTATCAATATTGGTCTCATTTTGTAAACAAAAAAATATATACTTTAATGTCTTTTATTCATTTTTATAATAAGTATTATATTAGTTTTTAATAGAAAAATATTTAAAAAAGAGAAGGAAAAAAGGAAAATTAGAAAAGAAGAGAGAGAGAGAGAGAGATGTGATATTGGCTCGTTGGGGTAGCCTAGGCCGGATGTAAATTAAAGGTTTTCATTTTTTTTGTTTGCCAACCCATGAGCGGATTGGGTACGATGAGCTGATGGGGATGATCTAAAGTCTTAAATAACCAAGTTTAAAGAAACATAAACAACCTCAATTTTTTGTTTTTTTTCTTTTTTTGGCCTCCGTTTAGAGCCGAGGTTCCGACACGCTTTGCGAGCCGACTAATCCCCAAGGGCTACTCGCTTTTGCGAGTAGCCCAGAGTCATTGTGGGTGAACCTCTGTGGCCACTAGGGGGGGGGGGGGGGTTTCCTCTTTAGATTAGAACTTGACACATCCTGGTCATTTTAGCCTTTGGAGACCAAGCTTTAACCAACTAGGCATCACCATTGTGGTTAAACAACCTCAAGTTTAAAGTCCGCCAAAATACCAAAATGAAACCTAAACATATGTTTTTCAAACATAGACAACCACAAATTTAAGCACATAAAGCAAATACCATTACAAATTAAAAATGCCAAATTGTCAAATTCCATGTCTCAATCTATATACATGTTAATGTTTTGACCATTTCCAAGTTTATCTACAAAATAAAGAAGACGAATATCAGTATTAGAGTTTTAATATGCATTATAACTAATAATTAAAATAACACAACAAAACTTAAATCATGTTGGCATGTTGGTATTAGTATATGTTATAATTAAAATACCACAACAAAAATACCATTACAAATGCCAAATTACCAAACGCCAATCCACATTCCTCAATCTTCATCCATGTTAATGCTTTGACCATTTCCAGGGTTATCTACCAAGTACAAACCAAATAAGAGATATATTAATTTGAACTATAATTATAACTATGTAAAAATACATTAGAAGTTACTTACCAATTTCTATCTGCTCCAACTTCTCTCGTAATTCTTCCAAACCGGTAGTCGACATGTCTTGAAATTGAATATCAGTTGGGGTTGATCGTATCCAATCTTGGGTGCAAATCAAAGCTTATGCGGTCACAACGGTAAGGGAGCTTCTAAAAATGATCAATCACCCCTCCACCAGTACTAAATCTCGACTCTAATGCAACAACAGAGATCGACATTCCTAAGACATGTCTTGCCACTTGTGAAAGTACAAGAAACTTTACCGAATTAAGTTTCCACCAACTCAAAACCTCAAAATTATCTACCCTTTTCTCCATTCCATATGATAAATAAACCTTCATTTATGTCTTATTAACCCCTTATCCATGTTGTTCCAAAAACCTTGCGAAATCATCTTCCAAAACTCTTTTCTCCATTCTATCCTATAAAAAGACCCCCACTTACGTCTTATTAACCCCTTGTCCACATTGTTACAAAAACCTTGCAAAATCATCTTTCAAATTAACCCCGTGCCCACTATCAAACCAGATACCATACCAGATATTATTCGGGAACATTTTCTGATACTCAAACCAGATACCATATTAATGAAAAAGAATTATTAGCGGTTACAAAAAGTTGTCAAAAATTTTACTACTTTTTATTACCAAAAAGTTTTCTACTAAGAAATGATAATACTCAAGTAAAAGTGTTTATTAAAAACAATTTACCTTCTAAATCAGAATATAAAAGACTAATAAGATGGCAAACACTTTTATCTGATTATGTTTTTGATATCGAAATTGTTAAGTTTGACAAGAATGTTTTCGCAGATTTTATAACCAGAGATGGACGAACATATATAGAAAATCTCTAATCTCCTCATTGCCATGGATGCATATATAGGAGCAATTAAAGACTATGCGTCGAACATAATTGATATTGCTAATCTCCCAGGAAATACAAAAGAAGTGACTGCTCTACTTCTATCAGTAGTCGAACTGATGGAAAAAAGAACAAACAATTATGATACCTATAACAGGACAATAAAAGAATTAATCAAAAATACTGATTTTGAGAAAAATGATACTCCTCGTTCTTCGTCGGGAGAAAAATCGATTTCAGAAGATGAACAAATAGATATAAAATCTTTTGGGGATCATGAAACGACCGAAAATTTGTAATATAAATATGTAAACTAAAATGTGTGTAATTTAAGTGTTATATGTAAAATTTATGAGAAATTATGGTCGTAAGGGTAATTTAGTCATTTTACCATAAAAAAGGGTAAATTGGTCATTTGACCACATGTAGAATTACTATAAAAATTTATTATAGTTTAGGACTAAAATGTAAAAGAATTGATTCTATGGAAAGATAGTTGGTTTTGGTGGCCAAAGTTCAAGAAAGTTAACTATAGGGACCAAAACTGAAAATATAAAAATATAAATAGAGAAAAATATCTCCTAATTAACATAAAATCAGAAAAATCTCCTGGAGAACTCTAGAGCCTACGGGAGAAAGTTTGAGGAACCGATTCTTGTGAAATTTGGGAGATTGAAGCAAGGAATTGGAGAAAACAACACTTGGAATTAGTAATTCCAAGCTTCAAAGGTAAAAATTCAACAATTTTGGCTTAGTTCTTCAAGTTGTGATTGGATGATCTGTAAATCCAACTTCTGATTTTGAGGATGAGGTTAAATCAATGGATTTATACGCCTTATCTAGCTCAAAACAACACAAAGAAGTAATTTCTAACCACAAATTTTGGTAAAATCCATAGAAGTGGGTTTGAGCTCAAGAACCCTAGAAATGGGTTAATGGGGCTGAAATTTGTTTCTATGATTTTGTTAAGTCATATAGGTTCTAAATGAAGTGGAAAATCAATTCCATTCTTAAAAATTCATCAAATGGGTTTTTGGTGTTAAAAAGGGCATTACGGGAATGTTTTAAGCAAAAGGAATGGAATTGATGATTCCATGGTTTAAAACTTGAAGAAATTGAAGGGTTTTAGTTTTGGAACAAACCCCTACCGATTAAGTGGAGTATTCAGCACTTAATATGAGAAATTGGGAGTTTGTAGCTTAAAAATCGGGGAAAACTGGGCTCCTGCATAGCAGGCGCGGCGCGCCCTACCCTTGGGCGCAGTGCGCCTAACGGCTGAACGAAATTGCAGTTTTGGTTCAAGAGTCCCCTGCCAAGTGATCCTCATTTTTAAGAAATGGATCAAAACTTGTCCAATTATCCTCAAAATTTAAACATAGGTCTAATATGGTCCAAAACTTTATATAAAATTATCGGAATTGAAATACGACCCTCCGAGGGTACTGTAGTAAAATACGTATAAAATACAATTTTACTAAAGTTGTGTTATACACTTGTTTGGACCATTGATGGTATAATAAAGACTCTAACATGTTATAGAGTCAATTAAAATGTAAATTAATGTATCATATACTATATATAGGTGCAAGTCAAATAATCGGACACCGAAAGGGTAAAGAACCGAGGGACGTCTAAACGACATTTCAAGAATTATTCGGTGAGTACATGTAGCATTTTTACCCATTTTGGGATACATGGCAAGTAAGTAAGTATTTTTCAGATTTCATATATATTTTTTTATATGTGAAAAATATTTGCAAAAATGGTCTCCTTTCTAGTTTAAATAGAAAGTTAACTGCTATATTTGAAAGTATGATTATTGGCGATAGCCTAAATTATGATAGAGATATGTTGAGTCAAAAGCTTGGCATTTAGCCATTTCTCGTGCAAGTAATGTTTTAGTTTCAGTAAAGTAATTTATGTTTGACTGGTATTGTAACTAGCATTGTTAGTAAGGGAACTATGTTCCAACCTACCCGGGTTAGGTAAGGAGTCTACTGGGGACAACCCCTTCGCGAAGTAGACTGCCTCAGCACTTCTACTGTTAGTATTGATCCGTTCTTTCTAATTGTAGAGACTTGGGGTATCACTTATAGTGATTAACGCCCTAAGTATAAAAATCCCAGCAAGCTTATAAAACCAGTCAAAGAAAGTATAAAAGATAGTATTTTTGCAAAGTTTAACACAAGATGAATTTGAGAAATAAAAAGGTATAGTATGTTTATACTATGTAGTTTTGACAATGGTTTGCGTTATGAAATTTTACAAAAGTTTGGAAAAGAAATTTAAAGTTTGAGTCTAAAACTCATGTAACTCACGAGACATTTTTGTCTTACGTATTCTATGTTTTATGCCATGTATTCCAGGTTCAAGTACGAAGTTGTGAGAGAATTGGAAGTTTGTAAAATAAATCCTAAGTTGCAAAAGAGTGGAGCTGGTTACAGCTATCATGTATTGGTATTGATTAATCCTTTCCCTTAGACTTATGGTTGTTTGATATGTATTTGTAATACCCTTTGTTGTATTTAAACAGATTTTATGGTTTTTGATGGACCGTATTCTGTAAAATATGTTTTTATGTAATATAAAAATTCTTGAAAAATTTGGGGTGTTACAAGTTGGTATCAGAGCCATAGTTTAAGCGAATTAGGATTGGATCATTCCACTCCTAGGCTTAGACTAGTAATATAGTCAGTTAAAGTTAGTTACATAAATTGTCATGTCTTAATGAATTAAGACATTATTTGTTAATGGAATTATATGAGTATATTTATGAGTTAAAAAAAATAGCAAATTGATACCAGTGAACAGTAGAACCAAGTGGAAACATTGGGAACAACATGTGTAGGTGATTATGGTAATATGGGCCCGTATTATCATAATCACAAGACGCGTATTGAGCCTTGTGTACCGCGAGGGAATACTGGGAAACTGGTGGAAATGTAATAAGCTAATATTATTCTATAATATGAAATACTAAAGTACTTGAAATTTTTATAGCAAGATGCGAACTAGAAGTGGTCAAGGATCGTATGCGGAAAACCCAGATCCTAATGCAAGGCCTCCTATGCCTCCCCGACCGCCCCAAGCCGTTGATGATGGTAATTCTAGGGGTGAGGCTAATCCACCTCCATTGACCTTGGAGGCAATCCAGAAGTTATTACATGACTCGCAAGTACAAAACAGACAAGAAATGACACATCTTCTGGATGAGCGACTGGGCGAAAGATCTAAGTCACAACCCAAAGATAGCGAGAAGAGTGTGGCTCCTGAAGGCACTAATCCAAGACAGACTTCTTCTCAGGGAGATTCTTCTTCCAAATCACAGCCTCAGTTCAAGACTAAAGGAGCCTGTACTTTCAAGGACTTTATGTCCTGTCGGCCAAAGGAGTTTAACGGGGAGATGGATCCGCGAATAACAATACGGTGGTTGACCGAGATGGAACAAGTTCTTCGCATCTGTCGTTGTGACGAAGATATGAAGGTAGGGTTTGCTTCTCAGATGTTAAAGGCTGAAGCTCTTACTTGGTGGAACACTCTCCGCCGAATTAAGGGGAGTGATTTCGTGGATGCGTTGACTTGGGACGAGTTCGTTCAACGATTGAAAAGTAAGTTCTGTTCAGCTAGGCATCGAGAGAACTTGGTTAATGAATTCTTTGCCCTTGCAAAGGAAAAACAAACAGTTGATGAGTATACTAAAAAGTTCTGCGAGATGCTACCATTTCTGGAAGATACACTACCGACCGAGGCCGGAAGGATAAACCGGTATGTTAATGGATTGCCGGCAAAATACTCGCTAGAAGTTGGCAAGGCTACTACTCTTGATGAAGCCATTGAATCTGCGGCTCGGGTTGAGAGTATGATAGAGAAAAAGGCCAAGGAACGACAAGCATTTGCGGAAAAGCGAAAGTCTTCAGGAATCTCTGGAGCAAACAAGAGGAGTCGTGTTTCATCGGGGTTTTCTAAGCAAGGTGAGGTTAAGGAATGCAAGAAGTGTGGAAAGAGTCATAGTGGGGAATGCAAGAAGGGCACTAGTGGGTGCTATAAATGTGGTCTTCCGGGCCACCAGGCTAAAGACTGCAAGGTGAAAGATATTAGCGAGGTGGAATGTTTTAATTGCCATGAAAAGGGTCATTACAGCACCAACTGTCCCAAGAAGAAGAATGAGACATTAGTTTCCACTGCGAGTAATAAGAAGACAGAACCAGCAAAGACGAAGGGAAGAGCGTTTCAGATGACCCTTGATGAGGCTAAAGAAGACCAGGATGTGGTTGCAGGTACACTCATTGTAAACTCACAACCTGCTTATGTTCTTTTTGATTCTGGAGCACATTTCTATTTTGTGTCCCATGACTTTAGTAAGCGTCTAAACACGCCAATGAAACCATTAGATGATACTTGTGTAATAGAAGTTGCGAACGGGGAGCTAGTTACGGTCCGTTATGTGTATGAGGAATGTCCGGTGGAGATTAATGGGCGAATCTTAAAGGCAAACTTGCTACCTATCGGGATTAAAGGATTCGATATTGTTATTGGGATGGATTGGCTCGGAGCTCACAATGCAAAAATTCTCTGTGGGAAACGGATAGTATCGATCAAAATGCCTGATGGTAGTAAAGTTTATATTTACGGGGAACGCCGAAAGAACATGCAAAGTCTCATTACTGCTATTAAGGCCCGTAAATGCATCCATAAAGGATGTGAATCATTTATCGCTTATGTGATGAATGGGAAGAAGGAGAAGCAGAAGATGGAAGATATAAAAGTGGTCAATGAATTCCCTGAAGTTTTTCCTGATGACTTACCTGGGTTACCACCCATTAGGCAAGTCGAATTTCGTATTGATCTGGTCCCTAGAGCAAGTCCCATTGCTCGGGCACCGTACCGTCTTGCTCCTACAGAGATGAGGGAACTTATGTCCCAGTTGCAAGAACTTATTGATAAGGGGTTTATTCGTCCCAGCTCTTCTCCTTGGGGAGCTCCAGTGTTATTTGTCAAGAAGAAGGACAGTACTATGCGTATGTGTATAGATTACCGCGAGCTCAATAAGGTGACAATCAAGAATCGATACCCTTTGCCACAAATTGATGATTTATTTGATCAGTTGCAGGGAGCTAGTTATTTCTCTAAAATTGATCTCTGTTCTTGGTATCATCAAGTGCGGGTGAAAGATGAAGATGTATGTAAGACTGCATTCCGAACCCGATACGGTCACTATGAATTTTTAGTGATGCCATTCGGTCTCACTAATGCCCCAGCTGTGTTTATGGACCTCATGAATAGGGTCTGTAAACCTTTTCTTGACAGATTTGTCATCGTTTTCATTGATGATATTCTGGTTTATTCGAAAAGTGAGGCGGAGCATGAAGTGCACCTACGTGAAGTGCTGCATACTTTGAAGAATGAACAGTTATATGCGAAGTTGTCAAAGTGTGATTTTTGGTTGCGGGAAGTTCAATTCCTGGGTCATGTTGTTTCAGCTGAAGGTATTAAAGTGGACCCAGCAAAAATAGAAGCGGTAATGAAATGGGAGCCACCGAAAACACCTACAGAAGTTAGGAGTTTTCTTGGATTAGCCGGTTATTACCGACGGTTTATCCAAGATTTTTCTAAAATAGCAGTGCCATTGACGCAGCTAACCCGGAAAGAAGTAAAATTCGTCTGGGGAGAAAAACAACAAGAAGCCTTTGAAATATTAAAAAAGAAGCTGTGTGAAGCTCCAGTATTATCTTTACCAGAAGGCACGGAAGAGTTTGTAGTATACAGCGATGCGTCTAGTAGAGGTCTTGGTTGTGTACTTATGCAACGGGGCAAAGTTATCGCCTATGCTTCTAGACAGTTAAAAGATGCAGAGACACGTTATACTACTCACGATCTAGAATTGGCTGCAATTGTGTTTGCATTGAAGATTTGGAGGCACTATCTGTATGGGACGAAATGCAAGATATATACAGATCATAAAAGTCTACAATATCTTTTTACTCAAAAAGAATTGAATTTGAGACAGACACGTTGGATTGAGCTCGTGAATGATTATGATTGTGAGATAATATATCACGAAGGAAAAGCCAATGTAGTAGCTGATGCTTTAAGCCGAAAAGTTCGTGAAAAAGTTGTTAAAGGGAGATCTATTAGAATTGAAGTAGTTTCAACTTTAATTCAGAAGATTAAAGAAGCTCAAGAAAGTGCCTTAACCGAAGAAAATATAAAGAAAGAAAAACTTGGAAAGAAGGTGATGTTTGAAGTAAATACACAAGGATTGCGTACTTTTAAAGGACGTATTTGGGTTCCCAAATATGGAAAAACCAGAAAGATAGTCTTGGATGATTCTCACAAATCCAAGTATTCTATACATCCTGGAAGTACGAAAACATATCAAGGTTTGAAGCAACATTACTGGTGGCCGGGGATGAAAAAGAGAATAGCAAAGTACATATCCCACTGTGAGACCTGTGCACAAGTGAAAGCAGAACATCAGGTGCCGTATGGTAGTGCACAGTCGTTGCAGATACCAGCAGGGAAGTGGGAAGAATTGACCATGGATTTTGTCATGGGGTTGCCGAGAACACGAAGAGGACACGATAGTATATGGGTCATTGTTGACAGATTGACCAAAAGTGCCCTATTTCTCGCGTATAAAGAAACTGCCTCACTTGGAGAATTAGCTCAGTTGTACATCGATGAAGTGATCAGACGTTATGGAGCACCTTTGTCCATAGTCTCAGATAGAGATCCTCGATTCACGTCTAACTTTTGGGATTCTCTACAAGAAAAGATGGGAACTCGAATCAAGATGAGTACAGCCTATCACCCTCAAACAGATGGGCAAAGCGAACGTACTATTCAGACCTTGGAGGATATGTTGCGATCGTGTGCCATTGATTTTGGAGGTAGTTGGGACCAGCACCTACCATTAGTAGAATTCTCGTATAACAACAGTTATCACTCAAGCATCAATATGCCGCCTTTTGAAGCCTTATATGGTAGGAAGTGTAGAACCCCGGTATGTTGGTTAGAAGCTGGTGAAGCAAAACTCACTGGGCCAGAAATTGTAAGAATGACAAATGAAAAGATTGGTGTAATACAAGCCAACATGAAAGCTGCGCAAGATCGCCAAAGAAGCTATTCAAATATGAAGAAAAGACCTTATGATCTAAAAGAAGGCGATTTGGTGATGATAAAGGTATCACCTTGGAAGGGAGTGATAAGGTTTGGTAAGAGAGGAAAGCTGAGTCCAAGATATATTGGACCCTTCAAGATTCTGAAAAGAATCGGTTTACAAGCATTCAAGTTGGAGTTACCACAGGAACTCAGGGGAATACATGATACATTTCATGTATGTTATCTCAAGAAATACTTTGGAAAGAAGGAGTTAACCATTCCTTTAGAAGAAATAAGGGTGGAAACACCCAACAGACTAGTGGAAGAACCTGAGGCGATGTTAGAGGTGAAAACCAAGAAGTTAAGGAACAGAGAGATTGATCTAGTGTTGGTCAAATGGAAGCATTCACTAGGCTCAGATTTGACTTGGGAAACATTGGAAAGCATGAAGAAAAGATACCCTAATTTTACAGATTATGAAGCGATTCCGAGGACGGAATCCTAATTAGGGGGAGGTAGTTGAAACGACCGAAAATTTGTAATATAAATATGTAAACTAAAATGTGTGTAATTTAAGTGTTATATGTAAAATTTATGAGAAATTATGGTCGTAAGGGTAATTTAGTCATTTTACCATAAAAAAGGGTAAATTGGTCATTTGACCACATGCAGAAATAACTATAAAAATTTATTATAGTTTCCGACTAAAATGTAAAAGAATTGATTCTATGGAAAGATAGTTGGTTTTGGTGGCCAAAGTTCCAGAAAGTTAACTATAGGGACCAAAACTGAAAATATAAAAATATAAATAAAGAAAAATATCTCCTAATTAACATAAAATCAGAAAAATCTCCTGGAGAACTCTAGAGCCTACGGGAGAAAGTTTGAGGAACCGATTCTTGTGAAATTTGGGAGATTGAAGCAAGGAATTGGAGAAAACAACACTTGGAATTAGTAATTCCAAGCTTCAAAGGTAAAAATTCAACAATTTTGGCTTAGTTCTTCAAGTTGTGATTGGATGATCTGTAAATCCAACTTCTGATTTTGAGGATGAGGTTAAATCAATGGATTTATACGCCTTATCTAGCTCAAAACAACACAAAGAAGTAATTTCTAACCACAAATTTTGGTAAAATCCATAGAAGTGGGTTTGAGCTCAAGAACCCTAGAAATGGGTTAATGGGGCTGAAATTTGTTTCTATGATTTTGTTAAGTCATATAGGTTCTAAATGAAGTGGAAAATCAATTCCATTCTTAAAAATTCATTAAATGGGTTTTTGGTGTTAAAAAGGGCATTACGGGAATGTTTTTAAGCAAAAGGAATGGAATTGATGATTCCATGGTTTAAAACTTGAAGAAATTGAAGGGTCTTAGTTTTGGAACAAACCCCTACCGATTAAGTGGAGTATTCAGCACTTAATATGAGAAATTGGGAGTTTGTAGCTTAAAAATCGGGGAAAACTGGGCTCCTGCATAGCAGGCGCGGCGCGCCCTACCCTTGGGCGCAGTCAAATAATGTAAATTAATGTATCTAACATGTTATAGAGTCAATTAAAATGTAAATTAATGTATCATATACTATATATAGG
Organism: Cichorium intybus; assembly: GCA_023525715.1. Taxonomy (NCBI): domain Eukaryota; kingdom Viridiplantae; phylum Streptophyta; class Magnoliopsida; order Asterales; family Asteraceae; genus Cichorium; species Cichorium intybus. The sequence goes on from CM042009.1 coordinate 103,522,607, forward strand.
TGCAAGTCAAATAATCGGACAACGAAAGGGTAAAGAACCGAGGGACGTCTAAACGACATTTCAAGAATTATTCGGTGAGTACATGTAGCATTTTTACCCATTTTGGGATACATGGCAAGTAAGTAAGTATTTTTCAGATTTCATATATTTTTTTTATATGTGAAAAATATTTGCAAAAATGGTCCCCTTTCTAGTTTAAATAGAAAGTTAACTGCTATATTTGAAAGTATGATTATTGGCGATAGCCTAAATTATGATAGAGATATGTTGAGTCAAAAGCTTGGCATTTAGCCATTTCTCGTGCAAGTAATGTTTTAGTTTCAGTAAAGTAATTTATGTTTGACTGGTATTGTAACTAGCATTGTTAGTAAGGGAACTATGTTCCAACCTACCCGGGTTAGGTAAGGAGTCTACTGGGGACAACCCCTTCGCGAAGTAGACTGCCTCAGCACTTCTACTGTTAGTATTGATCCGTTCTTTCTAATTGTAGAGACTTGGGGTATCACTTATAGTGATTAACGCCCTAAGTATAAAAATCCCAGCAAGCTTATAAAACCAGTCAAAGAAAGTATAAAAGAAAGTATAAAAGATAGTATTTTTGCAAAGTTTAACACAAGATGAATTTGAGAAATAAAAAGGTATAGTATGTTTATACTATGTAGTTTTGACAATGGTTTGCGTTATGAAATTTTACAAAAGTTTGGAAAAGAAATTTAAAGTTTGAGTCTAAAACTCATGTAACTCACGAGACATTTTTGTCTTACGTATTCTATGTTTTATGCCATGTATTCCAGGTTCAAGTACGAAGTTGTGAGAGAATTGGAAGTTTGTAAAATAAATCCTAGGTTGCAAAAGAGTGGAGCTGGTTACAGCTATCATGTATTGGTATTGATTAATCCTTTCCCTTAGACTTATGGTTGTTTGATATGTATTTGTAATACCCTTTGTTGTATTTAAACAGATTTTATGGTTTTTGATGGACCGTATTCTGTAAAATATGTTTTTATGTAATATAAAAATTCTTGAAAAATTTGGGGTGTTACAGATCATATTTCTTTAAGGCCCCAAACTGGAATAAAGATTTCAGATGAAAAAAGGTTTCGATTCGACTTTACAGTTCAACCTCCTTTTGTTGAAATGAAAAGTTCTAAAATGAAAGAATTGTTCAACTTGTGTGACACATGATTTAGATTTTTGATTTTTCTGGGATTTTTTCTAGAGTTAACTACTTACGAGATTCTCCACCTGAGGAAATCAGATGTTGGTACGATTTTGGTGCCATAAACTCGATACACCTTACATCTCTAGATTTCCATGAAATAAATATGTTACCATAGTGGACAAAAGAGGGTGTTAAGAATTGTTATATTAATAACCCCACTATATCACCAAAATATATTATGGTCCTCAAATTTATGTCAGCATGACCTGATTTTCATGAAGAAGAAAGATATCCTGCATTTCATTTTATGCAGGTAGAAAAATCAGAGTCATTTTCGATTTCTGCTATAAAGCAGAAAAAAGAATTTACAAAATTTGATGAAAAATATATTCATTATAGAAGAGCCATAGGTATTAGAGTTATTCTCCAAGGGATGGAAGCCGTTTTCAAAAAAGGATTCTGTACTTAAGGAGAAAAGTCTATATACTCACCAGTAATGATATCTTTTGCAAGAGAGTCCCCTAGGACAGCAATAAATTATTTACAAGCAAAGATAAAGCTACTCGATAAAGGAACAATAAAATCGAGTCCACAAGCTCAAAACCGAATTCTTGCCAATACAGGCAACACACTAAGGACATATGTCCGACATGTACTATATAAAAAGATAAATAAAAAGATACCCCTCATGATGCTCCCCCAAGCTCATCGACAATGTTAGATGATATTGCTTGATTGTGGGTCCCACTAAGAGATGAAGACACATACAAGATAAGTCATGGACTTAAAATAATTTTTTTTTGAACCGGCAGTTGAGTACTTCGGAACGTTAGAGGGGTAATTCCGTTCCTGGGCGGGCCCCAATTGCCTCCGTTTCCTCCCCCTGTGACCACCTGGTCCGGGAAAATCCCCCACATGGAGTGGCTTGAAGGCTAGAACGTGGCTTGAAGATTTTACTGTTGAAGATTTTTTACACATAAAAATCATTTATGCAAATATGAAGATTCTACTGTTGAAGTTTTTTTACACATAAAAATGGTGAAAGATAGATGGCATACATGCAAAGGAAGATAGAGATAAGTGGCTTGAAGGCTAGAACCTGGCTTTGGATGGAATGAGAGTCCCAAGGAACATATAATAATATGAAGCTTGTAGTTTGTTGTATAAATAAGGACCCCATGTCATAATAAGGGGGCACGGAAGAATCTCTTGATTTGTATTATGTCTCTTTGTAAACTCTTATTGTAAGAAAGTTATGAATAAATAAAGTTTCTCTTCGGTTCTATCAAATCCTCATTTTCGAGTTCGGTTCCGGACCCGGAATCATCCCACATTATGCAAAAGATATATATGTTGTTCACTGCCATTTGAAAATATCTTTTCTTTATATTGTAGATGTTACTATTTTTATTGTATGTTACCTTACCTTTTTAAAAAGTTTTTGTTGTAGATTCTGAAAGTTACTAAAAAAAATAAAATAAAAAAAAATACTGTTTTAAGTTAAAATTTTGCCACTACACGAATATATAGAGTTAGCAAAAATAATTTTTTTTAAATTGATCCCTAAAACATATATCTTGATTTAATAGAGGTTTGCAATCAATTAAAAAGCAAACACGAAAACAAAAGAAAAAAGAACACTTTGGTCGTCCTTTGAAAAAGAAAAGAAGTAAATAGTTTTACCAACACTAGCCGTTGCAGGAACCTTTTCCAAATTAAATTTAATAGCCGTTAGAGATCAAACGGTCATAAGACAGCTCATGTTATATCATATGTATATATATTTCGCACACATTAGATGGTTATCTATCTATCTATCAATTCGCATCTCTCCTTCCTCCATTAAACAAAAATGGGTTTCTCCAGTGACGCCAAATCTCACTACAAGACCCACAAATTCTTCCTATTGTGCAATTACATCTTACTGGGTGCAGCCTCTAGTTGCATCTTCCTCACTCTCTCCCTCCGCCTCTTCCCCTCCTTGGTCGGCGCTTTTCTCATCCTACTCCACATCATCACCATCGCCGGAGCAATAGCAGGCTGCAATGCCGCCGCCGCCGGGTCAACCAAGTGGTATGCGGCCCACATGGTGGCCACCGTCTTGACTGCCATATTTCAGGGGTCGGTCTCTATTCTGATATTCACCACCACATCCAACTTTCTAGGGGCGTTGAAATCGTATGTGAGGGAGGATGACGCGGCGGTGATCTTGAAAATGGCCGGTGGGCTTTGTATTCTGATGTTTTGCCTTGAGTGGTTGGTTTTGACGCTTGCCTTTTTCTTGAGGTACTATGCATTTGTGGAAGGGGGACAGAGTAATTCTTCTATGAATAGAAACTGTGCTAAAGTTCAAGATGAGGAGGACACAAAGAACTGGCCATGGCCCTTCCAGGTCTAGATATTAATGAAGACGTCTATTTGTTTATTTGTTTATTGATTTACTGATTTGATCATTCTTTCTATTTGTTTTGGTGTGAGATCCGAGTGTGTTCAGTTGAATACTTGAATTAATTATATGATTGAAGAAACTTTCTATCTTAATTCAGTTAATGTCTGTCTGCATTGCTGCCTTTTGACCCTCCATCCTAAATTATCATTTCGTAGGCACCTGATTGGAAATAAAAAGCCATATCTTGTAGCAGTAAATTAAACATCATATTAATTTTATATAATTAGGGTTCTATGATCCTCTAAATGCAGTTTCTATGAGATCTTGGTAACATAAATTCGTTTTGCAGGTATTGAGTCTTGATTTGTCACCCACGACTACTTGTTAGCCATGGTTGTCAAACTTGGAGTCTGAACGCAAGGTGTTTTTAAAAATTTATAAAGTGTTTACCAATCTCACGCATTGTGGCAAAGAACATATTAATATACAATTTACCGTAGTTTATTTATAACCATGGTGCCAAGGAATTCATTGAAAGAAAAATAAAATAAACACGCACTTTCTGAATCCATGCTATTATTTACGACTACCATATTCCAAAAAATAACAATATACCAACCCTATTCGACATAACAGTAAGTTATATTGATGACCTGCACAAATTAGTCGTTTAAAGTTTTCTTATCCGAGGAAATGTCGTAAATCTATGAGAGATTGAGATCATCCAATTGCTACTTATTTCCACGGAAATTTTATGCAACTGAACAAAGAGACGGTATGTGGATAAAGAAAGAGAAGTTATATAGTTTCTTATGGTGTTTGAGATTGGTCCGTAATAGATTACTCCTGAATCAAGACTTTTAGTGGTTTCAGAAGCTGCCCCAAACATGTCAATTCTAACCTGTAGAAATGACAAATACGTAAGGTTATGAAACATAAGAGCATCCACTACGGTGGAGCTTTTTACAAGAGCTTTTTCAAATTTTTTATGACATGTCATTGACACAAAATTATATTAAAACTAAAAAGCTTATAAATCCTATCCTAATAAACAAGTAACTCAAAGCCACATGTCATCTTCTCATTGAATTTGCGACATGTCATTTTAATAGAATTTTAAATTTTTTAAAAATACTAATTGATTTGAAACGTTTATAACCCCTTAATGATCGGTTTAATTATCATTCAATTTCAAAATTAATTGTCATCATTCAATTTCAAAATTAATTGTTTTTTAATATCATATTATTTTTTAATGTGTAGAATAATTTGGGAGACATTAAAGAGGCAATTGACGTCATAATATTTTGAAGAACGGTTTCAATCATAATAGTGAATTTGATTTTAGTACCGGTGACATTCTCATAATCAATTATATTTATCAAAATACAAAGTCTTAATAGTAAAAGTCAAAAGCAAGATGTCAACGATACACAAACAAATTTATTATGTAAATTATTAATGTTTATATATTCTTAATTAACAATTAACAATTTTTTTGTATCATCCCGTGTAATACACGGGTCTCACAACTAATATCCTAATAAATAAGTAACTTAAAGCCACATGTCACCACCACATTCATTTGGCCATATGTCATTTTCTCATGATTTTGAATTTCTTAAAAAATATAAAATACTTTGTTCATTACTACTCCTTAATGATCGATTACAATTGGCCGTTACAATTCTATCTCCCCTAATTACACTTAGTAACATGAAACTGTAAATTAAATGTTTAACCCCAAATTTCGTCTTACGATTTCAAAAATCAAATTGCAATTGTGAATATATGTTAGGTATTTTTGTATTTTCCCAATGGTAAATCGAAAATTTTTAAGCACTAATTACAAGATATAGCAATGTACTTCAATTTATTTGTGTATTATAGCATTCTACTTTTATATATTTCTATTACATCTCTATATTCTCAATTTTGTGAGTTTTTGTTTATTTTTAAGATAGTATGCTATTTACTTTAAGTTAGTACAATGTTTTGATGTTTAGATGTTCTTATTTAACAGTTTCTTTTAATCAACCCATCTAATACACGGGTCTCACAACTAGTCTTCCACTATAGTAAAAACTTTTTCATAAATCTACATATATTATATATATTTTATATAGATGAATACTATTTCATTTGCAATTAACATTTTAGCAATAAATATTGTTGTTGGAGTTGGCCGGTATGTTTGCCAATGAACAGAAATTAAATAGAGTAGATAAATTTCAAAGTACATAATGATCGTTATTCGACCAAATATGCATTACAATATTTAAATACTACAATTCTTCATAACGATCGTTATTCGACCAAATATGTTCAACTAAGTCAGAACGAAGTTGATGATGAAGTTCATTTGATCGCATCACGGTATTTCTTTGAAGATATTGTTGAAACTCGCTCGTGGAACCTTGATATATATGTGTAGAATTATGTACTTCATCGTCGTTCCAATTCATTATTGTTTCACCTTCATCTTCAACAATCATATTGTGTAAAATTATGCAAGCTTGCATAATGTTTTTCATCTCTTCCTAATACCATATTCGTGACGGTCCTTTAACAATAGCCCAACGAGATTGAAGCACCCAAAATGCTCGTTCAACATCCTTTCTCGAACCCTCTTGTCGTTCTTTAAAAAATTTCCTTTTTGCATCTCGTGGACATGGAAAGCTCTTCACAAAAGTAGACCATTCCAGATATATCTCATCTATCAAATAGTATCCATTTGTATAATGTGTGCCATTAGCTATGAAATTTACCTGTGGTGCCTCCCCTCATAAAACATCATTAAACAAATTAGATTCATTAAGAACGTTAATATCATTACGTGATCCGGCGATACAGAAAAAAGCATGCCATATCCACAAATCTGTTGAAGCAACTGCCTCAAGTATAATCGTACGGACCCCGTGATCTCCTCGAGTGTATTGACCTTTCCAAGCAACGGGACAATTCTTCCATTCCCAATGCATGCAATCTAGACTACCCAACATACCCGGGAATCCGTGCTTTACTTCGTGCATTTCAAGCAAACATTGGATGTCAAAAGCATTTGGCTTCCTCAAGTATTGTGCACCAAAAATGTGCATCACACCTCGACAAAATTTTTTCAAACACTCGATGCCGGTTGTTTCAGCAACATGTAAGTACTCATCATAATTATCTGCGGGGGCTCCATAAGCTAATTGACGGATTGCTACTGTGCACTTCTGAATGGGTGATAAACCTTCTCTCCCAGTAGCATCTTGTTTTTGTTGAGAAAATGGATAATGATTTTCCAGTTCATTGACTATACGAAGAAATAAATCTCTTCGCATACGGAAACATCGTCGGAAGATTTCACTAGGGTATACAGGTTCATGGGAGAAGTAATCTTTCATGATTCGTATATGCCCTTCCTCACGTTCTCTATTGAAGTGACGTCTTGTAGTTGTTGTATTTGAAGAACTTTCACCATCTTCATGTACCTTTTCCATGCGCTCAAATAATTCCACCATTTCTAATTTGTCTTCATCCTCGGCGTCTTCTTTCCATTGATCAATGTAGAACTTTCTAAGTTCTTGGCTAGATGGACGACCAACATTTTGAGACATTGGAAACAAATATAGTAGAGAAAGAAAATTATCTTCTTGTTGTAGAATTTAATCAGGTTGTAAGAGTATAAATAAACTTTCTTGACCTGATCAAGTTGTTGTTAAATTTAATAAGGTTGGTTGGAGTTTAAATATTCATTACTTTCTGCAAGCAGTAGGACTGAAAGCAAATATTAGTTGTTGTAGAATTTAAGGTTAGTTTTAGTCAAAAGTAGTCAAAACAGAACAAGATGTCCGTCAAAGGGGTTTATATAACTACAAAAACATTCATAAATAAATACATACTTCACCAAAATGTATAACTAGAAACAGCCAAAAGATTAGTTTCATATCTGCAGTCTCCAGATCCACAACTTCACTTATATCAACCCATGATCCTTTTTAATTTGCTCACAAATGTTTTCATGCAAAAGCAGTTGAGCAGTTGTCATACCATTAATATCTTTGAGGAGTATATTATAGTCCTTTTGGCGAAGCTCAATGTCCTTTTGTTTTAATTTTTTTGACTGGATATCTAACATGTTTTTCTATTGAGTGTTATCATCAATGTTCTCTTTTCCCTTAAATTTTCCTTTTCTCTTAGCAGCCTTTTGCCCCATTGGTCGTGGACGAACTTCATAAGCATCCAACTCAAAAGTTGAATCTAGGTTGGGAGAGGGAGAACTACTGGACCCCCTTGTGAACTCATTTAAATCAATGGTCCTTGATTTCTTAGAAGCATGATGATCAGGTTGTTGTGGAACATATTTTTCACTATTTTTGAAAACTTTCCATATGTGTTCATATTTAAAAACTTTATTCTTTTTTGCCTTATTATTATGCCTCTATTGTTCATGAGTTTTCTCGAGTACAGTCTCATCACTCCAAACACTTCCCCGATTGTTAGAAAAGTTATTATAAGTAGCAGAAAACTCATTTACAGGCGTGTAAAATAGATAAAAGTGTTCCTTAGCTCGTTTCAAAAGTCGCGGTGGAGTATCATGAGGTCGATGACTGTTGTAGTAAGTCGTGATACGTTCCCAAAATGTAGAGCCTTTCGGATCGGTACCGACAAGTGAATCGGTGCTAATGGTAGCCCATGACTCTGCTAGCACAATTTCTTCATCAACAGACCAACGAGTTCTATCTTTGTTATCATTGGTACCATGACTTTTGTCATCTCCCTCTGCTGCTTCATCTATGCCAGCACCAATATTCAGATCAATATTTTGAGATGCTATTTGAGATGAATGAGGTATAAACTGATCACCATCTGATATGGCTACGTGATTATATTCATCAACAGTACCAATTCTTGACTCATTGGAAGACATAATCATCAAAGTTGTTTGTGGATGAACATGAAAGTTACTGGGTGTGCTGTAGTTAGCTAGTTGCTGCCATTGTTCATTGGTGATTGATACATTCTGAAGAATTGGTGGTGGAGGAAAGTTGAGTAAGTTTTGCAAATTCTGAACAGGATACGGATGGTAGGGACGATACGGATGATGTTGAGAGTCTTGACGAGATCGAACGAAAGTTTGAGTGTTAACCAAATCTTTATCCATGACTATCTGAGAGAAATATCATAACAAGATGTTGATTATTTATCCAAACAAGAGCAAGAGAAATAGGAAAATAGGAAAATTTTATTTTTTTTGAAATCACAAATTAGGGATAGCGATGAAGAAGAATGATTTGACAAACAGGCAAAGAACTTAATTAAACAAACACAGAGGATGAAGAAGAAGTGAGAACCTGAAGGAATAATACAAAATTCCAGATAGCTGAATGATGGAGATGAAGATCGTCAAAGACAACCTCGTGAGCGGGTGAAGTGTCGATCGAGAGCGGGATAAGAGTAAATAGACGATTAGGTTTTCTAATTTCCATCATTGCCTTTTCACGTTAATTCAAATGGTCAAAAAAGTTTAGAGCCCAAAAGGCCAAAACTTGCCTCCAAGTTGATCTGCCGCTTAAACATTTATCACCAAAAAATTGATTATTTAATTACTTTGTATCAATACAAATATTAATAAAATAATAATAAATATTAAAAAGCTTGAATGCTAGAGCTTTTTAGTGGAGAAGTTATATGAAAAAGCTTTGCTAACAAAAAGCTTCCACTATGGTTTTTAAAGTTTTAGAAAGCTTTTTTGATTGAAAAAACTCTAAAAAAGCTTTGAAAAAGCACCATAGTAGATGCTCTAAAAAAGCTATAATCAATCACAACAAAGTTTTTTTATAAATAGGGTAAATTAGAAAAGTCTTTTAAAAAATAGGGTTGTTTTTTTTTCTTTTTAAAAAATAGGGTATTCATTTTTGAATTTTCAAATATAACCCTAGGAAGTTACAGTTTTAGTCCTTTAATTTATATTTTCTTTTCAGATTAAACCTTTTACAAATTATATGTTTTAATTTTTTCATATTTAGTCTTTTAAGTTAACAAATTATTTGTTATATCTTTAATTTTTCTAATTTATTATTTTATCCTCAATATATAAACTACTCAGTTTTCTTTGTTGCAATATATAAAAAATTTATGTATTATTTAGAAATTTTTTTTACAATTAATTTATATCAATATTGAATAGTTTTTAATTATTGAATTGTCATTTCATCATAAAAGGTATGAATCTCTATGAAAGAAAAAGTTGTTACTATTCATATCAATAATCAGAAAAGTGAATGTATGAATTGTCAAATCTTGTCATTGTATCTTTATTTTTTTGGACTATATATGTGACTTACCGAATGTTGTTTCATTGCAAATTTTCTTCACAATCCTTCACCATTATCAGTTTTCTCATCTTTCATTCATATTTACATCTACAGCAATGCACGTTCATTCATTATAAGGTATGTATTCTTGTCTAAAAATCTTTGCATAAATATGATTTTAAATATTATATACGGCATAATAATTAATGTATTATATCTTATGAATAATTATGCAGCGACATTTTGCATATATATTGTCATTATGGCTCTAGATCATCCGTTCTTGATCAATTTATATTCGGGTGGTCATATTGAATATGTGAATGGAATCGTAAAGGGTGATCAATCAACTTTAACTACTTCAAATATTGTTAGACATAAAATGAGTTATGAAGAATTTAAAGATTTGGTTTATGTACATGTTGGAATTGACAAGATAGCCTTTAAGTTGAGTATATCACTATGTTACCAATTTGGTGGCATATGTAATATTTCACGAGTCATAAACGATTCAAGTTTAGACGTGATGTATTATTTGGCTGAGAATGACCAAATTATTGTGGGCAAGTTCTTGTAGAAATTGAAAAAAATATCTCATGAACAGACAAGGGTTACAAGTTTTGTAGATCTTCTTCGTAATTTTGATGTGTCGGAACGAATACAGTCACAAATGACCAACCCCTCAAATGTAGCATTCCCTTTGCCCAATAATGATAGATTTGAGAAGGATGATGACTTTGGGTTTGATGATCCCAACTCATAGTGTAGTGAAGATAATGTAAGTAAGTCGGTAAGTGATGTTGGGGATGATTATGATGATTTGAATGAAACTCCAGTTGTGAATTTTATGAACGATATTGGAGATGAAGGAGATGATGACATAACAGATTTTCTAGACATCATTCATATGGATGTTTGGAAAGAATTAGAAAACAAAATAATGTTAGGAATGCAATTTGAAAGTAGGGAAGACGTAAAAAAAGTAGTAACACTTTGGTCGATCGCCCAAAACAGAGAGTTTAAAGTTTATGAAAGTAAAAGTAGGTTGTGGGTAGCAAAGTGTAAAACTCTAGGAAGGGAAGAAGAAAGTTCCAGTATCACATTCAATACACCACATTGTGCATGGTATGTTCGTGCAGTTAAGAAGAAAAATCAGCATATGTGGAAAATTACACGTTGGGTGGGTACACATAATTGTTTTGGGTCATGTATATGTAATAATAATAGAAATTTAAACTCTACGATTATTGCCTCATACATCATCCACTCAATTAAAAAAGATGTTGCTTATCCGATGAAACAGATACAAGCAGATATTAAAAATAGTCTGAATCTTAATGTTTCTTATGGAAAGGCATGGCATGGCAGATGAAGAGCGATAGATAATATTTATGGAACTTGGGAGAGTAACTTTGCTGAGTTGCCAAAGTATATTGCAGCTATGCAGGCATCAAACCCTAGTACAATTGTGAAGTGGTTTCATGAAACAAACAACTCATCATCACATGTAGCAACATTCAAATATATTTTTTGGGCTTTTGAACCTGCTATTGATGCATTTCAATTATGTCGACCTGTTATTACAGTTGATGGTTGTCATTTGAAGGGTTCATACAAAGGAAAAATGCTTGTTGCTGTTACAAAAGATGCCAACAATAGTATATTGCCAATTGCTTAAGCTATTGTTGATGAAGAGACTTCGCACAGTTGGTGTTGGTTTTTGTATCAATTTAGGCATTATGTTGCTTAAGATAGACAACTTTGTGTTATTTCAGACAGGCATCAAGGAATAATTCATGTAATGACAAATCTTGAAGAATGGAAAGAGCCATTAGCATACCATCGCTTTTGTCTCCGACACATTAGAAGTACTTTGATGAAAAAGTACAATAATATGAGCCTGAAAAGATTTTGTTGGGCAATGGGAAGCAGGACACAGAAGAGAAAGTTTGTCAAGTATATTAAAGAAATAAAATCAATCAATCCTGAAGCTTGGCAATATTTGAGACAAATTCATAAAAGCCAATGGTGTCTTTTATATGATGAAAATCATTGATGGGGTTTCTTAACGACAAATATCTCTAAGAGTATGAATAATGCATTGCAAGGAGCAAGAAAGTTACCAATTAGGGCATGTATTGACCTTACATTCAATAGAACTATGCAACTATTTCAAGCATAGTGCTAATGCAATGAACTGCAATACACCTCTACCATCATGTATGTGACGTCTGTCTGAACTTTAACACGCCAACTTTCCTAATCGTTTCCCCCATACTGATTATCCAATTGATCCCTAACGCTTCACCTGGAACCCCCACTAGTAACTAGCACCCCTTACACTCTGATCCATCCTCCGAGAGGAAACCGAACACTCGAGCCTAGCATTCCCAACGTTAAAGAACCGATGTGCTCTTACTGCCACGAACGAGCACGCTAATAACCATGTCTTCCTCACACCTTCCTGGATGCTCTGTCGCATGTGCCACTGCCACTACTCGACCCGAACCAGAACAGACGAACAAACTTGAGCGTTACCATTCTGGAGGATTCATCAACGACCACCCCCGCTCTTGCTTGGTCAAATTAGCGGTAGCCCGACGACTAACCCAACTTCACCAGAAACTCTTCCACTCATCGAGGACTCCAGCTTCTTAAGACTAGCACCAAACAATCGACCTTCCGGCGACACCACAGCGTTAACACGAACCCAGTCGCGACTCCAAGTAATTCCAATTGATCCTAACACACGTAAGGATACTCAACCGACAACCTGACCATCGGGACGAATAACCAATCGCTTCCAACTCAGCAATCGAACATCACCAGACCGACCGTAAACACCGTTACTCGAACAGAACACACAAGATTGCAATCAAGAGAGCACCATCATCTTCAACCGTCACAATTACCGATGCAATCTTCCTGCTCTACGAAACAATTTCTAACTTGCCGCAGACCCTCGGTCTCTTCTACAATCTACACACTCGACGGTCATCCCCACGCGACCATACGGACTCGACCCAACCCTCAAACTACCAGACGCCGAACCCGTAACAGCCCTCGAATAATGACGACGAAGCACCTACAAGTTCTGTTGCATATGGAAACATGACACTAGGTCAAAATTTCGTACCGTGCTCCATCAGAGCTAACTTCCATTGACTTCACACTACATAACCGAATTCTCTGCTGCATCAAAGAACATCATTATCTTAACGCCACACCCTGCCTCCGTTGATCCCTCTTTATCCCAATACTTACAACGAAGCCTACATGGGGCGATCAACAGAACAGGAGGTCCAAACGCTCACAGCCCAACTAAACGCTCTAACACAATTCTTCATTCTTTACTCCAGCAGTTCTCCCCACTTAGGGTTCGAACCCACCACTCGCTGACCCAACAGCCACTGTCGTTTCACTGGCAGTCCATCCTTTACCTACAGGCAACACCACAGACAACCACTTGTCTTCACCAGCACGCTCGAGATAGATCTTGACTATTTACCTGAATACTCAGAACCAATACAAAGGTAGTTAAAAATGAAAGCGATAAAAAGCATAATCGCGAAAACGTACCAACAACGACCGACGAAGTTCCACCTCTACATCCAGCTGCTAAGCCCCATCTTCCAATTCTGGGTCCTCCATCTTCACCGGACGGACACCCCCACACTTCGGAACAACGAAACCCGATTTCTGACCAGCATCCCCAGGCAATCCAGGACAACTTGACCTGACATGGCCAAACTGATTGCATGAAACACAAAACTTCACCTCGAGCTTACCGTCCCGGCAGTAAGGGTCCTCCACTCTATTTGAAATTACAGCTCGGAACCTCTTCTGTGACGACTGTCCTGATTCCTGATTCTGCCTCTTCTGCCCCAGCCGTGCATCGAGCTCGATCTCCCTGGATGCCGCAGCAGACTCCATCTCAACAAAAGTCTGTCATCGAGCAGCGGCCACAAACCCGCTGATCTCTTTTCTCATCATAGCCTAGCACCGAGCCATCATCACCTCCTCCTTCACGGTCAACTGTTCCTCAAACATCGCTAACATCTCTGACTTAACAAAATCAATCACCGGAGGGAGCATCTCGAACACAGCCCTAGTCACCTCCGCGACGACCAAATCCCGGACATCCTCATCGCTCATCACAAGCCCACCCCGGCCTCGCAAACTCGTCCCGAATCCCGAATCATTCCCTCTTGGATCATCCCTCCTCATTCTAAAATCCGACAAGAAACGACTTACGACACTCGTCTAGCACATAACACACACGATTCCCTCGTCTACAGACTCTTTAGGTCCCTCGTGTCTCTCTTCGTCCTAGGTACGAATCCTGTGCTTCCAATAGTACGGGCTCTTGTACTACCTTCCACACCTATTCGTACTTGTTCTGAAGATTGTCCCGGTCCTTTAAGTCACCCCACACCCTTCTAAAGGGCATTCATACATCATCCAACCACACTGCACCGAAGTGCCTAACACTCTTCCTAGCCTACCTAGGAATTCCAAGTCTCACCCGTATCGTGAGAACTTCCACTTATACCATCAGGTCGTTTCGTGAACGCATAATTGTATGCAACAAGAACAGATAGACTGTCGAATAGATGCCCCTACCTCAAAGTCACAACCAAACAAGGAATAGCCAGTAAGGCCGATTCAAGAATTCTAAGGCTATCCGGTCCTATTACATACAATCCTAAAGCATTCACTCATCTTCCTAACAATTTAAGCATAGGTCCAAAAAGGTACACAGATTTAGCACATAGCACATAACACACAGTAAGCAGCACACTAGGAAAAAGGCATCCCTATGATCCATGCCAATTCTATCATGCAATTTCCTGAGCAGATCCTTAGCCTATTTCTAGCATATAAGATCACATCAGCACATAATATCGTGGGTATTTTGGAAAATAACGCTTACTTGAGCTCCGACTGACTGTACGCATTGCATCTCATTCTTTTCGAAACCTATTTATCCTTTAAAAATTATAAGTTAGATGTGCATACCATGTTTCGGACTCCCAAGCAACAATCAAACAAGAACATGCAAAGGAATCATCCACATGTTACACAGCCCAACTACTTATAAATTTTACTTAAAACAATTTTTCCTTCAAAAATCGTTTTAGAAAATCCTCAAATCCTCGGTTTAAGTTTGGAATCCCAGTATTATTCATCCAAATCCTCAGAATCACAATGCTGTTCATCCAAATCCCTCAAACCAAGGCTCTGATACCAACTTGTAATGTCCTAAATTCAGTAATAAATTTTTTGTTTTTAAAAGCAATTTAAATACATAAAAAGGTTTGCCAACTAAAACCACTCAAATTAAAACTTAGTATTTAAACTTATAAAACATATTTATCAAAACATTTACAAACGTCACCCAACAGAAGACTTTAATCGTTGAAATCCCCAGATGCGGTACAGTCGCGCCGCGCTCCAAGCTCAAGCCAGTATTTTCCTGAAAAACTTTTAGGGTAAAAGGGTAAGTACAAAGTTTAGTGAGTTACCCAAAAATACCACGCGATCCATCACGTAAAAATATCGTTGGCTCTCGGCGTTGCCCCGATCCACCGGTAAACATCGTGTGACTCTCGGGCTTGCCCCGATCCGTCCTCGGTTCTCGGGCTTGCCTCGATCTGACCGGTAAACATCGTGTGACTCTCGGGCTTTCCCCGATCCATCGGTAAACATCTTGTGACTCTTGGGCTTTCCCCGATCCATCCTTGCCTCTCGAGCTTGCCCCGATCCGCCGATAAACTTCGTGTGACTCTGGGGCTTGCCCCGATCCGTCGGTAAACATCATAAGCACAAATAATCACATTATTACACAAAGTATTAAAGACTATCTATGCATGTAATACCACCCATAGTATAGTGAGAAAACTCACCTGGTTCGTTGCTAAGCTAAAGTAAGGAAAGCTCGGTGAAATCCTCCGAGCTTCCTATTATCCAAACATCCCATTAATACATGGTTTTTCTTCTAAATATCCCTAATCCAAAATTAACACTAGGGTTTTCTTAGTGTTTTTGACTCAAAGGTCCACTGACCAAGAAGTCAAAGTCAACAGGTCAACAAAAGTCAACATCAGTCAAAACAGATAAATAGCACTGCTATCTTTAAAGATAGGGCTGCTATTTACGTTGTTCACCCATTTTCCCCCTATGCAGTCAATAGCGTCGAGATCTCAGTGAAATAACGGTTCTCGGCCCTAGATAAAATATCGGTTATGAATAGCGGTTGGGAATTGCAGAACCGAGATTTGCGCAGAGATTTACCGCAATTTGACCGCTATAGCGATTGCGTTATTAAGGTGAAATACCGCTATTTTCTAAAAGGACATTTTGGGCTATTTATTTCGGGGCCAGTGAATCAAACATAGACTAGACACGGGTCCAAGTACTAGGAGAAAATTGATCCTATTTTATTGAGAGACGTGTAGGAAAATGATGATTGGATGATACCGACAGAGGATAAGCTTCAAGACTTTGTGCATGAAAGGGATGGTCTTCTTTGGTTGGCTGTGAGAGCAAGGGGAGGAAATGTAGACACGGGTCCAAGTACTAGGAGCAAAAGGGAGCGTTATAGAAACGATGATTATGGTATTAGAGATCAAGTGGAAGATCTTGATGTTGGTGATGACCTAGATAGAGAAGTGAATGCCTTAGACTATGTTGACTCCGATGACAAACCCGTGGATTGCAATTAATTATGTTGGACACTATGACACTACTATATATTTTATGCTATGAGTTTTATATAACTTTTTTGTGATATTAATTCTACATAGTATATGTGTGAATATATATATGCGAATATATATATATATATATATATATATATATATATATATATATATATATATATATATATATATATATATATATATATATATATATATATATATATATATATATATATTATTTCTACGTAATATAAAAAACCGCTATCTCAACGCTATACCACCGCGATAACCGCTTTTTTCAATCTCGCCCTATGACCGCTATTTGATTTTTTACCGCAATAACTGCATAGTTTGCCCCATTAAGTGCTAAATCCGTTCAGACAGAAGCTCCAACTTTCAGGAGTTGTCCAAAACAGTCCTTTAACTTACAAGAATGTAATTCCAAACACCAATCCTAGCCAAATAAGCTCATGGTGACAAATCTAGCTCCAAAAATGGATATTAACAACTTAAAACTTCATTAATAACCATATTAAGACTAGGCTTGGGTTTTTCTCAAGTATTCAGAGACTTAAAGGAGAAGAACTCACCCTTAGCCTCTAAATCCCACCCTCATCCAAGACATGGAGCCATCATTTTCTTGAAAAGCTTGGAAATTGCTTCATAAATCCATTAACAACAAGAACTAAGGAAAACAAACTTCAAAACACTTATAATGGTCTAGAAATAGCAAGATCTTAACCCCTTCTAAGCACCACCCTCTCTTGAACACCTTGTTATCTTCTTTTTCCTCCAAGAACCTTCACAAACTCACAAATGAAGCTTAAACCACCATGGAAGCCTTAGGGAGAGTTTAGGGGTGTTCTCTGGAGTTGTAAGGGTGAAATGACGAAGTGGGAGGTGTTAAGTGGCTTAAAAATGACCCAGATCATGAAAATTTGGATTTATTCATGATCAGCCGAAAATAGCGCCACTATCTTTGAAGATAGCGCCGCTATCTTCCATTTCCTGCACAGTCAATGTAGCGAACAGTCTGAAACGCGACTGATACGGGATTTGGTCTAATAGCGCCGCTATCTTTAAAGATAGTGCCGCTATCGACCATTTTTCACCATTTTCCTTATTTTGTCTTTATTAAATGCCACCCTCTCGATACTTGGTTCTGGGCTTTACACATTGACTCATTAAGACTCACAACTTGACTTTTCGGGATTAGGGTCTTACAAAAAAATCGTTAAAAGAAAACTATTTGCCTATTTCTAAAAAACTAATTGTCGAAATTACAATGTACTTTCATTCAACTTTCATCAAATAACTAAAAATGACATTGCACCTGTAACTCTAAAGTGAATATTTCTGATTTAGACTTAAACTATAAAAATAAGGACCAAATATGCAAAACGGATTTGTTTGAGTGTGACTTGGTAGCAAAGTAAATCTAAAAAAGTTCTATTTTTTCCTCTTTAGAAAAACGTAGCTTGTTATTTGTGTGTTTGTATCTTTGTTTGTGTTTATAAGACTCTGATTCTTAGAGGTTCTTCAACTTTTTATTCGCATCATTACTTTTTCTATCAACCGTACTCTTTTTTGTGCACACGCAATGCTTGTGTTTCTAATCACTGTAATTTTGTTTTTATTGACATTTTTATGATGACTGTTTAGACACATGTACTTTACTTCAAATGCAGCAGCTAAATCTATCGAACGTTCATATACTTTATTTTGATTAAGAGCTGTAACAGGTGATGCAAAGGTTAATAATAATATTTTTAAATTCTATGATTAGTAAATGAAAGTATTGACTTGGTACTCATTTCTTTTATTGATTTTTTCATTCGTAAATTTTAGGCTTTTAGTTATTAGTTTTTTATTTTATTTTTAGTTATTTAGTGTAGTTATATATTTTGAGTTTCCAATATTTTTATCATCAATATCATAATTATAGATTATTTTCAACATTTGTATGACCTATCTATTACAACTCAGACCTTATGTAATATATTTTTTTCATAATTATTGGCACACATAACTTTAATTCAAATTTTAGTAAAATTTTCTCAAGGGTATTCAGATCAACAGTGGAATCACTTTACAGTCAGCAGCAAAAGTCCCTATTAGGATCACTTTTGATGTGGTCGATCGAGATGGTGATCCAAAAGATAAAAAACCCCAAGCTTGTATTTTCAAGGTAAGTGTTAAGTCCATGAGCATCTCTGATTTTGCAACTTGTGGCCCTAAAAGTTTCTCTTTCAAATTTTGTCCTTATTTGAGGTTTTTGTAACAGTTTTAGTCCCTATTCCAAGTAAAATAATTGAATTTATAGAATTGTGAAGAGGGACCGGAAACATTACAAGAGTCTTAAATAAGGACCAAGAACTTTTAGTAACATTTTGGGTCCCCGAGTATAGCTGATTTTTCCATTTTTGGTCCCGAAAATTTTCTCTTGTAGTTTTAGACTTTTAGTCATTATTTGAAGTTTTTGTAACTGCCCAAGTTAGATGACCATGTTTGTGGGACCAAAATTGTAAAAATTAGCTTCACTCAGGGACCAAAAATACTCATTTTACTTGGGACAGGGACCAAAAACGTTATAACTTATAAACATTGGTTATAAAGACCTCAAATAACAATCAAGATTGCAAGAGAAAAAATTTTAGACCAAAATTGCAAAAATCAGATATAGTTAGGGACTAAAGATGTACCAGACTTTTAAAAATAAGACAAAACTTCATAAATAGTCCTTGTGGTTTCAAAAGATATCTGGTTTGGTCCCTAACTTTCAAAAACCTCACGCCTAGTCCCTGTGGTTTCAAAACTTTTGTTAGGTGGTCCCTGAAGCTAACTCCGTCTGATTTTAGCCGTTTACTGACCTCACGTGCGTTTCATGTGAGGGTAAAAGGGTAATTTCAGGCTGGGCTTCTATTCAAAATACGGGAAACGATCAATTGCATCTCTCAAGAAAGGCAGGTGATACAAGTCGTCATTTCGTAACCCTCTCTCAAGAAACGAAGTGTACATTTGCATCTCTAGCCTCCGATTATTTCCAAGCATACGTTCGTAAATCAGTAAGACATGGTGTTGTGCGAGTGGATTCTGCGACAAAGGACTTTAAAACCAGATTTAGAAGTTGAATATGGTAAGTTTTTACAATATACGCTAGTAATTCTAAATTTTGATGGTGCCAATCAGGTGTACAATGTGTTAACCCTAATCTTATGTCGCAGCTGGAAGTAACAGCTATTTCACGATTAGGGTCTCGTATGGTGGTATCTTCACGAAGCCCCCAGGAAGAAGATACATAGATGGTTTAGTCTCTTACTTTGACTTTGTTGACACAGACCTGTTCTCGGTACATGATATAAATGACATGGTTCTTGAGTTAGGGTACCAAAAAGAGCAGACATTGTACTATCATTATTGTATCCCTGAACTCTCATTAGATTATGGCTTAATGCCTTTAGGGAATGACCAAGATGTGCATAAATTGGTCACGTATGTACCTAAACATAGACAGATCAGTGTGTATATTGATGCTGGGCAAACAAGGGTATTTACGCATCTTAGGTCTCCTTCAAAACTGATAATTGAGGACTTGGAAGATGAGAATGTTTCAGAAGAGATGAATAGGAGACCATTTAAGACAGTAGGAGGTTCATGTAGTAAACAACTAGATTTTAATGAAGATAATTGTCTGTTGACATCCATTGTACCATATAGCCAACAAAGTCAGGTGATACAAGTCGAGGAAGATGCAGAAGATATCCCTCTCCAAAGTAACATCCAACCAGTAGATAATGACACACTTTTAGAATGTTTCTCAATACTGGATGCTTATGATGCTGACATCAATGCTGAAAATGCTATAGAAGATAAAGGTGCTGAAGTCAATGGTGAAAATGCTAAAAATGCTAAAGTCAATGCTGAAGTCATTTATGATGCTGAAAATGCTGAAGTCAATGGTGCTGAAGTCAATGGTGAGGATGAGGTTGAGGATGAGGATGAGGATGAGGATGAGGATGACGACTTCAACATAGATGATGCAAACCTGTATTATGATGTAATTGTGGATATGAGTGAATTTCGAGCTGCTGTGGATTTTGATGAAAATGGGATACTTGAAGGTCAAACTACAACTGCAAGTGAGCATATTATTGATGAAGAAGTTGAAGTGGTAGACACGGATGGAGCTCAGGTTGGAGGATTTGAAAACGAAGATAGGAACACTGTAATCAGAGAATTGAGTAAGTCAAGAAAATGCTCACATGGTGAGGTTCACCAGAAGGCGTTTAGAGTGGGACAAACTTTCAAGTCAAAAGAAGATATTAGTAGATTTATTAAGATCCACTCAGTTGAGACAAGGAGGGAAATAAAACTAGCAAAAAATGACAAAATTAGGATGAGGGTCAAGTGTGAGGGCAGGGTGGGCCAGTCTGGTGAATCGAGTGGTGGGCCCTCTACAAGAAGTAAAGGGAAAAGTAAAGTGGACTCCAGTAAAAAGGAATCTTGTCCTTGGGCGGTCCAGATATCGAGGCCTGGTGAATCGGAATATTGGATGGTGAAAACCATTAATGCTGAACATAAATGCTTGCGATCAAGGGATGTTAAAGCTTGCACCTATAAATTCTTGGCTGATAATATCGTTCAAAAAATTCAAGGAAACCCTAGGATTCCAGTGAAAGCACTACATGAGGAGTTGACAAAGAAATTTGAGCTTGGTTTGTCGAAACAAAAGGTTGCAAGGGCAAAGTCAATGGCTGAACGTTTAATTAGTGGAGACTATAAACTACAATATGGAGTATTAAGGGATTATGTGTTAGAGCTTCAAAATAGCAACCCAGGTACGACTGTTAGGATAGATGTGTATCCTGAAGGTAATCCTTCTGCTACAACCAGGACATTCAGACGAATATATGTTTGTCTTGGTGCATTGAAGTTGGGGTTCCAGGCTGGCTTACGTGATTTCCTTGGAGTTGATGGTACATTCTTGAAAGGACCATATCCTGGCCAAGTGTTGACTGCTGTAGGACTGGATTCAAACAATGGTATTTTTCCTGTAGCTTATGCTATAGTTGAGGCTGAAAATACATCATCTTGGACTTGGTTTTTGGAGTTACTAGGAGAGTGTCTGGATCTTGGCCCTCAATCCAACTTTACATTCATATCAGATAGACAAAAGGTATGTACTTGTTAATTACATTACTTCACTTTTTTACCAATGGAACTTGACATTTGTAAAATCTTATATTGTTTAGGGCATTGTACAAGCAATTTCTAAGGTTTTTCCCAGTGCAGAACATAGATTCTGTTTAAGGCATATTCAAGAAAATTTTAGGATTCATTGGAAGGATATTGAATTAAGGGAACAGGTATGGAAATGTGGTAGAGCAACAACAATCAACCACTTCAAGACTGCTATGACTGAATTGCAGCAGATGAATGAAAGAGCTCACAACTGGTTGTCTCAGATTCCAGCTTGCCATTGGTCGAAGTCCGAATTCACTGGTAGGGCACACACTGATTGTCTTCTTAATAATCTCTGTGAGGTGTTTAACTCTAAACTAGAAGATGGTAGAGACAAACCTATCATAACCTGTTTAGAGTACATTAGACGTTATCTTATGAAACGATTGTGTGTTGTGCAATAAAAGATTGATAAATGTCAAGGGCTTCTAACTCCAACAGCCACCCAACTTTTAGAGGATATCAAGAAGGAAGCATCTAAGTTTACAGCTACATACAATGGGGCAGGGAAGTACCAAGTTAATTGTCCATGGCAGGATCAGTTTGTGGTCAATCTAAATGAAAGGACATGCACTTGTAGGTATTGGGAGATTACAGGATTGCCGTGCAAACATGCAGTTTGTGCCATTTGGGATAAGATTCAGAATGGAGAGGATACCCCTGATGTTGAAGAGTGGGTCCACCATTATTATAGGATGTCAACATGGAGGGCTATGTACTTACACAAAATTGATCCTATAAATGGTCGTTCAATGTGGCCAAAGAGTGAGTGTCCTTTTGCCTTAAATCCACCAAAGCATCACAAAAAGGTATGACCTTATCAACCAATATGGTCTGTTATACCAATTTGATTGTATCCTATAAACTAATTGTTTATTATTTACATAGGTGGGAAGGCCAAAAAAGAAGAGGAAGTTAGCTGTTGATGAGCTCAGCACCCAAACAAGCAAGTTGACTAGGAAGTATCTGACAGTAACATGTGCCAAATGTCATAACAAGGGCCATAATTCCAGAACATGCAAAGGGCAGGGGGGGGGCATCGGTGCATCATCAAGTGTGGGGGCAAAGGGGAAGAGTAAGGGGAAAGGGAAGGGGGTATGAGGTTCTGTTAAGTAGGAGTGTTGTTTGTAGGCTACTTTATTTCTAATTTGGTGGTATCTATTGACAATTCTAGTTATGGTGGTTTCTATTGTCAATTACTTTTGTCCAAAACAATGCAATACTTTTGGTTATGGTAACGTACTTTTGACAATACTTTTGGTTAAGGTAACGTACTTTGACAATACTTTTGGTTATGGTAACGCACTTTGACAATACTGTCCATCACAAACAAACACCATGTTTACATTAAACATAATAAGAAACACACTTTCAACACCATTTTTACATTAAACATAAGACCACATACTGTCCATTACACCGAAATGGTTTAACAAAAACCGCACAAAAACCACCATTTCAACACCATATACTGATTACCCACAAACACCAACCACATATTTTACAGGACACTAACAAGGAACATCTAAACAAACACCATAACCCTAAACCCACAAAAAGCACCATTCCCACAAAAACCCACAAAAACCCACAAACACCAAACACATATTTTACTCAACGTGAAACTCATATTCAATGAGCTTGATTTTACCATGGTAGTTGGACAAGTCGGCTTTCATCAGTTCCAGCAAGTCATTGAGAAGCCTCATCATTTTGACTGCACTTTCTTGGCTTTCCTCCAGCGTTTTCGTAGCCACAACGAAGTTCATGTATCGTTGTAATGTCTCCAAGTCATCAAATAGATTGTCTCTGAAAGTGTAATCTCCTTCTAGCGTGTTCTGCAACTCCTTGACAAGCCGCATGTTGTTTTCAGTTTTCTTGATTAGGGTTGCGAGCATGGCGTGGAGATCCATTCCTTTCATCTTGGCAGGGGAGGAGATTGTTTGTTGTTAGCTGATGAGATTGTATGTCATAGAGAAAGCTAATGGTTTCTTATATAGAAATGAATATGTTAGACGATTAATGGCTCAATTAAACCTGGATTCACCTGTCATAATGGCTGAATTAAATGTTCATCAGGCGAAAAGACGTATAGCCGCAACTGGAAGATAGCAATGATGTCTAAGCTATTACTTGGAAATTAATACCAAAATTGGAATTCATTCATACAAACGTAAATGTTCACATTATACATAATAACATTAGATTCTAATAACATATTTCTAAGATATTACACCCAAAAACCTCCATTTTCTTAGACACGATTACCCATAGACAAGTATTAAGAACTTTACTGATACAGATAGTAACCCAAGAATAAAACCCAAAAACATATTATCACCATTTTCATCTTCCAGACCTTTGCTTCCAATCGATTCATTGCTCTAAGCAATCCTGGGATCACGATAACAGCCCTAGGGCACATCGGAGGGTCTGCCCACCCTAGGAACCCACATTTCCTTCCTGACCTTGAACAACTCCAAAATTGCCTACCTGGGTTTAGATCGGTCCATGATGTCACCTTCATTGCTCGACTTCCACATCGACATTTTTCCATTTGAGCTTGATCGAAGCGTTCTTCAAGGATTCGGCGTAGATAGCGATTGTTAAACGGCTATAATGAAACAAACCTGCTTAAATGGAAGCCCAGCCTGAAATTACCCTTTTACCCTCATATGAAACGCACGTGAGGTGAGTAAATGGCTAAAATCAGATGGAGTTAGCTTCAGGGACCACCTAACAAAAGTTTTGAAACCATAGGGACTAGGCGTGAGGTTTTTGAAAGTTAGGGACCAAACCAGATATCTTTTGAAACCACAGGGACCATTTATGAAGTTTTGTATAAAAATAATAGAAAGTAAAATTACAACAAATTGGTATATGAGCTTCTTTATGTAGGTTGCAGATGACTGTAGACAAGATGTACTTGCTTTACAAGAAATTTCACTTCTAAAAGACATTTGGAGCAGTAGCACTTGATTTTCTTTGTGACATAAAACAACTTCTGTTTTTATTTTTTTATTACTTCTTTAAGAGACATAACTATAAACACTTACATGGACGACATTGCAATTTCAGATGGTTCAAGCATGGTGCAGAAACATTCATGAAGGTTCTATTTTTAGGAGTTGTCATATTTGACTTTGTGTAACATTTGCATTTGTATAGGCTATATTTATAGCAGTATGTCCTTTGTTTGGACATGTTAGATATACTTGCATGATCATTCTGTCGTTTGAGTCACTATCTGAAACATCAGAGTTTGCGACAAAATGGGTTCCTTTTTGTAAAAAGTATAACATTGAACCACGAGCTCCTGAATAGTACTTTAACCCGAAGATTGACTACTTGAAAGATAAAATTCAACCGACTTTTGTTAAAGATCGTAGAGCTATGAGGAGAGAATATGAGGAGTTTGCCACAATAAAGATTTTATGGTTTGGCAACTCTAAAAACAATTGCAGCAATTTTATACGAGTTTGTTTTATATGGATTATTCAAAGTTTATCAGCAATTGCAACTCCAAAAACATGTTTATGGTTTGACAATTTAATGACGTATATATCCAACAATTTCGTCATATCTTGACAAAAAAAATTTATGTAAAATTATTGATGTTTGCATCTTCTTATTTAACAATTTTTTGTATCAACCCGTATAATACACGGGTCTCACAACTAGTATATATATATATATATATATATATATATATATATATATATATATATATATATATATATATATATATATATATATATATATATATATATATATATATATATATCACATTTTCCGAGTTATTACATGAACTTGATATATTTGTTTTAGGGTATCGGTAAAAAAACCTCATATGATGTGACATGTGTGTCTGGGAGTCAACCCACACAACACACTCACCTACACACATGGTGGAGGTTTATTTAAGATCACCATTGTTTTAACCTATCGTTGGGGGTCTTATATGATATTAGCACCTAATTCCAATGTTCGTAATCTTTATGATTTAATGTTATTCTAATTCTTCTATGATATTAAATACATGTTGGTATCTTGATGTATTCATTTCAAATATTATATATATATATATATATATATATATATATATATATATATATATATATATATATATATATATATATATATATATATATATATATATATATATATATATATATATATGCTTAAAAAAATTTAGGGTTGCTATATGCTGGAATATATGTCTACAACATAACACACTAATGTCACTTCCTATGTTATTTGAACCAAATCGATCATGCATGTGGAGTCGATAGTAAATATATAGATAAATAGACTTGAGATGAACACAGAATTATTACACTCGCTCTAATTAACTAATTGAATAATTAGTGGGACAAGTAATATAGACTTGAGAAAATCAGTAGGCTTCCTCGGACAGGCCAAATATAGCTTTCCTATGCCTTACATTCTTTTGTAATTAGGATTTTGATGCAAAAGGTGTTTTGAGACATCAAGAACTATAACCCTCACATGTGACCATCCCTTGAATCTAGCACTCGTTTATTGGCGGTTACTTTGTGGTGTGTGGATATCACTGGATGAGACTAAACTGGTTCTTATCTATAGCTTTTGGTCACACTAGGACAAGATACAAAATTGCATTAAAATTATTAGGTTGTCCTCTATTTGTAAATTATTTCTAATATCTTTTTATCATACTATACTTATAAATAAACAGCCTCGCATGTGTGTGTGGTGGGGGTGGAAGGTAGGGGTGGTAGTGAGGTAGGAGTAGGGTGGGGTGGGGTGGGGTGGGGGTGTGTGTTTGGGTTTGGGTTTGGGTGGGTGTAGTGATGGTCTGTAGATGAAAAATAGATAAAACGACATTTCTGTCATTTGACTCCATGTTCCACTTTGTTCCACCCTCTCTGCGTGAGACTAAAATCTAATTAATTGGTTATTGACATGGTTAATGTGTCAATCTCATCCACATCAAACGCAACTTCAAAGTGATTTTTTCTGTGTTGTTCCATCAAATACTCTGTATCAAACGCTATCTAAATCCCTAAGGACCGTAATTAGATCTTTGCTAGATGGATATCTCACTTAAGGATCGACCTGGTTTATTTCGCTACTATTGGATCCCTTGTCTAGAATCCTAACACAGTAACACTATTTTGTTAGAGAAATTATTGACATTATATACACATAAGTGTTATGTCTAGGAAATCATGGTTCATGTAATTAGTTTCAAAAACAAGAGTTTGCAACGGAAGCATAAAATCATGAACACAAATTCCATTTTCAAGAGGATCATGCTACATGCATGTAGAGATAAGATGAAGAACAAACATAGATTAGGTTCAAGATCATAACCTTTGTTCTTGGATTTGGTTTGGATGATTTTGATAGCTAGGAATCAAATTAGAATCCCTCTATAGTTGATCCACCACAAGCTTGAACACCCTTGAATGCTAGTTCCACAACTTGCAAGATTGAACTCCTCTTCTTGTGAAACAAAAATCTAATTTTTGCTAACTATCAAGAGGGCTTTTAGAGAGTTTTTCTTTGGCTGATTTTTGAAGTAATAAATGATCATCCAAACCCCCTAAAACTCGGCCACTATATCACCCCACAAAAGAAGGGAACAATGGTCATGTGCTTAAAGAAAGAGCACTCATATCATCCATGGTCACACCTAGAAGACATGAAGAATATTGCTTTACTTTTAAGTCATCCAACCATGCATTGTCCCCTCTATAATGGCTGAATTTGTGCAAGACAAAAAGAATTATATTTGGGTTTTATTATTTATAAAGCTTATATAATAAAAGCTTATAAATAATACATCTTCATTTTCTTTAATGGGATAACATTTAACCCATGAGTTTGTATAAATAAACCATCTAAATATACAATCTTAATTGTATAATTATATATATACATATATATATTTATATATATATATAATAATATATATATTTTATTTAATTTACCAATTAAATTAAATAAAAGGCTTACTTATAAATCAATTAAATCGTTTAACAATTTAAACAATTTAATTGTTACACTTAATCAATTCATCACATATGAATTACTAATCAACCTTTAATTTTGTAGTTATTATTATTTACCTCAAATAATAATAACCTACAAGATTAAATTGCAAGTTTAGTATCATTTGATGTTAAATCAAATTTAACGTTCTAAATGATAAATTGGTGTCAAACTTGTTGTTGGTGTGACCCTATAGGATCATGTATTATTAGTAATATCATTTTATGATCATCCTTGGTCATATAGAACTAACAATCTCCCACTTGCACAAGGTTGCATCATAGAATGATATAAACAGTGGTAAACGTCTAGCAACATTTCACTGCCCCCAATAACACATGACATTGTGCCATTCAACAACATTCAATTCTTCAGAAAACACGAGGCTCTAATTGATGTATAAGGTTATCTATCAATTATCCCTTTGTCACAGACATCATGTTGAACATGAGACATGGATCTTAATCATTCTCATTTTATGTTCAACTTTCAAACAGGCGCCTTAGATGTCTAACTCTCAACACATAAGAGGAACAAATCCCGTCTTGACTACATACGCCCCTCATATAGTTAGTACTATCCATGAGTATGGCCTTTATGGTTGTCTGTATTTCAAGAACAACAGAAAACCATATCAAAGCATAGTACACTCTACACTTGAGTCCCAAATATGTACCTCAGGTCAAAGGATACAATGATAATACCTTTATTCAAGAATCACTTATGATGATGATCCATGGAGTGATCTTGAAACGGGTCAAGTCCAATACTTGTTCACTGACAAGTACCTATGAATTTGGTTGCAACCTTTTGCTACTTTTACCCATAAAAGTCAACCAATCCAATTCATATTAGTCTTACTTCATAATTGCTCCCACAACTATGATCGACTATGGACGTTTAGAATAACTAAATTGTTCAAGGATTAAACATGCTAATAAAACACAATAATTATGAATGAAACATCACGTCACATATATTACATAATTCTTGTCGTTTACATAAGTTCATATTCATAAAACATTAAACACAAATCAAATCCATTCATTGGAAAAACAGAGTCCTATACCCTTAGCATGACTTTCATGCTTAGTTTGGGGTAAAGGTTTCGTGAATGGGTCTGCCAAATTTTGATCTGTATGAACCTTGTGAATACTTATTTCACCATTCTTAACTTCATGTCTAATGTAGTTATACCTTCGGTGAATGTGTTTGGTTTTTTGATGCAATCTAGGTTCCTTTGCTTGAGCTATAACACCTAGATTGTCACACAAGATTTCTATAGGGTCCCGAATGGAAGGAACAACCCCTAGATCTTCTATGAACTTTCTCATCCAGACAGCTTCTTGAGCAACTTCTGAAGCAGCAACATATTCTGATTCTGTAGTGGATTGTGCAATCACTTCTTGTTTGGAACTCTTCCAAGATACGGCTCCTTCATTTAAAATAAAGACATACCCAGATTGAGATTTCGAATCATCCCTATCTGTTTGGAAGCTTGCGTCAGTGTAACCCTTTACCTTTAAGCTTTCTTCCAAACGCCGTAAACTAAGAACATATCTTTAGTTATTCTCAAGTACTTAAGAATGTTCTTTACAGCAGTCCAGTGGGCTTCACCTGGGTTCTGTTGATACCTACTAGTCATACTTAAGGCACATGAGACGTCGGGCCTAGTGCATAACATGGCATACATGATGGACCCAATTGCCGAAGCATATGGGACATGTTTCATCCTTTCAAGTTCAGTCCTAGTGTTTGGGCACTGAGACTTGCTTAGGATGGTGCCATGCGGCATTGGCAAGAATCCTCTTTTGGAGTCTTGCATCTTGAACCTTTTCAAGATTTTATCAATATATACACTTTGGCTAAGACCAATAAGTCTCTTAGATCTATCTCTATAGATCTTTATGCCTAATACATAAGCAGCTTCCCCTAGATCCTTCATTGAGAAACAACTGTCAAGGAACGCTTTGACACCTTTTAAGGTTGGGATGTCATTTCCAAATAAAAGTATGTCATCTACATACAATACTAGGATTATGACAATGCTCCCACTAGCTTTCTTGTAAACACAGGAGTCATCCTCATTTTTGATGAATCCAAAACTCGTAATCTTTTCATCAAAACGGATGTTCCATGTTCGAGACGCTTGCTTTAATCCATAGATAGATCTTTTAAGCTTGCACACTTTGTTTGGATGCTTGGGATCGATAAAACCTTCAGGTTGATCCATATAGACATCTTCCAATAAGTGTCCATTAAGGAAAGCGGTCTTGACATCCATTTGCCATATCTCATAATCATAGTACGCGGCTATGGCAAAAAGTATCCTAATCGACTTGATTATTGCCACTGGAGAAAAGGTCTCATCATAGTCAATACCATGAGTCTGTGAGTATCCTTTAGCGACAAGTCTAGCCTTAAAAGTGTGAACATTTCCATCCACGTCGATTTTCTTCTTGAAAACCCATTTGTTCCCAACGGTCTTACAATTAGTGGGAAGATTAACCAAGTCCCAAACTTGGTTATCGTGCATGGATTGCATCTCTGTGTTCATGGCTTCAAGCCATTTATCAGATTCAGGATCTGACATTGCACTCTGGTAGTTGACGGGTTCATCAGAATCTATCGTATAACATTCCTCTTCCATCATAAGGTAACCATACCTTTCAGGTTCAAATCGAACCCAACCAGAACTGCGAACACCTTGTGTTACAATTTGTTCCTGATCAACTGTTTGTTCAGGTTCAACAATTTCTTGTTGAATGCTAGATCCAATTTCTTGTGTATCAGGCTGTGGTTCCTGAAGTTCTTCAAGCTCCACAAACCTCCCACTTGCCTCTTCCGTCAAAAACTTGTTTTCTAGGAATTCAGCTTTTCGAGAAATAAATATCTTATTCTCGATGGGATTGTAGAAGTAGTATCCAAGACAATCTTTCGGATACCCTACAAAGATACATTTAGTTGAACGGGGCTCTAGTTTGTTTGAAGCTTCTTGTCTAACATAAGCTTCACAACCCCATACCTTGAGATAGGATAAAGATGGAACCCTTCCATGCCATATCTCATAAGGCGTTTTATCAACCTTCTTAGTAGGTGCCATGTTTAGGAGACGAGCAGCTGTTTGTAAAGCATAACCCCAAAATGATAAAGGTAGAGTACTTCTACTCATCATGGATCGAACCATATCCAATAGTGTTCGGTTCCGCCTTTCAGATACACCGTTATGTTGCGGTGTTCCAGGTGGAGTAAGCTATGAAACAATTCCACAACTCTTAAGATGATCCATGAAGTTTGTACTTAAGTACTCACCTCCTCTATCAGAACGAAGAACTTTAATTGTTTTGTTGAGTTGATTTTCCACTTCACTTTGAAACGTTTTGAACATTTCAAACGCCTCATGTTTATGTTTAATCAAATAAACATATCCAAAACGACTAAAGTCGTCAGTGAAGGTGATGAAATATCTTTCACCATATCTAGTCATTGGCTTGAAAGGACCACATACATCCGTATGTATGATTCCTAACAAGTCCTTTGCTCTCTCATTGGTTCCGGAGAAAGGAGCTTTAGTCATCTTGCCATGTAAACAAGATTCACATATATCAAATGAGTCATTCTCATTTGCCTTCAAAAGTCCACTCTTTTGAAGTTGGGATATGCGATTCTTGTTTATATGCCCAAGGCGACAATGCCATAGATAGGTTTGACTCAAATCACATTTGGGTCTCTTGGTGAAAGTGTGGTATAAAGAGCCTTGGTTAGTCTTTTCATCAAGGTTTACTTCATAAATTCCATTTAAAGGCCTAGCCTCAAAATAGAATACATTATTTTTGTAAACACAAATATCATCATTCATAAAGGAAAGATCAAATCCACATTGTCTTAATTTAGCAACCGAAATAATATTCCTAGTCAAGCTAGGAACATAATAAACATTCAACAATGTCATACACAAGCCATTAGGTAGTAATAAATTAAAACTTCCAATTGAATCCACCGCAACCCTTGCATTGTTTCCAACCCGGAGTACTACCTCATGTGCCTTCAGTCGCCTACTCCTTTTGAACCCCTGCAACATATTACATATGTGAGTTCCACAACCAGTATCAAATACCCATGTGTTAGGAGATAAATTATAAAGTTCTAGGTCTATCACATAGATACCTGAAGTGCCTTCACCGGCCTTCTTCTTCTTCAACTCCGCAAGATACGTAGGGCAATTTCTCTTCCAATGCCCAGCTTTGCCACATTCAAAGCATGTGTCTTCTTTGGCAACCTTTGCCTTCTTCTTGGGCGGATGGGATGGTTGGACAACTTTCTTGCCCTTACCTTTGAAAGCTTTTGCTTTCCCTTTGCCCTTGGAGTTGGTGGGGTGTTCGGGTCTAGTTCTCTTTGTGCCACCTTCCTTGATCATGAGAACTTGATTGGTTTTCTTAGGCAGAGTCTTTTCCGCGGTAATTAGCATCCTATGTAATTCCGGGATAGTCTTATTTAAACCATTCATGTTATAATTCATGACGAAAGGATCAAAGGACTTTGTCAAGGAGTTAAGGATCATATCCGTTGCTAGCTCTTCGGGCATCACAACTCCAAGACGTGCCAAATGATCAATGTGACTCTTCATTTTGAGCACATAAGAGCTTACCGACTGCCCATCCTCCATCTTGCAAGCATGGAAAGCCTGAACAGTTTCGAACCTTTCCGTTCTTGCAAGTTGTTGGAACATTTCCTTTAGTTGATGAATCATGTCATAGGCAGAATGATTCTCCAAATCCTTCTGAAGGTTGGGAATCATGGTTTCCAACATGAGGCATGATGCATCGATGGAATCATCCATCTTTTTAAGCCATGCATCGTGTGCGGGCTTAGGAATGGCAGGGGGCTCTTCTGGAAGTGGTTCATTGAGAACATATTCTTTCTTTTCTTGTTTGAGAACAATTCTCACACTACGGTACCAATCCAAGAAGTTGGTATGGTTAAGTTTTCTCCTTCAAGGAGAGACCGTAGTGAGGTTTTGTTAGGAGTCGGGTTTGTTGCGTTTGTTGCCATCTACAAAATTTTGACAAGGTTCTATTTAGTAAATTATGATATTAAGTCCTTAATAATTAATACCCTTTCTTGTTTCATAAACTTTAATTAATTAAGGTCTAGAATCCAAGTTGCATTACGAATAAGTGGTTAGGTATCCTTTATCCCGCCTATTCGAATCAACAAGGTAGGTAACTGTTTACCAATTATATCCAAATATAATTTCTAGAGTTATGGGATCTCATTATAACATTTATAAGTTTGGCATGTTTGATCCCATCTATGCCTTGGATTTCTAATGCTTAGGTGACCTTTATCACAAGAGATTTCCAAACGAATCATCCTACTTAAACGGACGTGTAGTTTTGACAACTTATTAATGGTTAGGTGTCCTTTATCCCATAAATATTGCAAAACTACTTCTTGTATCACAAGAAGACTCCAAGTGGTTAGGTATCCTTTATCCCACAAGGAAATACAAGTGATACATGAGTGTCTTTAAGAGGGACGGCATTGATTCGTATTTCATAAGGGATTTGAATGTTTTACAATTCTAATTTTGAAAAACATATGGTATCATGTAGATTGCATGCATCCAATGAACATGGTACCATTAAATCTTATTTTGTTAATTGGTTCCTAAATCATAAAATCTCCATTTTATTGATTCTTTGTTTGTGGTCAAGATTACAATTAATATCCAATATTAAGTTTGAGTTTGATCACATATATTAGAACCAATTTATAATCCTAAATAATTACCATTATTACTTAGGGTTGGAGTTTGTAAGAGTTCATAAAATCTCCATTTTATTTCTTGTTTCAATCATTTTCAAAACTTGACTTAATAGGTTTTTAAAACAAAACCCATTTTAATAAAACCAATTTTATCACATCTTATGTTTTAATTGTCAACTTTTGAAAATACAAACTCCTTGATGATTATGTTTAATTATCTAGGTTGTCTAGCATGCAAAATCTTATTTTCATCCACAACATAACATAATAAAACATTCAATCATCACAAGCATGCATGGGTGCATAAACACAAGCCAACTAGTTTGATATTTCATGTGAGCCATACATGAAATATCAAGTCCAAACCTAGGGACAAAAAGGTGACAAAAACTCAACCAAATGATCTTCGATTTGGCTACAATTTTGCCAAGCTTCTTATATCACCAAATGACACTTGAACCACCATTTCTTGACTTCATGGAGTGAGTTATGAATTTTCTTCTGCCCCCATGAAAGTTGCGAAATATAGGGCAGCATGAAGAAAGTTTTTGTGGTTTTTGTTGCATTTTTCAATTCATTCTTGGCTATATTGATGCTAATACTTGTTGAAACTTAATGTACATACTAGATATTAAAGTTACCAACAAGTATATCACCAAATGACCAAGATATGAATTTTTAAAATACTTCCAAAACAATTTTGAAATCTGGACAGCAGCTCTTCAGAAAGTGCTGCTGTTGGGTGCAATCTTCTATTGGTCTTTTACTTCCTTCTCTTGTTACATTTTGTGAAATAAATAAAATACAACTATTCTAATATTTACAAAATGAATATTTAGAAAGAAATAACTAATTATTATTACAAACCATTTGAATAAATGAATAGATTACAACCATATCGAATACAAACACAAAACATGCATCATATGGTCCTTGGCTTGTTTATGCACCATTTTATCACATAAAATCATAAGAAAATCAACACTTTGTTTTTCTAAGGCAACATCTATGTAACCAAATGCATGCATACATAAAATATAGTTGGTTACATAAAATCATAGATTATATATTTGCATGTTGCCAAAGAAGCCATGCATGAAACTTTCATTCAAGAAGATGAACATTCATGGCTTCCAAAAAACAAGTTTATCCAAATAAACTTATTATCTAAACATGCAATATAGCCATGGCTCTGATACCAATTGTAGGAAATCATGGTTCATGTAATTAGTTTCAAAAACAAGAGTTTGCAAAGGAAGCATAAAATCATGAACACAAATTCCATTTTCAAGAGGATCATGCTACATGCATGTAGAGATAAGATGAAGAACAAACATAGATTAGGTTCAAGATCATAAACTTTGTTCTTGGATTTGGTTTGGATGATTTTGATAGCTAGGAATCAAATTAGAATCCCTCTATAGTTGATCCACCACAAGCTTGAACACCCTTGAATGCTAGTTCCACAACTTGCAAGATTGAACTCCTTTTCTTGTGAAACAAAAATCTAATTTTTGCTAACTATCAAGAGGGCTTTTAGAGAGTTTATTTGGCTGATTTTTGAAGTAAGAAATGATCATCCAAACCCCCTAAAACTCGGCCACTATATCACCCCACAAAAGAAAGGAACAATGGTCATGTGCTTAAAGAAAGAGCACTCATATCATCCATGGTCACACCTAGAAGACATGAAGAATATTGCTTTACTTTTAAGTCATCCAACCATGCATTGTCCCCTCTATAATGGCTGAATTTGTGCAAGCCAAAAAGAATTATATTTGGGTTTTTATTATTTATAAAGCTTATACAATAAAAGCTTATAAATAATACATCTTCATTTTCTTTAATGGGATAACATTTAACCCATGAGTTTGTATAAATAAACCATCTAAATATACAATCTTAATTGTATAATTATATATATATACATATATATATTTATATATATATAATAATATATATATTTTATTTAATTTACCAATTAAATTAAATAAAAGGCTTACTTATAAATCAATTAAATCGTTTAACAATTTAAACAATTTAATTGTTACACTTAATTAATTCATCACATATGAATTACTAATCAACCTTTAATTTTGTAGTTATTATTATTTACCTCAAATAATAATAACCTACAAGATTAAATTGCAAGTTTAGTATCATTTGATGTTAAATCAAATTTAACGTTCTAAATGATCAATTGGTGTCAAACTTGTTGTTGGTGTGACCCTATAGGATCATGTATTATTAGTAATATCATTTTATGATCATCCTTGGGCATATAGAACTAACATTATGCTTAGTTCCGGTATAGACAATATAATTTTATTAATAACAAAAATGCAACGATGTATAGTGACATAAAAACTAGATTTTTGCCACTATGGTTTTTTTTTTGATCCATTTATACAAGGCCGTTCCAAACATATTTTGGACCCGGGACGAGAAGAAAAAAATAGGCCCCTCAAAGCCACAAATACAATAAATCTTCAAAAATAGTAATAATATTAATAACAATAAAATTATACCCGCAACATTTTCAAATTTCCAACATTAGAATTTAGATTTGTGGACAGTCGACTTGAGTACATGAAATAGAATCGTGAGTGATGACTGATGAGTCTGAGTCAGTGAGTCGTGGTCCCAGGTCGCCTGTGATTGAGAAACAACCGGACAATCGGCAATCGACGATTGAGACAATGAGACTTCAGAGAGAAATAACGATTGAGACCTGACAATCGGAAATTGAGACCTAGATAATCGGAGAAGAAAAGCGATTGAGAGTGATTGCGTGAAGTCTGACGAGTTGAGTCGGCAGAACTAAGAGATTTAGAAGGAGAAGTAGACTGACTGAAGTACCGTTACGGTAGGAATCTGAAATCGTTGTTGTTCTTGGAATGATTGCCTTAATAATTTGAGAAAAGTGTTCATTAATTTTCATCTTCCCGCTTCCAACTTTGAGAATTGGTAAGTGGACTAATGTCGATCACAGACACAGGCTCTAAACAAAAACACGAAAACGAGTTAGCGACCTAGCTTCCTCAGTTCCTCTTTTTTGGGCTTAATGCTATTGAGCTACTTAGCCTATTAAAATTATAAATCAATTCAATTATATATATATATATATATATATATATATATATATATATATATATATATATATATATATATATATATATATATATATATATATATATATATATATATATATATATACACACACAATATAGCCCAAAAATTTTGGACCCCCTAAAGGCATGGGCCCTGGGTGGTCACCCGGGTTGCCCACTGTCAGAGTTGGGCCTACATTTATAGATCAAACGATCAAATTCATCTCGTGAACTAAATTTGTGTGGATCCTTGGTCAAGGTTGGTTTTTTTATTTATTATTTTTATTCATTGTTTAATTTTTTTTTGTAGATTAGGCTTAAAAGTTATAGAATTTAGGTTAAATTGTTTTGCTACAGTTTTAGGCTTTTAGCCAAACTTCATTTTTTTTTTGGTTAGTTCAATATTATATTATATTTACATATTTTGTCTATAAATTTTTATATTCTTTTAAACTTAATTTTTTCTATAATTTTCCATTTTTATTTTGGTTAGTTCAATATTATATTATTTTTACATATTTCGTCTATAAGTTTTTATATTCTTTTAAACTTAATCTTTTCTATAATTTTCCCAATTTCTGTACAACCTTTTCTTATTTTTTAGAACTTATTTTTGTTCAAATTTTATGTTCTGTTTTTTTACTAATCGAATTACACTTTTGTGCAAAATTATTCATCTTGTTTGGTTCTCCCAGAATATCCCTAGATATTCTGGGAGAACCAAACAAGATGATACCAGTACGATGCCGCGACACGTCGTTCAAATTTTATGTTCTGTCTACTTTACTATAGCAGTGTAGATTTAGTTGTTTGTTATATTGGTTATTCATAGTGTCCCCTTTTATAAAAACTCGTATAATGTTATATTTTCAATTTTTTGTTGAACTATTTATACTTTAAAAAAATTATCTATTATAGCTTATATAATTTCAAGTTTTTTTAGTACGACGTGTCGCGGCATCGTACTAGTGTAAAATTACTAGTCGGCCAACAAAACAAACTATAATATAAGTGTGATTTTGAAGTGTTCTAATGCAAAACCATCCTCACTCGACCGGATACAAACACGACGTTTGGAAATACCGAGTAAAAAGAAAATGAAATAAATGGTTCAAACTTACGGAATACAATCATAGTTAAGAATACAAAACAAATTCTCGACTTAAAGCTTTCAATAATAATTAAATAATAGACGCCTTGAAACAATTACGAACTTCTTTTTCAACAATGTAGGTCATTGATCAAAACACACAATTCACTATGACATTATAATTGTTTACGCATTTAATTTTATATGTTTTACCTAACATCATAAAATTTGAAAATGACAACTCCTATGATCGTTGATAATCCTTATTGAAAATTTTAAATTGTTGAGGATAAAACTTAAATTAAATAAAAGATGTCCTTATCATCCTTTTCCCTTTGTTTGATATTTATTAAATTGTGTCCCTTCTAAACTCCAAAGGTCACCACATTTTTGTTAGCAGTCCGACTGTCCAAGTATACATAATTTTCCAATATATAAAATACATATTTAAACTTTTTGTAATCCTTTTTATAATGGTAGGCAATCCTAAAAGTCAAAACATGAAACATGTGAGATTCAAACCCTAATGATTATCATTAAATCATCTTTTTCTACGGGATGAATTATATAAATAAACTAGCAATTAGTTAGAAAAATTTAAAAAAAGATTAAAGTTAAGAAAGGATTTTGTAAGAAATCAACCCATTTGATTGTAACCTTACTACTTGTATTCACTACTCATTTAAAAGAGCCGGTTACATTTTTATCAAAAATGGCATCCTTGCAAAGCTTTTTGACATCGAAAATTAGTGAGTTCCTATGCGTCCATAAGAACTAGAATGTAGTCAAACAAACCACTTACGTACACTTTTTTTTGCACATGTTTTACCGTGTAAGAATCAACCAACAATAACCATTCAGCGATAGAAGCCACTACCAGATTTGTAAATCCCACCAAAAAGCTATCTTTCTTCAAACCTCTGTCGCTAACTAGCAATAGATCAAAAGATTATCAACACCCTCGATTATGTGAGTACAACTTAGACAAATAAAAGAGTCTACATCCACTCATCGGTTATGAAACTTCAAATGCGTAGGAAGCCTATAAGCATAGCTCTTCAAATAAAAATATTAATCTTCTTTGGAACCGGTGGATTCCATGTTGTTATATTGTTTTTCGATGAAAAGGTACGTTGTCTATATGGATTCTTGTACTATTGACCTACAAAACCTTATTGGGATCTAATAGCCACTACCACTTATCCTCCAAATCATTAAGATTAAGGCCTACAAACGATATGTTGGGTAAGCAACAAGCGAGATCGTTAAACTTCAACCTCTCAAGTACAAGATACGGTCAAACAACCCTTGACAGTTTGCACTGGACACAAAGGCACAATCATTCTGGTCATGGTCTCCAGGCTTGCCCCAAACGACCTGGCTCTCAGGCTTACCTCGACCCGCCCCAACTAGGAATCGCAGGCCTACCCATTCCTCCCATTGTCGGCTCAATGTGTGGACTCTCGGGCTTGCCCCGATTCGTCCGGCTCTCGAGCTTACCCCTATCTTCCATCGCATGACAAACACCTTTATTAGTATCGATACTAAATATACATACCAATCACAAAAGCCTAAACATTTAGATTGACCCAGAGGGTCCCTACTCAATCATACAACCACATAGGTAACCACATAGGTAGAGCACACTCTCCCTAAGCATACATCACTGCATATCGTAAAGTAAAGCAATTTACGCATGCAACATCACCCATAGTATAGTGACAAAACTCATCTGATCCGACAAGCTAGACAGCACTCCGCATGCATGTCCTTAGAACCCGACAACATGAGCTTCCTAATAAGGATAAACTTCACTTATCAATCCTAAACCCAAACAGGATAAACCTTCAAGACCGGTACACCGAATCTCTCAAGTTTTACCAAAAGTCAAATTGGTCAAAGTCAATGTTAATTGTCAAAGGTCAACACAAAGTCAACCTTCACTTAGTGCCGCTATCACCTACGGATAGCGTCGCTAAGTACAATGGTCGTGAAGCCCAATTTCACAGAGATGTGTCACTATCCCTATAGATAGCGATGCAATTTACGCTGTTCAGCCCAATTCTTTCCAAAACTTTTAATCTGTTAAGCTAAGGTCTTAAACCTTCCAAGACCCTTCCAAACAGTCACTAGATCCTTAAAAATGAAAACTTTAATGTCCAAACATGACTATTTATGCACAGGTCAAGATCCAAGTCCAAAGTGAACAAAACTTCCAAACAAAGCTCAAAAGACATAAAGATCAAACTTTATCACTCCAATCCTTAAATATCATAACCAAGGGACCAAAAATCCAACCAAAACCTTCATAACTACAAGAACAATTTAGCAAGCTCTAAAAAGGAGAACTTTACTCATAATAGTCCAGAAAAGAAGATATTGATGACTCCAACCTTGAACAACACCTTCTAGCACCACCATGCACCTTTCTGCTCTTCAAAATCTCTTCATAAATGACCAAAACCACCAAAAATACCTAAGGGAGCTAGGAGAGAGTTTGTAATGTTTCTGGAGGCTCAAGGGAGACAAATGACAGCTACCTAGGGTTTTATGCCCTTAAATACGGCCCAAACCCCAAAATCTAGGGTTTTTGTGCAAACAGCGGCGGATACCGTCGATATACTTATTATAGTGGCACTATCTCGAGATCGTGTAACGCCACTAACGACCATAGCATCGCTATTACACAACCATAGCGTTGCTAATATCACCTCCATAGCGGCGCTATGCCCCTCCATAGCGTCATTATCTTCCTTTTCCAGCATTTCTCAAAACTTACTTCTTTTTAATTACAAGCTTGGTCATTCCGGGAACATGGTCTTACACAACCGCACTAGCATTCCTCGCCTCGGTTTGATTGCTTCAGTCTATTGATCTTCTTCGGTCTTAGTGACTCCTCGGTTCGGATTAGGCTCCACATACTCAACAATCTCCTACTTGGAGAGTAATCAGAACTTGATTCTTCTGTCTGCCAAGTTGTAACTAATGA
Organism: Cichorium intybus; assembly: GCA_023525715.1. NCBI lineage: Eukaryota > Viridiplantae > Streptophyta > Magnoliopsida > Asterales > Asteraceae > Cichorium > Cichorium intybus. Next base: position 103,563,396 of record CM042009.1, read on the forward strand.
GATTTCATCTCTCTCTCTCTCTCTCTAGCTCCTTGTATTCTGTCAGACCCTCAAACCGTAATGCGGAAAAGTTCGAGGGTGGGTGACTTCATGTACGATATCATAACAATGCCGAGTAATAATGAATCCAAGCAATCACATCCATCATAACATAATTGTAAAAGTTACATAGGTACAATGTCGTTGTTTCCATTACAATTACATATGATTCGAAAATACATAGTTTATGACGTCATAGCGTCCCTTCGTCATAGCTTGTGAACTTGTTTACTGGTTTCCTGAGAATACAAGTAGTTTGAAAAAGCGTCAACAATAAAGTTGGTGAGTTCATAAGTATTTTGTATCGAAATCCATTTTGTGATAATTCGTAGATTTGAAAACTCAAGAAAATCCAATATTCTCTATATTTAGAAGCATTGTAAGTCTGAAAACCCAAAGATTTTAATGTAAGTCATAAAGTAGCACTTTATAAAAATGTAGGTTTTAACGTAAACATTTATTAAAGGGTGAATCGTTTTCTGTTGTGAGGCGTCCTATAACCATATTGTAGACTAGTTGGCCTACTGCGACATTCTTCACGAGTCGGAAATGTTATGACAGTTGCCACCTCAGACCTCCCGGTCTAGCTGTAGCTAACAGCGCAGGTGCAGGGTTGTCAATCTCGTATAGATCTATACACAATGTCACGCTCTCTTACCGAGATTCCGTTTAAATTTCAAGACTTATAGTGTAAGTACTAAAAAGTACTGTGAAGACCCGTCTCACGAAAATGTATGTATCATCGACCCGTTTACGTTTTATGGTTAAGAAAACCCTTTAGTTTTTCTGTCGTTACCTTATTTCCAAAATAACGTTGGATGTAGTTAAATTATATAATATTCCTATATAAGTAAACCTGTGCCGTTTCAATGTAGTGGAAGACTGTGTATTCATAAACCATTCCTATAATAGTTTATCTAAGACATTGTTTGCTGTAGTGTGCGAGTTCTGGTGTTCTTGGTATCATAGTTTATTTTGGAATTATTGACTTTGCGAAAATGGAGCTACAGTTAGCACCTTTCGCTTATCGGAATTATATATAAATATGTGCGAGGTCTATTCGGACCGTGGTCCGAAATTTAGTAATATTCTCGCAAGAAATAGCCATTTTATCTTGTGTAAATTCTTTGTCAAACATATAAACACATTCAAACATGCGTGGAATGATATTTATTGTATGATATCTTGTATTCTCCCCCTAAAAGTTTCGGTAAAGTAAAAGGAGGGGTATGAAGCTCACCCTTGAAGCGTGAATTGTTGAGAAGGAGCGCTGGTTTCGGAAGCACGACGACAGGAGGTTGAGTCCTGGAGTTCTCAGAACCTAAGGACCTTCGGACAAAGCTATTATCCGATGGTTCTATGAAATGTTAGTGTGTGTAAATGAAATCTAAGCTGTTTATTATCGAGTAGAATCATCAAAGGAAACTAACTTACCAAGATATGGGGTTTTACGCTGGGAAAGATGGTGGAGGATGGCTGTTCACGGTGGTGTTGTTGAGGCAGTGAGTAGAGGGAAAAGGTGGTGGAAGTCGAGAGTTGAGAGAAAATAGAGAGAGTTGAGAGAGAATTTGAGAGAAGTAAAGAGGGTTCGTGGTTTATAGTCTCGAATAGGTATGGGGAACTGATTAAAGGAATGGTTAGTTAATCTTTATGTCAAATCAACTAGTCGTAGGTGTACTCAAATAGCAGTTGACTTTGTGATTGAGTTGACTTATGCGTTGGAACTTGTTATTTAGTAGTTGTTGAGTGTGAGGATTAGGGTGATGGTCCTTTCTTATGAAGTAACAGTTGAGTGAAAGTGGTAATTCCTGCAAGTAAGGAGTCCGAAAAATGGGGTTTTCGGAGCACGTTCAGAACTAGGCATTGGGGAATTCCGATCTGACTCGGAAGTTGGGGTCGGAAGTTCGTCCTCCGAACTTCATTCGGGAGTCCCACGTCTTCCGAGTTTGTGTTCGGGTTTGATGTTTGTTTTGAGTTTTGAACTTCCCAAATCAGAGCACTCCGAAATCTAGAGGCTCTAAGCTAGAGTTTCCGAAGTTAGCTCGGGGACTCGGTGAGTCGTAGGGTCCGAAAACTAGTTTCCGAAGTCAATGATTCCGAAGGTGTTTCGGAGATTGGGAGTATCCGGAAGGGCTTCTGAATGATGACTTGTTGTCTGAAAATCGTTTCTCTGAGCGTATGTGTTTCTCTCCTTGTATGACCTTATTGTTTATGTCATTATGTTTGCGAGGTGCTCATTTAGAATGGTAGACATAACATCAAAATATCTAACCATATTTCATTTAGGTTTTGAAATTTACTTTATATTACAGGAGTCAACGTGTTCTTGGTTTAGTCATATGTGACTTTTGTTGACTTATATTTACAGTTGTCACATCATCTACCCGTTTGAAAGAATTTTGTCCCAAAATTTCACTCTTGAGTGGATTCTCAAGGGTTTGGGAAAAGATGTGGATGTTTTTGTTTCATTTGGTCTTCGCGTTCCCAAGTAAATTCAGGTCCACGCTTGGCATTCCAGCAGACTTTTACTATTGGTATGCGACTTTGCTTTGTTCTCTTGACCTCTCTGTCCATGATTTCCACAGGTTCTTCAACAAAGTGTAAGTTCTCGTTCGCCTCAATTTCCTTGAGTGGAACAACGAGAGTCTCATCAGATAGACACTTCTTCAAGTTGGATACATGGAAGGTGGGATAGACGTTGTGGAGCTCTGGTGGTAGCTGGAGTCGGTATGCCACCAGCCCGATCCTGGCGAGGATCTCAAACGGTCCGATGTACTTGGGGCTTAGTTTTCCACGCTTTCCAAAGCATATCATTCCCTTCCATGGCGAGACTTTCAGTAATACACTATCGCCCACCTGAAATTCCAAAGGTTTGCGTCGCTTATCCGCATAGCTCTTCTGCCGATTGCGGGAAGCCTTTAATCGTTCACAGATCTGAACGATTTTCTCCGTCGTCTCTCATATGATCTCTGATTTGGTGAGAGTGCTGTTGGGTACTTGTCCTCTAGCTAGTATCTCCCACCTCAGCCCAACATAGAGGGGATCTGCATTTGCGCCCATACAACGCTTCGAATGGGGCAACCTTTATGCTAGTGTGATAACTATTGTTGTAGGAAAACTCCACGTGTGGTAAGTGGGTGTCCCATGCTTTGCCAAAGTCTATCACACAAGCCCTTAACATGTTTTCCAGTGTTTGGATAGTCCTCTCACTCTGTCCATCCGTCTGCGGGTGGTATGTTGTACTCATGTCGAGGTTGGTTCCTAAAGCCTTCTGTAGTGATTGCCATAATCGTGACGTGAATTGACTATCTCTATCTGAGATCATGGAGATTGGTACACCATGCAAACGTACAACTTCTTTGATGTATGTTCTTGTAAGTTTCTCCATTTTATCGGTTTCCTTGATTGGTAGGAAGTGAGCGGACTTGGTCAATCTATCGACGATTACCCATATGGTATCTAGCCCACCAGTTGTCTTGGGTAACTTGGTTATGAGGTCCATGGTTATCCGCTCCCACTTCCACTCAGGTATTTTGGGTTGTTGTAAAAAACTTGAGGGCTTCTGGTATTCCACTTTGACTTTAGCACAAGTCAAGCATTTGCCCACATATGTAGCGATCTCTACTTTCATGTTTGGCCACCAATATAGCTTTTTGAGGTCCAAGTACATTTTGTTGGACCGAGGATGGACGGAGTATCTTGTCTTGTGTGCCTCATTCATAATAACGTCTCTGTACCCACCGAACTTCGGTGTCCAGATTCGGTTCATGAGGTAACGAGCTCCATCATCTTTGACTTCAAGATTCTTCTCCATCCCTCGCAAGGCTTCATTTGCGATGCTATCTGGTTTTAAGGCCTCTAGTTGGGCCTCCTTGATCTGCATGGGCAAGTGGGAATGGATCATCGTTGTTAATGATTTCACCCGGCGACCTGAGTACTCCTTTCGGCTAAGGGCATCAGCTACTACGTTGGCCTTTCCTTGGTGATAACGGATTTCGCATTCATAATCACTTAACAACTCCACCCAATGTCGTTGTCTCATATTGAGCTCTTTTTGATTGAGGATGTGCTGGAGACTCTTATGGTCAGTGAAAATCGTACACTTGGTGCCGTATAGGTAGTGTCTCCAGATTTTTAATGCGAATACCACTGCTCCCAACTCGAGGTCATATGTAGTATAATTGACCTCGTGGGTTTTGAGCTGTCTCGAGGCGTAAGCAATAACCTTTCCCCTTTGCATCAGCACGCAACCCAGACCCTTATGCATTGCAATAAACTACAAAATCCTCTGTTCCCTCTGGAAGGGACAGGATTGGTGCACTGCACAAAGCTTTCTCTAGAGTCTGGAAGGCTGCGTCTTGTCCGTCTCCCCAATTAAATGTTACACCCTTCTGTGTCAGGGCGGTAAGCTGCTTTGTGATCTTGGAGAAATTCTGTATGAATCTTCGATAGCAGCCAGCGAGGCCCAGAAACTGGCGAATTTCTGTTGGTGTCCTCGATGCTCCCCAGTTCTTGATGGCTGTGATTTTGGAGGGATCCACGTGTATTCCTTTCTCGCTGACCACATGGCCTAAAAAGTCCACTTTCTGTATCTAAAATTCGCATTTTGAAAATTTAGCATACAGCTTTTCTGCTCTCAACGTCTCCAAGACTTGTCGCAGATGTTGACTATGCTCTTCCTTACTTCATGAATTGATAAGTATATCATCTATGAATACTATCACGAATTTGTCCAAGTAAGGTCTACACACGCGGTTCATTAGATCCATGAATATCGCGGGTGCATTAGTCAATCCGAAAGGCATCACAACGAATTTATAATGTCCGTATCGCGTTCTGAAGGTTGTCTTAGGAACATCTTCTTCCTGAATTCTAAGCTGGTGATACCCCGATCTTAGATCGATTTTTGAGAAGTAACCTGACCCTTGGAGTTGTCAAAAAGGTCGTCGATTCGAGGTAACAGGTACCGGTTTTTGATGGTGAGTTTGTTAAGCTCTCGGTAGTCAATGCACCTGAGGAATGATATGTCCTTCTTCTTAACGAACAAGACCGGCGCTCCCCAAGGCGAGAAGCTTGGTCTGATGAACCCTTTATTTAGTAGTTCGTTTAGTTGGTTGGACAATTCCAGCATTTCCGTCGGGGCTAACCGTTATGGGGCCTTTGCTACTGGTGTGGCTCCAGGTATCAAATCGATTCTAAATTCGATTTGTCGAGCGGGTGGTACTCCCGGAACATCTTCTGGAAATACATCGGGGAAGTTGCAGACTTCGGGAATTTCTTCAATGCTTTTTAATTCTTTCTTTTCTTCCACTACGTAGGCTAAGAAGGCAAGATATCTTTTCTGCAGATATTTTCTGGCTTTGATGCATGACACCATTCGGAGGTTGGTGTTGGGTTTGTCGTCGTAAACAACGAGGGTCTTTTCGTTCGGTAAATGAAGTCGGATTCCCCGTTCGTAACACATGATGTCGGCGTGATGTAGAATTAGCCAATCCATCCCGAAAATTACGTCGAAACTTCATATCTTAACAGGCATTAAGTTGATTGAAAAGGAGTGATTGTCATGAGTAAGCGTACAGTTTGTGTATATTTCCTTGGTTCTTTCTGTTTTACCGTTTTCCATCTCTACTGTAAATGTTTCGTTAAGTGGTTGAGGTTTTTGTTTTAATAAGTGTTAAATTTTTGACTCACGAAACTCCTCTCCGCTCCGCTGTCGAATAGTATACAAGCATACGAGTTATTGACGAGGAATGTACCAGTGACCACAGTGGGATCCTCCATTGCCTCCCTGTGTCCCATCGCTAGGACTTTCCTGTTTCTCCCGACAGTCTTGTTTTTCGGGCAATCCCTTTTAAAATGTCCTGTCTCTCCGCACCTGTAGCAGGCTTGACTCATCCCAGCATTGGAACCCTGGGTGGTCTGTTGTGTCGGTGCTCTGCAGTATTTTGAAGTGTGTCCGCTCCTGCCACAGCTAGTGCACTGCATATCCCAACAAGCTCTGTGGTGGTGGTAGATGCACTTGTTACACTTGGGTAGGTTTCCACTGTATTGTTTGTTTTGTGCTGAAGCGGTAGGGATAGTAGCGGCATGGACTGTCATTGCTTGTTGTCTTTTAGCATTTCCTTGGTTTTGTTGATCTCTCCCCCTATTCCGGATTTTCTCTTGTGGTCTCTTCCTTTTGGTGGTTCGGTTTTGAGTATCATGGTGCCTTGGCGAACCCCATGGTCAATTAGTCGTTGAGCCAGTCGTTTAGCACTGTCGTACGTGGTTGGGCTTGCTGATTCCACGTTTCCTTGAATTAGAGGGGATAGTCCCCAAATATAACGCTCTACCTTCACAGATTCTGGTGTGACCTGTGAGGGGCAAAGGGTTGCCAGGTCGTTGAACATGTTGGTGTAAGTGGTTATATCTGCACATTTTGATTGTAAGGTTCCACAACTCTTGTTCTAGTTTCTGAACCTCCCCTCTGGGACAGTACTCTTTCATCAGCATGGTCTTTAGTTCTTCCCAACTGATTGAGTTGGCTACGAGAAGTGTCAGGGCCTTAACATGACCCTTCCACAAGGACATGACCGTATCAGCAAAAGTACAAGCGGCGAATTTGACTTTCAATTCCTCAGGGCACACAGATATGTCGAATATCGACTCAGTTTTCTCGATCCACCTTGTAAGAGCGATAACACCTCCAGTCCCATGAAAAGTCACATGTTTGCAATTCGCGAAGTCTTTGTATGTACATACTCACGGGTGGCTCGGTGTTTCTCCGTTTGTAGAATCGTTAGTGCCATTCCTACTTCCGCTTCCATTTGTTCCATTTGGGTTTATCTGGGCAATTGTAGCTGCCACTGCGGCGGTCACGGCGGTTTGGAATGTAGCAGCATCCATCATTGGAGTCTCTACCTCTCTGGCGTTTCTGCTGGGGTACTCCTAGTTTTCATTCGTGTAGGTGGCATATTTCTGCCACAAGGAATCAGGATTGGACGATGGTTAGTTTTTAAAAGATTTATTAGGAATAAGATGTTAATTTGAGTATGGGGATTTATATCACGTGTTTGTGTTTATTCTTTCTTTATTAAAAGTTATATGCGTGCTTTTAATATCATGCATGTGCATCAAGCATTGACTTGGTCATACAAAATATACTAATCACACATTGCATAATATCGTACGTTATAAATAACGGGGAAAATTTTGACCCTCTAAGAGGTCTATTGCACATAGAGTAAAAAGGGCAACATGACGACCCCCAAAAGTGAAATTGTTTGGTTGTGAGAATGTGCCTACACATGATAAATGAGCAGCATGTAGGGCTTGCTCATGGGTTCCTAAGCTATAACAAAATTTCAGTAATGAGGACACTACTCAGGGGGAATAGGGTCCCCTCATTCTCCGGAGTTCGGCCACTTGTGCCCTAAGCTTTGCTGTTTCTCGCATGGCCCATTCGGCCCTCAGCTCCGCGCTCCGGGCTCTCATCTCAGCATCCCGCAGTCTTTGTTCTGCGATCTGTAGTCTGCCATAAACGTTTCGGAGGTCCTCCATAGTATCTATGATGGTGTCCCATAGTGTTTCCACACTTGATATGGTCCGTTCATGGGTCTCATCGAGGCGTCGCATACGGACTGCGGTGACCTCCGTAGTGGCTGTCAGATCAAGGACTTGACTGGCGGTAGCTCTGGCTTGGTCATGGCTCCACTTTTTCATGCGCTCCGCCCAGGCAGGTGTTGGACCCTGGTGAGATTCATTTATCAGTAACGGGCGTTGGATGGGCAGCAGTCTCTTACGAGGAGTACGCATCCATAAAGGGTCTTTGGGATAACGGTATACCTCGAAACTTGGTGCCGGTGGCGGTACATGCATGTTGCGGGTAGGGTAACGGGGGTTGACGATCTCCGGTTCGCCGTCAGATTCCTCTTCTTCTTCCTCTCCCCACTTGTCTTCCCCTTAAGACATTTCCTCCGGTTCCTCCTCCGTGACTTCTTCCGGATCCTCTTCCGGTTCTTCATCATTCCATCTGTTGTTTCCTTCTTCTTCTGGGAAGTAAGGGTCTCTAGGTAGGTGGAATCCGGCCATGGCGTCCGTACGAGAAAAAAGTGGGGGGGGGGTATAAGAAGTACATAACGAAAGTCCTAAGTATATAACGTTATAGTATTTACAAAATACTCCTATAGTACTTTAACTTTTAGCGTTGGATAATTTAGTTATTGATAGGTGTCCTGACTTGTTGTTACCACGACTATTCCTAAGTTTTCGTTAGTCATATCTTAGACCGATACAGTTGATCAGGCTCTACCTATCTTAGACATGACTAGCTAAACTCTTAGGTCTACTCATAGTGCTCAATTCGTCCTAACACCTTTGTATGTTTTCCCGTTATAATATTGTTCTAGCATGCATATATCCATATTTTTATAAAAATTATCGTTGTAATCTTAATAGTATTTTCGTGCGAACATATTTTGAGAGTCTTAGTCCCATTGTATTTATAGTTGTATATCCTTTAAATGGGTTGATATACTGAATTCACTATAAACAATGCTCTGATACCAATCTGTCACACCCTCAAACCGTAATGGCGGAAAAGTTCGAGGGTGAGTGACTTCATGTACGATATCATAACAATGCCGAGTAATAATGAATCCAAGCAATCACATCCATCATAACATAATTGTAAAAGTTACATAGGTTCAATGTCGTTGTTTCCATTACAATTACATATGATTCGAAAATACATAGTTTATGACATCATAGCGTCCCTTCGTCATAGCTTGTGAACCTGTTTAATGGTTTCCTGAGAATACAAGTAGTTTGAAAAAGCGTCAACAATAAAGTTGGTGAGTTCATAAGTATTTTGTATCGAAATCCCTTTTGTGATAATTCGTAGATTTGAAAACTCAAGAAAATCCAATATTCTCTATATTTAGAAGCGTTGTAAGTTTGAAAACCCAAAGATTTTAATGTAAGTCATAAAGTAGCACTTTATAAAAATGTAGGTTTTAACATAAACATTTATTAAAGGATGAATCGTTTTCCGTTGTGAGGCGTCCTATAACCATATTGTAGACTAGTTGGCCTACTGCGACGTTCTTCAGGCGTCAGAAATGTTATGACAGTTGTCACCTCAGACCTGCCGGTCTAGCTGTAACAGCTCAGGTGCGAGGTTGTCAATCCCGTGTAGATCTATACACGATGTCACGCTCTCTTACCGAGATTCTGGTTATAAATTTCAAGACTTATAGTGTAAGTACTAAAAAGTACTGTGAAGACCCGTCTCACGAAAATGTATGTATCATCGACCCGTTTACGTTTTGTCGTTAAGAAAAACCCTTTAGTTTTTCTGTCGTTACCTTATTTCCAAAATAACGTTGGATGTAGTTAAATTATATAATATTCCTATATAAGTAAACCTGTATCGTTTCAATGTAGTGGAAGACTGTGTATTCATAAATCATTCCTATAATAGTTTCTCTAAGACATTGTTTGTTGTAGTGTGCGAGTTATGGTGTTCTTGGTATCATAGTTTATTTTGGAATTATTGACTTTGCGAAAATGGAGCTACAGTTAACACCTTTCGCTTATGTGACAACCTTCAAAAATCAGTCAACATAAGTCAACGGTGGTCAAGAAAAGTCAACTAGTGCGCACACTAGATAAACATGTTGAAGTGTAAACTTCATAATCCTTGTATTATTTTTGAATACTATAATACTACGTGCACTAGCTGGAAACGATTATCGAATAAACACTATAAATGCGTATGACGAATTAAGACAACGTAGAATTTTGATAAACACAAAAAAATATTATTTTAGAATAAATAATATTTATAAAACAATGTATTCATAAATACGAACCTGTGAATATATAGAACGTCGAAAACGGAATTCGTACGCAGAAGCTACGACAAGCTAAATCGCTGTGAACGGTAAATGTACACAGGGTTTAGGTCTAAAATGCAAAACGTGGTGTTTTAAACAACAAATACGAGATAATAAATCATGTATTATGAAACATAATATTACTTAGTATTTATTTCCAAAGCCAAAGTTAATTGTCGATAAAACGATAAAAATCGCGTAACCGAACGAATACCGCGTTTAAACTCGTACTTCATCATCAAACGAGTTACGACACCATCTAAATAAACGTTTAACAATATTTTTATATATAATATTTATTTGGAACATCGTTTACTCAAAAACTTATAAAATTTCACAAAAACGTCTTACGATTTTATAAAAACTACTTATTTATATAAGTAGATTGCTATATTTTGTAAAACCAACCCACCCTACCCCTCCCCCTACCCCCATAGGCAGCCATAAGACTCCCAACCATCACACAATAATCTTGAGGCACTATTCATAAATCCTAGCCATATGGTCTAAGAATTGATTTTCTATTAAGTAAGTACACATCATATATTCATGTCCTTTAGGAAGATATGATGCATCTTCACTTGAAAGCAAAAATCACCTCCCAACACTCTCTTTTCTCTCTAACTCACGGCCTAACACCATCCACCATCTCTTTCACCATCATCATTATATCTTCCAAGGTACTAGAAATCTATTATAAAAAATGGTGAGAATCCTACATGATTATTTTAATAGATTTACCATATCTTGAATGGTTTCTATGCAAGATCACCCTCCCACTTCTCCTCCTATAAATCTCGACTTCTAAGACCCTTTTCATATTTGCTTCATTGTCTCCAAATCACATTCAATCATACTCTCAAAATTCTTCCATTTCCAAGAGATTTCCAAGTCTTTCAAAGGCTTTTCAAGCCAAATTTGCTTTGTCCAACGATCCTCCGAGCTCCAAGGCTTGAATCTTCACTTCTTCCACTAACTTCTCTAGATCAAGCACCCAAGGTGAGTTCATACCCCTCATTTTCACTTTTATCCAAGTTTTAGGGGGAGAATACAAGTTTTAATCATGAATATGATATATTATTGCAAAGTTTATGATATGATCTTAACAAATGATATGTTTACATGTTATATTCTTGAAATGCTATGAGATTCATGTTAGTCATCTTATTATAAAGTGAATGGCACAAATAAAATGCTTGTGGTAAACTAGTATACATATGTAGTTTAAAGAAACAATCGTTTAGACTACTATACAAATTTTGTCACAAATAATACTATAACGTTTATATTATGATAAAATAGACATAAATGTGATGTTCATGTGAGTACTTGACAAAGGATGTAAAAATAAGTGTTTTGTTTAAATCGTCAAGTAAACATGATGACACAACTTTTTACGTCAAAACTATTATATAAGTAAAAAGAGCGATATTACGATGTAACTAAGATTTTCTTGAATATTTAACGCCAAAATAAAGTTGGGGTTATTATTTATAAAAACTTGAGTTTTCAAAATGAAAAGGGCCATATTTTAGTAATAAGTGCTAGAAAGGCCATTTGGGAAAAATTACTATTATTTCCAATAAACGACGAGTTTCGAAAATATGTTGTCATCACTTTACTAAAATGACTAATATGAACTCTTCACCATGACTTATTGCATGACTTCAAAACGATCTTGATATTTACATGTTTAAACGTTTAGATGTAAGAAATGATATATTTCAACTCATTGACATCATTTAGAGCTAAATATACCACTACGAGGGGAAAACAATTATATAAATTATTAAGGGAATAATTTATGAAACGAACGATAAAGCACACTAAAAGTTATAATAATAATTATATGAATATATAATTATTACATATATTAATTATCATGGATATATTTGGTAATTATCAATACAAAACGGCTTTCACTACGCTACAAATAAGGATATGACATTTGCGTTTGGTAACATTGTGAGACATCGCTTCACGGTACTAAAAAGAGTAGACATTAAATTCCTGGATTATAACCTTAATCATGTATGAGCGGGATAGTTGTATATAGATCTATATGGGATTGACAATCCCCACCTATGGTTGTTAGCTACAACTACGATCGACGGATCAAAGGTGACAAATGTCTTTCACTATTACGACGCCTGAAGAACGTCGTGCCAGGTCACCAGGTCATAGCAAGGTTATAATAACTCACAAATTAACAACGAACGTCCTATATTTGGGAAAATATCTTCAAATGGTTTCACTTAAGTGTTAAACTACATGGTATACTTTTCAAGGATTCCAACAAGAATTTTCACTATTTTTACTACGAAACATATATCGCAATCCTAACACGAGAACTTTCACTATGACACTATGGGTTTTCGCTATCACAATAATGAGTTTTTCACTATTACACTAAGAAAGTTTACGCTATTTTCTCTACGGGTTTTCATAAAGAAATCACTACGTTTTATCATTACAAAACTCTTACGAACTCACCAACGTAATGTTGACACTTGTAAAATTACTTGTATTCTCAGGTAACCATTAAACAAGAACATGTAAACCTTTTGGCGAGACACGAAGACGTTTCCATTTAATACTTTTGATATCATGATGTAATTGGATCGAAACAATATTACTAAACGGTGTAACTTTTCAATTATAATGCATGATGGTTGTTATTTACTTATGTTTGGTTGTATGCAATGGTTGTGATACTATGTGCCGTTCCACCCTCCGACGATTCCGCCATCGTGGTTTGGGGGTGTGACAGCTTATCGGAATTATATATAAATATGTGTGAGGTCTGTTCAGACCGTGGTCCGAAATTTAGTAATATTCTCGCATGAAATAGCCATTTTATCTTGTGTAAATTCTTTGTCAAACATATAAACATATTCAAACATGCGTGGAATGATATATATTGCATGATATCTTGTATTCTCCCCCTAAAAGTTTCGGTAAAGTAAAAGGAGAAGTATGAAGCTCACCCTTGAAGCGTGAATTGTCGAGAAGAAGCGCTGGTTTCGGAAGCACGGCGACAGGAGGTTGAGTCCTGGAGTTCTCAGAACCTAAGGACCTTCGGATAAAGCTATTATCTGATGGTTCTATGAAATGTTAGTGTGTGTAAATGAAATCTAAGCTGTTTATTATCGGGTAGAATCATCAAAGGAAACTAACTTACCAAGATATGGGGTTTTACGCTGGGAAAGATGGTGGAGGATGGCTGTTCACGGTGGTGTTGTTGAGGCAGTGAGTAGAGGGAAAAGGTGGTGGAAGTCGAGAGTTGAGAGAAAATAGAGAGAGTTGAGAGAGAATTTGAGAGAAGTTAAGAGGGTTCGTGGTTTATAGTCTCGAATGGGTATGGGGAACTGATTAAAGGAATGGTTGGTTAATCTTTATGTCAAATCAACTAGTCGTAGGTGTACTCAAATAGCAATTGACTTTGTGTTTGAGTTGACATATGCGTCGGAACTTGTTATTTAGTAGTTGCTGAGTGTGAAGATTAGGGTGATGGTCCTTTCTTATGAAGTAACCGTTGAGTGAAAGTGGTAATTCCTGATAGTAAGGAGTCCGAAAAATGGGGTTTTCGGAGCACGTTCAGAACTGGGCATTGGGGAATTCCGATCTGACTCGAAAGTTGGGGTCGGAAGTTCGTCCTCCGAACTTCATTCGGGAGTCACACGTCTTCCGAGTTTGTGTTCGGGTTTGATGTTTGTTTTGAGTTTAGAACTTCCCAAATCAGAGCACTCCGAAATCCAGAGGCTCCAAGCTAGAGTTTCCGAAGTCAGCTCGGGGACTCGGAGAGTCGTAGGGTCCGAAAACTAGTTTCCGAAGTCAATGATTCTGAAAGTGTTTCGGAGATTGGGAGTATCTGGAAGGGCTTCCGAATGATGACTTGTTGTCCGAAAATCGTTTCTCCAAGTGCATGTGTTTCTCTCCTTGTGTGACCTTATTGTTTATGTCACTATGTTTGCGAGGTGCTCATTTAGAATGGTAGACATAACATCAAAATATCTAACCATATTTCATTTAGGTTTTGAAATTTACTTTATATTACAGGAGTCAACGTGTCCTTGGTTTAGTCATATTTGACTTTCGTTGACTGAAATTTTACGGTTATCACATATTCGCCTTACTTCTGCAGAAGACCAATTAAAGTCATGCACAACTTAAACTTATCCAATAGGACCACCTTGGTGAACATATTTGCAGGATTCTTCGCACCAATGATTTTTTTCAAGATGAAGGTACCTTCGGATATCTGCTCACGAATGAAGTGATACCTCATCTTGATGTGTTTCGTCCTGCTATGAAACACCAGATTCTACGCCAAGTGAATTTTCCTTTAGTTATCACAATGCAACACATAATTCTTCTGCTATTGCCAAATTTCTAATAGGAAGTTCTTCAACCACAACAGTTCCTTACTAGCTTCTGCTACTGTCATGTACTCTGCTTCGGTGGTTGAAAGAGCTACACTCTTCTGTAATTTGTACATCCAGCTAACTGCGATTCCTCCAATTGTGAAAACATAAACAGTCGTGTTTTTCCCTGAATTTACACAACGCCCAAATCCACATCAGTAAAACCGTCAAGGACCACCTTCTGTCATTTGAAAAATAAGGTTGCGTCTGAGGTTCCCTTCAAGTAGCAGAGCAGCCACTTGACACCTTCCCAATGATCCTTCCCCATGTTTGACATAAACCTGCTGACGACTCCCACTGCATGTGCAATGTCTAGCCTTGTGCATAGCATCTCTATCCAGCTTTGGGGATTGTTCTTTTGAAAGCTTTAAATGGCTTCCAATCAGGTTGCTTTTGGACCTTAGCACATGCCATGTTGAACTTCTCCAAAACTTTCAAGAAGGACTTCTCCTGAGAAAGTTTGATTTCACATAGAGTCTGGTTCCTGACAATGCTCATGCCCAAATTTGCTGAGCAGGTCCGAGGTCCTATATCTCGAACTCCTTGGACAACAGTGTTGGTACTGAAAGTGAAATCGTTGACCAACTCATAGTTTGATACATTAGGATTGTAATATCAAACTTCTTCTTTTGATGGAATGAACTTACTTTTATGTGAATGATTTAATTGCTTTTATCTTATGTATGATGTGTACTATCAACTAATATCTCTGATAAGTTAAGTTCAGATAATATTGTAATCATCTGAAATCCAGTAATGGATTTCGGAACTCCAAAAGAGCTCAAGATCAGAAAGTACTCGAAAGACCACACTTCGAACTAACTCAGAAGACCAAGACATACATGATCATATTTCCAAAGACACTCTGATTAAACCAGCCAGGACTCCAAAATCCACTCAGGATTTCGGACTATCAATATCAATCAACTCAAGGAAATATCATACTTAATCATTCAACAAAGGAGACTGAAGATCAAAGAATATCTAGAAGATAAGGCAAAGGGATAAGTACTCCAACTTATAGGATATGATTAGACTAGATCAGGCATGGCCCTTAAGAAGCATGTCTTGTGTACTTAAAATATTATTATATTATAGACAAAGCCACCCTAGTCTGACATTGTATTTTTTATATTAGATTCACCTTTTCTTATCTGACTGAAGAGAGACGTGTTGTCTCCTCTTCAGTCCATAGGTTATTATCCGATGGTCCTCCCTTAGTCTATAAAAGGGAGACCAAGCTCGTCTTCAGTCCTCATGGTTTTGAGAGACTTTATGTAACACTTTCAATTATCAATACAATCTCTCATTCCATCAACTCTTGTGTTCTTATCTGCATTTCTTACTGTTCTTATCTTTCTAGCACTCTTAACTTTCAGTCTTTACTTTTCAAGTTATATTACTGCTAATTATTATTATTGTTGAGCTATTAAGATCTGTTCTAAGTATTAATCCTTCATTATAATTCCGCATCCATATCAAGTCTTGGGAATTGTCCACCTCAAGTCTTCAGGACTTGTCCATCTCCGAAACCTCCAAGTTTCGGACCTTTACTTTCCGCAATCTTCATTTCCACACTTACTTAGAATATTTGGCGACAACAATTGGTATCAGAGCCTGAATAGCTGTCTATAAGGTTCTAAGTGCCTAGTTTGCTCAAAACCCTGGCTGTTGCAACAACCTTATAATCCTCTGTGGATCATTGCATGCAATTATAGCTCAAATTCTTAAAAACCTGTTTTTCACATCAAAACAATTAGGAATCTTCTCTTCTCACATAATGCAGATAAACTACTCTCTGAATGTTGCTAACAGTGTCGGAGGCTCCAATCGAGCTCCTATACTCATTCCTACTGAGTATAATGGTTAGGCATCTTGTATGCGCAATTATCTCAAGACCAAAGGGAAAGACATTTGGCGTTCAGTCGAAGAAGGACCACATCTTCCATCATACACCCCAAGACCAGACACAGCAGAAGAAGATCTAGGTGGTACTTCTCATCCAAGGCTAACCCCCTTGAATATAGAGAAAATGGACAACGACCAAATTGCTTTCACCGAAATCCAATGTGGAATTCCTCCGGAACTCTTTGATCTCATACAAAACTGTACAACAGCTCAACAGATCTGGGTTCTCTTACAAAATATGTTCTTAGGAACGGAGGAAGCTAAAGATCAAAAGTTGGTGTCGAAGTCTCTCTGAATACACTCACTTCTCAGCATTTCCCGGAGAATCACTAAGACAGGCATTCACTCGGTTCTCCATAATCGTGACCAGACTTCTAAGTTCAGGAGTAGAAAGAACCAATCAAGAGATCAATCATCGATTTCTTGAGGGACTTGGAAAAGACTGGATGCTTGTAAAAATGATTCTTCAAGATTCAGGAAAGTTGAAAACTTTCAACATGTACCGACTGTACAACAATCTCATTGGGCAAGAGAATGACATAAAAAGCAATCAACAACAGCAGCAACTAGGTGGACCTCTGGCTCTAGTTGCTGGGCATAACTATCCAACGTAGACAACATCCCTCAGCAACTGGTACAATATCAGCAGGCAACTCAGCAACAAACCAACCCGAACGTCTCTTCACCTCAGACTGCTCCCACTCAAATCTTACCACAACCTCAGCAACCAAATCCTACACCTTCATATCACCCATCTCAACCACAAATTTCCTACCCTTCACACTATCAAACTCCGACGGTTCAATACCAATCATCTCAAATCTCACAACCATCCATTCAATCTAAATCAACAACCCTTGCACTTCCAGCTCCAGTACAAACCACTGAATCATACTACTCAGAATACGATGAAGCAGAAGAAGCAGCCTATCAACATGAGATCGCTATGATCAGTCAGAAGTTCAACCGAATACCATCCTACTCTGGTCAGAAAAAGAACTTTCGATCCTCCAACCAAAATGGAGAGTATCGACCAAGAAATAACTATCAGAAAGGACATCAACAATCTAGTCAAAATCGTTATTATCCGAAACCAGAAGATCAGCAGCAAGAGAAATCAAAGGCGGCCCCAGATGTCAGCACCATTCAATCTTCAAGTCCTGAAAAGAAAGAATCAGAAGTAATCAAATGTCACAACTGCGGGGGTCTATGGCACTATGCTGCTGACTGCAGAGCACCAAGGAATTATCTGAAGGCAAAAGAAGAAGAAAAAGTCAAAGCAT
Source organism: Cichorium intybus (assembly GCA_023525715.1). Taxonomy (NCBI): domain Eukaryota; kingdom Viridiplantae; phylum Streptophyta; class Magnoliopsida; order Asterales; family Asteraceae; genus Cichorium; species Cichorium intybus. Next base: position 103,580,925 of record CM042009.1, read on the forward strand.
TTGTAGCATCCGGAAACGTTGAGATCTGGTCCTCAAGAGATGATGATGAACAGTTTGAAAATAAGCGAAAACGAGGAAAAGGATTTGGATAATGCATGATGGTACAAGCAAATCGAGAAACTCCAATTCCAGGGTTGGCAAGCTCCAAACATTTTGAGAACACTACTGAATCGTCATCTTCCTACACGCCAAAGAACTATGCCTTCATGGTAAATCACAAGACAGGCAAAGGTGTAAGTATCATCGAACAGGTACGTAACATGCTTCATACACATCAGATCTACTCTAATAATCTAGAACCTGCTCTAGAAAAAATATCTAACACCTGTGCAGATGCCTTAGCTGCATATCAACGGGTTCTGGAAGAAAGAGATGATGGGTATGACGAAGTGATAAAGTTGAAGAATAGACTAGAAGATAAAAAGCTATTTTGTGATAAACTTACTGCTGATTTGAAGATCGAACAGACTTCTAGGACTTCGTTAGAAAATTCAAATCAGCTTTTGACATCATAAAGGGATTTAGCCCGAAGTGATAATGTAAGACTAAACAAATTAGTAGATCAGTTGTATCATGCAACTGAAGTTTTCAAATCTCATGCTAACACTAACTCTTTAGAAAACACTTTTAATTGGGGATGGGCAAGAAAAACCACAAATAAAAACTATCCTATTTACAACAGAAAAAGTCCATTTTTTCAGTACCCTTCAAATGAATATGATGATAAACACGATGAGGACACAACCAAGAACCTTTCTAAAACTCCTGCCAATGAATCAGAAAATGCCATTTCTGAATCAAAAGAAGGAGTTAAAATTCCCTTCTCATATTTCTCAGAAGCAGACACTGCTAAAATCAGCAAATTGTCTATTGCTTCAGTCCCATTCATGCCTAGACACATGACCACGGTCACAAACTATCCATCATCAAGTTCTCAGCAACTTTCTTTCTTAGAAAATCAGCAAGGTAATTGTGTTACTGAAAAATGCATTCCAGACTCTAAGAACCTGGAAAATTTAAACAAAGAAAAGGTTGATGAAGAAATTGAAATGGAAAAGTCCCCAGGCAGGATCATCATTAAAAATGATTTTAACAAAATTATAATCAGAAATCCTAATGTTACTGATATATCCAACATGACTTCTGAACCATCGTGTTCTAACACAATGTCATATGAAGATACATCACAACACAATTTATCAGATAATCCAATCAGAATTTCACTCAAAAAACTTAAAGTCAATCATGAAGAGACAAGCTCTTTAAATGATTCTTTATCTGACTCTTCCCCAAGAGAAATTTTTCAAAAAGGAAAAGGAAAGAATCTAACCAAACAAGGAGTAAAACCAAGTCTAAACAGAAAAGATCTCAGATCACCTCGATCGCATGCAAGATTTGAACAGAAAAAATGCTTCTACACTCAGAAACGATCAGAAGTTAATTCAACTTTTATCACTCCAAGTCATACTCAGAAATCTACTCCTTCATCACTACGAAAGTATATCTATAAGGGATTACTTCCGACTCCAAACATCAAACCCTTTCAGCAATTTCAAAACATCAGAAATTCTGATTACAACTCAGAATTTCCAAAATTAACAAGGAATTCAAAAGGAACTTAAAACAGTCCCACAATGTCTAAGAAAACTATGAATGAGTCTGGGAAAACAAAAATCTGATTTTTCAGTAAGCAAACTCCAAACCTTATCGGAACCAAGATTCAAAAGTATGATAATTCTCAAACTACTCCAAAAATTTTTAAGTGACAACAAAGTAATACTTGCTGTCATTGTTGCAATCATCATTCTAAAACAATCATTGCTACTAATTCAAGAAACTTTACATATCCAACAAAAACTTACTCTCCAAAACTCTCAAAAAGATTTGTTCAAAAGTGGGTTGTAAAATCATCCATTTCTGAGCCGAACTCACCTTCGGAAACAGAAACTCCCATAAAATCAATTGTAAAAAATAATTCTTCCAAATCTATGAAAACAATTAGGAGCAAACAAGTCTGGGTTCCCAAAGTAACTATCTAATCTCTCAGGCGTTTAGCACGGAAGAGCAGGATGATGAATGGCTAATTGACAGTGCCTGCTCAATGCACATGACCGGAAGATTGGAGTTTCTAAGAGATTACAGAGACGTCAGCTTTGGAGGATACGTCACATTCGGAAATGACGCAAACGGCATCATCAAAGGCTATGGTGTACTTACAAATGGAAACTTCACCATTCAGAAGGTTGCCTATGTTCTCGGACTTAAACACAATCTCATAAGTGTAGGTCAACTGGCCAGTACCGGTATACGAGTTGGATTCGACAATAATTTTAGCTACATCATGACGGGTAACAGAGACAGATGTCTAATAAAATCTCCAAGACAACTCAACATGTTTCCTTTGGACATCTCTATGTTCATCGGAAAACCAAGACTATGTCTACTTTCTAAAGCTCACTCTGAAGTCAGGTGGTTATGGCATCGGAAACTAGCTCATCTCAACTTCCGATACATGAACCAATTGGTAACTGGAGAAATGGTCAGAGGAATGCCACTTCTGAGGTTTGACAACGAGAACCTATGTGCAGCATGTACATTAGGAAAGAAAAAGAAGAAACCTCACAAATCAATCACCGACTCAAGCATTACTCGTCCATTAGAACTTCTTCACATGGATCTCTGTGGTCCATCAACTGTTGCTAGTTTAAATCACAAGAAATATATCCTAGTTATTGTGGATGACTACTCCCGATTCACCTGGGTGTTTTTCTTAAGATTAAAATCAGACACTTTCCCAGAACTCAGAAACTTTATTACATCAATTGAACTCAAAATTCAACTACCAGTTAGAAGAATCCGAAGTGATAATGGAACTGAGTTCAACAATAAACAAATTGAAGAATTTCTAGCATTAAAAGGAATAGAGCACAACTTCTCAGCACCATATACACCTCAACAAAAATGTGTAGTAGAAAGAAGAAACAGAACCTTAGTGGAAGCAGCTCGATCAATGTTGACTTTTGCAAATCTTCCTCTAACGTTTTGGGCAGAAGCAATAGCAAGAACATGTTTTGTTCAGAATCGATCTATCATCAACAAACGATTATAGAAGACACACTATGAAATCTTAAATGGGAGAAAACCCAATGTCAAATTTTTCCTTATCTTTGGCTGCAGATGCTTCATTAAAAACAACAAAGATCACTTGGGAAAATTCGCACCCAAAAGTGATGAAGCAATTTTCATGGGTTACTCCTCAAAGTCAGTTGCTTATCGAGTTCTAAACAAAAGAACACGAGTCATTGAAGAAAGCTTCGACATAGAATTCGATGATCAGTATCAATGGAGAAAGAAGAATCAAGATATTCTATATGTAATGGAGAACAATATTCCAGTGGGACATCGACCCATTCATACAGTTGAAATTGATTACGACTTACTCTTTGACGCACCAGTAACTGCAAAAGATGCCGAAGTTATCCACTCACCAGATGCAATTCAGCAAATCATCTCAGCATCAGGACCTTCCACATCATCAGAACCTATACCATCAGACAATCAAATAGAACTTCCGATCAACAATTCAGAAGTTGAGGGGGAGCCTTCGCTCCCTTCTCCGAATCATCAGACTCAGAAGGAACCTTCACACCCAGCAACCTCTGAGGGGCAGTCTAGACTCCCAACTCATGTTAATGGGATACCTCAATCCGAAAGGGACCATCAAACTTCAGGAGATACTTTGTCAACAGATTTCCCACCAGAAGATACTCAAATTCACTACTCTGATGCCACTATCAATAATTCACCAGTCTTCATCTTTGAAGCCGATGAAAATACATCAGCTGAAGAATCACAAATTGAAAACACATCACCTGAAGACTCTCACTTTATTCAAAATGTCACTCCTCCTATTTCTGACCCAGCTCTTCTTCCAAGATTACATAAATGGACTCGGAGTCATCCTCCGAACCAAATCATCGGAGATCCCTCATCCAAAGTTCGGACAAGGTCAAAGAAATCAATTCAAGATGAATGTCATTATGCCGCATACATCAGCAAAGTTGAACCAAAGACAGTTTTAGATGCTCTAGACGACGACGATTGGATCAGAGCCATGCAAGAAGAACTTTCAGGATTCAAAAGAAACAATGTCTGGGATCTTGTTCTGAGACCATCAAATCACAGAGTCATAGGTACTAGATGGGTTTTCCAAAACAAACTTGATGACATGGGCACAGTAGTCAGAAACAACGCCAGATTAGTAGCAAAAGGGTATAGTCAAATTGAAGGACTTGACTATGATGAAACATATGCACCAGTAGCAAGACTAGAAGCCATTCGAATCTTTCTAGCCTATGCTGCACACAAAAACATCATTGTACATCAAATGGATGTAAAAAGTGCATTTCTCCAAGGTGATCTTCAAGAAACCGTTTATCTTCAACAACCTCCTGGTTTCGAAGATCTATCTCGACCCAACCATGTGTACCGTCTGAATAAGGCTGTATATGGTCTAAAGCAATCACCCAGAGCTTGGTATGAAACATTATCAACCTTTCTAGTATCATCAGGATACAGAAGAGGTGTCATCGATCCCACATTCTTTGTTCGATCACATCAAAATCATATCATGATTGTACAAGTCTATGTCGATGATATTATCTTCGGATCCACAAATCAAGCAATGGTTGATGAATTTGCAAAAATAATGACCGACAAATTTCACATGAGCATGAACAGAGAAATAAACTTCTTCCTAGGTCTACAAATTAAACAAACCAAAAGAGGAATCTTTATTCATCAAGAAAAATACACAAATGAACTTTTGAAGAAATTTTCCCTTGAAAATTGCTCCAATGCCAAAGTTCCGATATCCACCAACCATAAACTCTTTGCAGACCCCGAAGGCGAGCCAGTAGATCATAAGGTGTATCGTGGAATGATAGGTTCACTCTTGTACTTAACTGCAAGTAGACCCGACATCATGTTTTCAACTTGTATGTGTGCCAGATACCAAGTTGCTCCGAAATTGTCACATCTGACAGCAGTAAAACAAATCTTCAAATATCTCAAAGGTACTAAGGCAATGGTACTATGGTACCCAATCGGAGACAACTTCAAACTCCAAGCATTCACCGATTCGGATCATGCCGGATGCAAATTGGATCGGAAAAGCACGTCCGGAGGTTGTCAATTTCTAGGTGGAAGATTAGTCAGCTGGTCATCCAAGAAACAAAACTGTGTCGCCTTGTCCTCAGCAGAAGCCGAATATGTGGCTGCATCTACCTGCTGTTCAAAAGTTCTCTGGATGAAGACTCAGCTTATGGATTATGGTTACCGATTCCTTCAGGTCCCTATCTACTGTGACTCCAAGAGTGCCATAGCCATCTTTCACAACCCTATTCAGCACTCTATGACGAAGCATATCGATCTTAGATACCACTTCATCAAGGATCAGATCTTAGAAGGTAACATCGAACTCTACTTCATTCCTACTGATGAACAAGTTGCTGATGTCTTCACAAAAGCCTTAGATTCCACTAAATTCAATAATTTTCTGGATAAACTGGGAATGTTAAACCCTGACTCTGACTTCTTCAGAGAATGATTCTGACTATCAATCACTCAGTTCTGAATAATCTCAGACTATCCTCTCAGAACCTTGAGACTTCCGACTACTTTTATTTTCATAATTTCTATACTCTCAAAAGATCTCCCTCAAAACAATCAAAAACATTGTAACACACTTTAGTTAAGGGATACCAAAACTCACACATAAAAGGAAAACATATTTTCATTCAGTTCTTAAAAGACATTACAGTAACTGAATACATTAAGTCATAAACAAAAAACAACCTCAAAATCTTATGACTTGAACACAATATTCAGTCCAAAACATCCAAAAGATTACATCTTCACCCCTTCCCCTCAGTGCTTGTTGTACTGCCACTTTGGAGGATTGCCATAAGTAAAGTTTTGTGTGATCCGCACAGACAGATCACACACACGCACAGTCCTTCCATCCAACAGCAAAACGTCGTACACATCATCGACGATCACATTATCAACAACGCCGCTCCACCATCCCTTTCGATCCCATGCATCGACGTAGTCTCCCACCTTGTATTCCATGATCACCATAGATAGAATGGGACGAAGAACACCATACCTGACTCTCACGATCATCATCTTCCCAGTCGTGTTGTCCGATAAACACAGAAGATGAACTTCACAGCGTCTTTTCCATGTTTTGGTGATCACCCCCTCATAGTAACCACCTGCAAAATCCCCCTGTGTAAGTTTTACCTCGACTTCGTCAAAGCATTTGAAGAAAAATCGAGCCATGTTTGCAAGAAAAATCTGTGTAGTTACTTTTCTCTTCTACTATGAATGGATAAATCGTTAGCCGATAACCCCCTTTTTATAATCCACCAGCATGATCATTCGTCTTCTTTAATCCAATTAAATAGAGATCATAATGACCCTAGTAGGCAGTTAATGCACCAGTCACATCAGCATCATGGCCTAAAACGGTTGATTAGACGGTTCGGCACCTTTGACGGCGCAATAGATAAACTGATATTGCTTCCATACTAACTGTTCTCATTTTCCCAAAATAATCTGACACATCCCTACCTAACTCTCCCTCTCTTTCTCTCTCCATAATTTTTCCCTCTAAAATGACAAACTTACCCTCTCTCTGAATCTTTTCATCTCCGATTTCCTCCTATACCCTTTCTGAATGACAAGTTCTGAATTCCATTCACATATTCAATCAAACAACACAACTTGTTTTCATTCATAACACACAAAACATTACAAAATACAACAAAAACAACTCTTACACGATTCTAGCAAACATACTATCCTACCACAACACACATAAACTACCATGAGAACAACAGACTTCATAAATCATCAGAGCTTATAGTACTGCCACATCGGAGACTCTCCAAGATGATACCTTTGATGAATTCTCAGTTCCGACTCATCAACAAACAGACGAGTCCCATCCACCAACACTACATGGAACTGATTGTATGGAGTCTTCCTCGAAATGGCAGCTGGCCACCACCATTGCCGGTACCATACCTCCACAAAATCAAACTGCTTAAACTCCACCAAAACCTTAGGAGGAACATGCTGAAGATATGCAAAGTCCACATGTACGCTCAAAGGACCACAAGTGGATCCATCTGTCAATGTTGTCATCTTTACCTCATAACGGTGATTCCACACAGATTTGATCACACCACCATAAACAGCACCAGCAAACTCACCATCTTGCATCCTAACCTCCACCTTCTCATCATGATTAAATGGACGTCTTGAAGCCATATTAGTCCTCAAATCTTCTCTTGTGCACTTTCTAAGATTCACAACATACCCCTTTTTATTACCACTTCGCCCTTTACCTTTTCATGACACCTCATTGCTTCGAGATCAGTAACATAGAGATACGCTACATGATTTGACTGCATAATCTGCACAGTCTGTGCCATTGATTATCTCTACAGGAATGACATGATAACTCCTAAGTTATCCATTAACTTGTTATTCTCAGAAAGTAGCCTCTGAATTTTTCTCTCCGAACTACAATCAGAACTTTCACACTCATAACCTTTCTAACCCCTAGCCCTCAGCTGTTAGAAATCCATGTTCATGTTATGAGTTTCAAAAACTTGAAGTTGCAACGGAAGCATAAAATCATGAACACGAATTTCATTCCAAGAGGATCATGCTACAAGCATGTAGAGATAAGATGAAAACAAACATAGTAGAAGATCAAGATTATAACCTTTCTTCTTGAGCTTGATATCAACGAGTTTATGAAGGCTAGGAATCAAGAAAGAATCCCTCTATAGTTGATCCACCAACAAGTCTAGTGACACCCAAGATGCTAGTCTTCAAGCTTGCAAAACAACCTCTTCTAAGCCTTTATACAAAATCCGATTTTGGCAAGGGTTGGAAGAATGTTTGAGAGAGTTTTTGGCATCTAGAACAACTTGAATATGTGTGTATTAGTTGCTAGAACCGGCCATACAAAGAAGTAAGTCAAAAATGCACTTTAACTCTTTATTTTAAGCCACACACATCACAATTCCCATGGTCAAGGTTGGTAAACCAATGGAATATGTCTCCAAGATGTTAAAGCATGCCACACACTCACCTAGGAGTGTTTTGGGCATGGGATCTGTAGAGGAAAGAGAAAAAGATTCTCTCCCACTCATATTCTATAAGATTTATTCTTTAAAGTTTATAAATTATAAACTTCCATCTTATAAACAATTACTTATCCACATTACCCATATAAATATATATACATATACCATCATATATATATATATATATATATATATATATATATATATATATATATATATATATATATATATATATATATATACATATAATTCCATAATTATATAAACACATACATATATGTATTTATCATTTTATCCTATTTTATTCTAACATTTGGAATAAAACGAAATATATGTATATAAATATAAATCCATGATTATGTATATTATTTGTGTCATTTACTAAGTAAATGATATAAATATGTTAAACTCTCTAATTAATTCATCTCATATGAATTAAACCTTGAAACAATTATTATTTCACTAAATAATAATTCCTCCAAATTCAATTGCAAGTATACTATCATTTGATCATGAATCATAATCCAACATCAAAATGAAATAATTGGTGTCAAACTTGTTATTGGTGTGACCCTATAGGATCATGTGTTATTAGCAATATCATTTTATTATCATCCTTGGGCATATAGAACTAACAATCTCCCACTTGCACAAGGTTGCATAATAAAGTGATACCGACAGTGGTGAACGTCTAGCAACATTTCACTGCCCCCAATAATACATGACAAAGTGCCATTCAGCAACATCCAATTCTTTAGAAAGCTCGAGGCTTTAATTGATGTACAAGGTTATCTATCAATCATCCCTTTGTCTCAGACATCATGTTGAACGTGAGACATGGATCTTAATCATTCTCATTTTATGTTCAACTTTCAATTAGGCGCCTTAGATGTCTAACTCTCAACACATAAGAGGAACAAATCCCATCTTGACTACATACGCCCCTCATATAGTTAGTACTATACATGAGTATGGTCTGTATGGTTGTCTATATCTCAAGAACAACGTTGAACCATATCAAAGCACAGCATTCTCTACACTTGAGTCCCAAATATGTATGTCAGGTCTAAGGATACAATGATAATACCTTTGTTCAAGAATCACTTATGATGATGATCCATGAAGTGATCTTGAAACGGGTCAAGTCCAATACTTGTTCACTGACAAGTACCTATGAATTTGGTTGCAACCTTTTGCTACTTTTACCCATAAAAGTCAACCAATCCAATTCATATTAGTCTTACTTCATAATTTCTCCCACAACTATGATCGACTATGGACATTTAGAACAATTTGATTATTCAAGGATTAAACATGCTAATAAAACACAAAATTATGTATGAAACATCACGTCACATATATTACATAATTATTGTTGTTTACATAGTTTCATATTCATAAAACACTAAACACAAATCAAATCCATTCATTAGAAAAACGAAGTCCTATACCCTTAGCGTGACTTTCATGCTTAGCTTGGGGTAAAGGCTTCGTGAATGGGTCTACCAAATTCTGATCTGTATGAACCTTGTGAATACTTATTTCACCATTCTTAACTTCATGTCTTATGTAGTTATACCTTTGGTGAATGTGTTTGGTCTTTTGATGCGATCTAGGTTCCTTTGCTTGAGCTATAGCACCTAGATTATCACAGAAGATTTCTATAGGGTCCCGAATGGAAGGAACAACCCCTAAATCTTCAATGAACTTTCTCATCCAGACAGCTTCTTGAGCAGCTTCCGAAGCAGCAACATATTCTGATTCTGTAGTGGATTGTGCAATCACTTCTTGTTTGGAACTCTTCCAAGACATGGCTCCTCCATTTAAAATAAAGACATACCCAGATTGAGATCTCGAATCGTCCCTATCTGTTTGGAAGCTTGCGTCGGTGTAACCTTTTACTTTTAAGCTTTCTTCCAAACCACCGTAAACTAAGAACATGTCTTTAGTTCTTCTCAAGTACTTAAGAATGTTCTTTACAGCAGTCCAGTGGGCTTCACCTGGGTTCTGTTGATAACTACTAGTCATGCTTAAGGCACATGAGACGTCTGGTCTAGTGCATAACATGGCATACATGATAGACCCAATTGTCGAAGCATATGGGACATGTTTCATCCTTTCAAGTTCAGCCTTAGTGGTTGGATGTAACGCCAAGACACTCTTTTTATGTAAAAATAATAAAAAGGGTAAAATGGTCATTTTACCTTGGACGGGTAAATTGGTCTTTTGGACAGAAAAGTATTTAGTTTGAAATAATATTTTGAGTTTTGGACTTAAAATGTTATAAAAACGGAATTTTGGTCGTTTTACCATAAAAGGGTAATTTGGTCATTTGACCATGTGAAGGACCAAATATGAAAAATATTGTTGTTTGTGGCAAATGTATAAAGAATGAAAGTTTTATTGTAATAAAACTTGATTTTGTGGTCAAAGTTCAAGAAAATGAACTTAAGGACTAAAATTGTAAGAAATTGAGGTATAAATAAGAGAGTTGACTCTCTCATTGACTAGCCAATTGTGCAGCAACGGGAGGAGCAAGGGAGGTGCGATTCTGCAGAAATCAGGAAGCTTGAGGCAAGGAATTGGAATCAAGGCTTGGAATTGGTGATTCCTAAGCTAATTAAGGTTAGTAAACTTGATTTCTAGCCAAGTTCTTGAGGTTTTCTTGATGGGTTTGATAGAGACTGAAATCTGTAAATTTCAGTTGTAATTATGTGTTTAAATTGATGTAATACTTCCATTAAGTCATGCTAATAAGGGCTTAATTCAAGATAATGGAAGTAGATTGCTATTTATGATGAATTTGAAGTTTTGGGGTTGTTAGATCTAAGAACCCTAATTCTTCATATTGATTGATTTAGTTGTTTTGAATGGTTGAAAACCTTGTTTTGATATAAGGTTTTAGCCTAGAAACAAACCCCAAACGATTAAGAACAGAAATAAGGACTTAATGGGCCAAAACTGCGTGCTACAGTGCACAAATCGCGGCTGGACAGGAGACCTGCGCAGGCGCCAGGCGCGGTGCGCCCAAGACCAGGGCAGGGTGCGCCCAGGCGCAGTGCTCCCATGCCCTGGCGCGGTGCGCCCTCCTGGCAGGGGACTTCAGAATCGCTAACTTTCGTTTGGCTTGTCCGATTTAGCTCAAACTTGAACCATAGGCTTGTTATGGTCTGAAAAGTTTGGGAAAATTTTTATATTGAGTTTTCGACCCCTCAGGGGCACTGTAGATCGATTCGAATGCCTCGGTAAATAGTAAAAATTCATAAAAAGTTAGTAAACGGAAAGTTTATTAACTAGGCATTATTTATAAGGATATTGTATTGAACTCTATTGTATTAGAGTCAATTAAAATGATTATTAACCTATTATCATTTGATATGAAATGGATAAATAGGTATGGGACAAAATGGTTGTGGTGCACGCAAAGGCAAGAAACAACCGGGATGTAAATGCAGCTAGTATCCAGGTGAGTAATCTTACTTATATCACATATGATATGTGTTGATTGGACTGTTACAGGTTGAAACTGGTTTGGGGGACGAAAATGATAATCTAAAGTTATGGTGAAAAGGCAATACCAGATAAGCCGTAAGTCAATGAAATGACAAGAACGGAGCCGTGAGACACAAATGATTATGAAATGAAATGTCATTAAATGGTGCGGCCACTTGTGGCTATGATTTCTGGATTTTATATCCAACTGGTGCGGCCTTCGGGCTATGATATTCTGGTGCGGCCTTCGGGCTATGATATTCTGGTGCGGCCTTCGGGCTATGATAAACTGGTGCGGCCTCTGGGCTATGATTTATGTGTTGAAGCTGTTCTGGTGCGGCTGGTAGAGCTATGACACGTGGTGCGGCTTATATAGCCAGGAAATACGGTGCAGTCAATTGTGACTAAAAAATATGGGACAGAAACGGTAATTGAGAATTTATATGTTTATTTCCTCTTATATACATGTGAATTTATGTGACTAACAGCTTTGAATTGATTAATGTGCAAATAACAGGTTAGATATGCTAATTATCTTTGAAATTAAATGGTGCGGTCTTAGGACCATGATTTTGGGTTATTGAACCTAAATTGGTGCGGCCTTCGGGCTATGATCTAAACGATGAAACTGTTGGTGCGGCCTTAGGGCTATGATCTGAACAGGTTAAATATTTTGGTGCAGCCTATATGGCTATGATATATGGTGCGGTCAACGATGACTATGACTTGCGGGACAAAAACTATTTGAGAGATTAATTGTTATTATTCTCTTATATATGTGTGACGTTATTTGCAGATATGATTACTCACTGAGTTTTGTAGCTCATACCGTTTGTTAAATGTCCCTGCAGGTTAGCATAACCCTGATAAGGGTAAGGATAAAGTCCGTGACTCAAGAAGTGGACTTGTAGATGCTATCAGTAGCAGCCCGGCTTTAAAGGAGATTTGGTATTTTATACTCTCCTTGATACACTTGTACCCGTTCTTATAAAATATACCCCTTTTGTTATGGTTTTATGTAATGAAACCTTCGTTTTAAATGAAAAATTTTCAGGGGTGTTTTTGTTTTAAAAGCCGGGTGTTACAAGTTGGTGTCAGAGCCGTGGTTTAAGTGAACTAGGTGTCTATAGAGTAGATTCCTGGACTTAAACCCTGAGATAGTAGACATGATGCATAGTTAGGTGTATATAGTTGTTATATTACATATATAACCTAACTGTTGCTAACTTCTGACGTATAAGAAGTATGAACTGTAAATCTCCTTGGGAGATATTTAGGGCGCGAAGCTCTAGGAAATGGATCAACCCTTTTCTCAATACTCCGTTGTATGAGGAGCAAAAAGGGGACGAATAGCAGAAATCCACATGATGAGCAATATTAGCTGATGTGGTCAGAAAAAGAAATCGGTTGCTCACCTTGGTTGATATTCAAGGTGAAAGAACAGTAGTTGAGACTACAAGAAGAGAAGAAAATATTAGCGGACTTCTCAGAAGAGGTTATTACGAATTAGGTCCAATCTTAAAGGAAAGGGATCAGAACGATAAGATGATGTTGTATAAGAAGTGCAGGAAAAGCACTCAGAACATTTTAGAGTTGAGACTCTATCGTTGGCATGCTGAAATTGCAGAAAATGGGAGCATATTGCTCGAGTTTGTTGTATGGGACGGAAGTGGTTCCAGCATGGAACTATAGATCACTTCCTTATGAAATACTCACATGCTAAATGTGGAGTAACGGGTGATGAACTCAGGAAAGAAAGAAGAAATGAACGGTCGAAAAGGACCAATGATATTATGAGCATTCCAGCAGATTGTGGAAGAAGCTCGTGAGGAGACTGATATGATCTTCGCTATAATTGTTATGAATATAACTTGTGTATGTTATATTTGATCCATAAAGCTATGCTTTGGATCGGTGACACTGATGTCTTGTTTGAATATTTCATCAATGATTATGGATGAAATTTTGAAAGTAGCTGTAGCAGAGAGCAAATATGTTCTAGATATTTAACACCTGGAAGGTAGTTTGCCTAGGATTTACGGGACCATTTTCCCTATAAATCTAAAGCCGATGACTACCAATGAATCTGAAGCAATTATGCTTATGAATTGGTTAGCAATGAATTATGCTACCATGAATTGTAGAAATAAGAACAGTATGATTCTTAAAATAGAAATGAAATGGATGGAAATGACCGATGTTGAGAATACCGGTTATTTTTCTTTGCTTAAACTCGGAAAAGAGTTAGTAAAAGAACGATGTTGTAATTGGCATACATGGTATTGGCCAAGTTAAATAAAGCAGTAATAGTAATGTACTACTTTAAATATATTCTTGGATGTTTTATTTGAAAAGAACTTCCAGGATTTCTGCCTGATTGGCGAGAAGAGTTTATGATAAAGCTGATTTTGGGAGCCGTTCCTGCTAGTTAGGTTCTGTACTGATTTGCATCTGTAGAGATGGTAGAGTTGGAAAACAACTAGAAGAAAACTTGGTATTGGGGTCTCTTATGACCGTATGTGTCATCATATGGAGCCCTACATTATTTGAAAGGAAGAAAGACAAGTTGATGCATATGTGCATTAACTAATGAGAATCTGATATTCTCGAAACCAGATCGAATATGAGGTACGTCTGTACCAGATATTGGAGTTACTTCACTGAGTTAAGTGATATGTAAAATTCTCCAAGTATAAAAATTTGGTTAAAAGAAGTTTCATATTCTTTGGGCATGTTAATAATGCCAGAGATGATGAAGTATATCTAGTGGGAAATGATACTGTGATAAGACAGAAACCGCCTTGGAATCTGACTGAAATTAGTAGTAGTTCCTTGGATTGGCGGGTTACTAAAGGAGAGTTGTAGAAAACTGCTCCTTGACAGATGTTCGGTTGACTAAGGTTGACTAATAAAAGTATAAAGTCTGAGTGGTAGAAAGACCACAGGCATCTTGTAAAGGTTTGGAATAAACCTTGTGTGAGACTCTGACATTAGCATTGATGCTAAGCGGATAAATTGGATCATCGAAATGCATCCAGTTCTGACTGTAGATGCATGATGTTGCTGTAGCAACTATAATTTTGGCATTGAAGCTTTGGAAACACTATCGATATAGTGTGAAGCTTACTGTTATAAGGATCATAAGAGTTTGAAATGCTTAATTGATCAAAAAGCAGTTGAATATGAGATAGCAAAGATAGATGGGTTACTTAGAGATTTCAGGTATGAAATCCTGTACCATCTCGAAAAGGACAGATGTGGCTATAGATGCCTTGAATTAGAAAGAGTATCTTTTGAAAGATACAACCACATGCGTGAGTGTGACGAATTGATTACCTGAGTTGATTCGGGTAGCACAGAAAGATGTGTGCACGTTTGAAAATGTGAATAATAAATAAATGATTGAATATTAGCAGAAGCTAGTTGGAAAATCACAGCGATTTAAACCTTGGTGGTTGTGAATGTGGATTCCAAAGCAAAGGGAAACATGAAAATCATCTTGAAAAGATGTATTTTGTACTAGATATGCAGTATACCCGGAGCAATACCAGATTGAATAGGGCGATAGAACCTATGTATTGGTGGTCGGGACTGAAGAAAGATATTGAAAAGCATATGAAAAGTATTTGACTTGTACGTGAAGTAAAGTCAAACCGGTGGAAACGTGCGAAGAAATTTACCCGTGGTTGGCCCAGAGAAGAAATGGGACAACATTGTTATAGACTTTGCAATAAAGTCTCCGCAAGTACCGTATGTTGATGAACAAAATGATCAAATGATGTAGATTTTAGAAGATGTGCTTGAAGATTGCACAGAAGACCCTAGTAGAAGATGAGAAAATTTTCTATCTCTGATAGAATTTTGCAAGTAATAGCAGTTTTCATGCTTGTAGTTTGATGACTCGTATGAAGAATGGTATGGAATACCATGTTATCCTCCGATTTATTGGATTGAAGATGTGATAAGGCCGTTGGCTAGATCCTAGATTCTTGCACAAACTGAAGAGGATACTTGATGAATACGATCAAATTTAAAGAATGGCTAAGAAATTGTAAAGCGGTATGTGAATTGCCGGTTATAAACCTTTGAAATTCCAAGTAAAGGATAATGGTAGTACGAAAAGTGATCCTTTGGAAAGGTTAAAATTTGTTTGGGACGACAAGAAAGAAATTATCTAGTAATAAATTCTAATAAATTCCTTATGATGGGATGAAGGAAGATACGTAGATAAGGTACCCGGGACAACCAGAGGAATGATATGCGGATTGTGATCCAATCACAAGATAAGAAGACTAGTATGGTTAAGTGCTTAGCCAATACCATAGAGATTCCGACATTATGTGGAAGACCGAAAGCGAAATGAGGGAGACGTACCCTCAACTCCTTGTATGATTTCGGGGACGAAATCTTTTGAAGGAGGGGAGAACTTGTAACGCCAAGACACTCTTTTTATGTAAAAATAATAAAAAGGGTAAAATGGTCATTTTACCTTGGAAGGGTAAATTGGTCTTTTGGACAGAAAAGTATTTATTTTGAAATAATATTTTGAGTTTTGGACTTAAAATGTTATAAAAACGGAATTTTGGTCGTTTTACCATAAAAGGGTAATTTGGTCATTTGACCATGTGAAGGACCAAATATGAAAAATATTGTTGTTTGTGGCAAATGTATAAAGAATGAAAGTTTTGTTGTAATAAAACTTGATTTTGTGGTCAAAGTTCAAGAAAATGAACTTAAGGACTAAAATTGTAAGAAATTGAGGTATAAATAATAGAGTTGACTCTCTCATTGACTAGCCAATTGTGCAGCAACGGGAGGAGCAAGGGAGGTGCGATTCTGCAGAAATCAGGAAGCTTGAGGCAAGGAATTGGAATCAAGGCTTGGAATTGGTGATTCCTAAGCTAATTAAGGTTAGTAAACTTGATTTCTAGCCAAGTTCTTGAGGTTTTCTTGATGGGTTTGATAGAGACTGAAATCTGTAAATTTCAGTTGTAATTATGTGTTTAAATTGATGTAATACTTCCATTAAGTCATGCTAATAAAGGCTTAATTCAAGATAATGGAAGTAGATTGCTATTTATGATGAATTTGAAGTTTTGGGGTTGTTAGAACTAAGAACCCTAATTCTTCATATTGATTGATTTAGTTGTTTTGAATGGTTGAAAACCTTGTTTTGATATAAGGTTTTAGCCTAGAAACAAACCCCAAACGATTAAGAACAGAAATAAGGACTTAATGGGCCAAAACTGCGTGCTACAGTGCACAAATCGCGGCTGGACAGGAGACCTGCGCAGGCACCAGACGCCGTGCGCCCAAGACCAGGGCGGGGTGCGCCCAGGCGCAGTGCGCCCATGCCCTGGCGCGGTGCGCCCTCCTGGCAGGGGACTTCAGAATCGCTAACTTTCGTTTGGCTTGTCCGATTTAGCTCAAACTTGAACCGTAGGCTTGTTATGGTCTGAAAAGTTTGGGAAAATTTTTATATTGAGTTTTCGACCCCTCAGGGGCACTGTAGATCGATTCGAATGCCTCGGTGAATAGTAAAAATTCATAAAAAGTTAGTAAACGGAAAGTTTATTAACTAGGCATTATTTATAAGGATATTGTATTGAACTCTATTGTATTAGAGTCAATTAAAATGATTATTAACCTATTATCATTTGTTATGAAATGGATAAATAGGTATGGGACAAAATGGTTGTGGTGCACGCAAAGGCAAGAAACAACCGAGATGTAAATGCAGCTAGTATCCAGGTGAGTAATCTCACTTATATCACATATGATATGTGTTGATTGGACTGTTACAGGTTGAAACTGGTTTGGGGGACGAAAATGATAATCTAAAGTTATGGTGAAAAGGCAATACCTTATAAGCCGTAAGTCAATGAAATGACAAGAACGGAGCCGTGAGCCACAAATGATTATGAAATGAAATGTCATTAAATGGTGCGGCCACTTGTGGCTATGATTTCTGGATTTTATATCCAACTGGTGCGGCCTTCGGGCTATGATATTCTGGTGCGGCCTTCGGGCTATGATTTTCTGGTGCGGCCTTCGGGCTATGATATTCTGGTGCGGCCTTCGGGGTATGATATTCTGGTGCGGCCTTCAGGCTATGATATTCTGGTGCGGCCTTCGGGCTATGATAAACTGGTGCGGCCTCTGGGCTATGATTTATGTGTTGAAGCTGTTCTGGTGCGGCTGGTAGAGCTATGACACGTGGTGCGGCTTATATAGCCAGGAAATACGGTGCAGTCAATTGTGACTAAAAAATATGGGACAGAAACGGTAATTGAGAATTTATATGTTTATTTCCTCTTATATACATGTGAATTTATGTGACTAACAGCTTTGAATTGATTAATGTGCAAATAACAGGTTAGATATGCTAATTATCTTTGAAATTAAATGGTGCGGTCTTAGGACCATGATTTTGGGTTATTGAACCTAAATTGGTGCGGCCTTCGGGCTATGATCTAAACGATGAAACTGTTGGTGCGGCCTTAGGGCTATGATCTGAACAGGTTAAATATTTTGGTGCAGCCTATATGGCTATGATATATGGTGCGGTCAACGATGACTATGACTTGCGGGACAAAAACTATTTGAGAGATTAATTGTTATTATTCTCTTATATATGTGTGACGTTATTTGCAGATATGATTACTCACTGAGTTTTGTAGCTCATACCGTTTGTTAAATGTCCCTGCAGGTTAGCATAACCCTGATAAGGGTAAGGATAAAGTCCGTGACTCAAGAAGTGGACTTGTAGATGCTATCAGTAGCAGCCCGGCTTTAAAGGAGATTTGGTATTTTATACTCTCCTTGATACACTTGTACCCGTTCTTATAAAATATACCCCTTTTGTTATGGTTTTATGTAATGAAACCTTCGTTTTAAATGAAAATTTTTCAGGGCTGTTTTTGTTTTAAAAGCCGGGTGTTACATTGGACACTGAGACTTACTTAGGATGGTGCCATGTGGTATTGGCAAGAATCCTCTTTTGGAGTCTTGCATCTTGAACCTTTTCAAGATTTTATCAATATATGCACTTTGGATTAGACCAATAAGTCTCTTAGATCTATCTCTATAGATCTTTATGCCTAATACATAAGCAGCTTCTCCTAAGTCCTTCATTGAGAAACAGTTCTCAAGGAACGTTTTGACACCTTTTAAGGTTGGGATGTCATTTCCAAATAGTAGTATGTCATCTACATACAATACTAGGAATATGACTATGCTCCCACTAGCTTTCTTGTAAACACAGGAGTCATCCTCATTTTTGATGAATCCAAAATTTGTAATCTTTTCATCAAAACGGATGTTCCACGTTCGAGACGCTTGCTTCAATCCATGGATAGATCTTTTAAGCTTGCACACTTTGTTTGGATGCTTGGGATCGACAAAACCTTCAGGTTGATCCATATAGACATCTTCCAATAAGTGTCCATTAAGGAAAGCGGTCTTGATATCCATTTGCCATATCTCATAATCATAGTATGCGGCTATGGCAAAAAGTATCCTAATTGACTTGATCATTGCCACTGGTGAAAATGTCTCATCATAGTCTATACCATGAGTTTGTGAGTATCCTTTAGCGACAAGTCTAGCCTTAAAAGTGTGAACATTTCCATCCACGTCGGTTTTCTTCTTGAAAACCCATTTGTTCCCAACGGTCTTACAATTAGTGGGAAGATTAACCAAGTCCCAAACTTGGTTATCGTGCATGGATTGCATCTCTGTGTTCATGGCTTCAAGCCATTTATCAGATTCAGGATCTGACATTGCACTCTGGTAGTTGACGGGTTCATCAGAATCTATCGTATAACATTCCTCTTCCATCATAAGGTAACCATACCTTTCAGGTTCAAATCGAACCCAACCAGAACTGCGAACACCTTGTGTTACAATTTGTTCCTGATCAACTATTTGTTCAGGTTCAACAATTTCTTGTTGAATGCTAGATCCAATTTCTTGTGTATCAGGCTGTGGTTCCTGAAGTTCTTCAAGCTCCACAAACCTCCCACTTGCCTCTTCCGTCAGAAACTTGCTTTCTAGGAATTCAGCTATTCGAGAAATAAATATCTTATTCTCGATGGGATTGTAGAAGTAGTATCCAAGACAATCTTTCGGATACCCTACAAAGATACATTTAGTTGAATGGAGCTCTAGTTTGTTTGAAGCTTCTTGTCTAACATAAGCTTCACAACCCCACACCTTGAGATAGGATAAAGATGGAACCCTTCCATGCCATATCTCATAAGGCGTTTTATCAACCTTCTTAGTAGGTGCCATGTTTAGGAGACGAGCAGCTGTTTGTAAAGCATAACCCCAAAATGATAAAGGTAGAGTACTTCTACTCATCATGGATCGAACCATATCCAATAGTGTTCGGTTCCGCCTTTCAGATACACCGTTATGTTGCGGTGTTCCAGGTGGAGTAAGCTGTGAAACAATTCCACAACTCTTAAGATGATCCATGAAGTTTGTACTTAAGTACTCACCTCCTCTATCAGAACGAAGAACTTTAATTGTTTTGTTGAGTTGATTTTCCACTTCACTTTGAAACGTTTTGAACATTTCAAACGCCTCATGTTTATGTTTAATCAAATAAACATATCCAAAACGACTAAAGTCGTCAGTGAAGGTGATGAAATATCTTTCACCATATCTAGTCATTGGCTTGAAAGGACCACATACATCCGTATGTATGATTCCTAACAAGTCCTTTGCCCTTTCAGTGGTTCCCGAGAAAGGAGCTTTAGTCATCTTGCCATGCAAACAAGATTCACATATATCAAATGAGTCATTATCTATGGCATTGTCGCCTTGGACATATAAACAAGAATCGCATATCCCAACTTCAAAAGAGTGGACTTTGTAGTATCCAAGACAATCTTTCGGATACCCTACAAAGATACATTTAGTTGAACGGGGCTCTAGTTTGTTTGAAGCTTCTTGTCTAACATAAGCTTCACAACCCCACACCTTGAGATAGGATATAGATGAAACCCTTCCATGCCATATCTCATAAGGCGTTTTATCAACCTTCTTAGTAGGTGCCATGTTTAGGAGACGAGCAGCTGTTTGTAAAGCATAACCCCAAAATGATAAAGGTAGAGTACTTCTACTCATCATGGATCGAACCATATCCAATAGTGTTCGGTTCCGCCTTTCAGATACACCGTTATGTTGCGGTGTTCCAGGTGGAGTAAGCTGTGAAACAATTCCACAACTCTTAAGATGATCCATGAAGTTTGTACTTAAGTACTCACCTCCTCTATCAGAACGAAGAACTTTAATTGTTTTGTTGAGTTGATTTTCCACTTCACTTTGAAACGTTTTGAACATTTCAAACGCCTCATGTTTATGTTTAATCAAATAAACATATCCAAAACGACTAAAGTCGTCAGTGAAGGTGATGAAATATCTTTCACCATATCTAGTCATTGGCTTGAAAGGACCACATACATCCGTATGTATGATTCCTAACAAGTCCTTTGCCCTTTCAGTGGTTCCCGAGAAAGGAGCTTTAGTCATCTTGCCATGCAAACAATATTCACATATATCAAATGAGTCATTCTCATTTGCCTTCAAAAGTCCACTCTTTTGAAGTTGGGATATGCGATTCTTGTTTATATGTCCAAGGCGACAATGCTATAGATAAATTTGACTCAAATCACATTTGGGTCTCTTGGTGAAAGTGTGGTATAATGAGCCATGGTTAGACTTTTCATCAAGGTTTACTTCATAAATTCCATTTAAAGGCCTAGCCTCAAAATAGAATACATTGTTTTTGTAAACACAAATGTCATCATTCATAAAACAAAGATCAAATCCACATTGTCTCAACTTAGCAACCGAAATAATATTCCTAGTCAAGCTAGGAACATAATAAACATTCAACAATGTCAAAGACAAGCCATTAGGTAGTAATAAATCAAAACTTCCAATTGAATCCACCGCAACCCTTGCACTGTTTCCAACCCGGAGTACTACCTCGTTTACCTTCAGTCGCCTACTCCTTTTGAACCCCTGCAACATATTACAAATGTGAGTTCCACAACCAGTATCAAATACCCATGTGTTAGGAGATAAATTATAAAGTTCTAGGTCTATCACATAGATACCTGAAATGCCCTCACCGGCCTTCTTCTTCTTCAACTCCGCAAGATAGGTAGGGCAATTTCTCTTCCAATGCCCAACTTTGCCACATTCGAAGCACGCGTCTTCTTTGGCAACTTTTGCCTTCTTCTTGGGCGGACGGGATGGTTGGACAACTTTCTTGCCCTTTCCTTTGACAATCTTTGCCTTCCCCTTTCCCTTGGAGTTGTTGGGGTGTTCGGGTCTAGTTCTCTTTGTCCCACCTTCCTTGATCATGAGAACTTGAGTGGTTTTCTTAGGCAGATTCTTTTCCGCGGTAATTAGCATCCCATGCAATTCCGGGATAGTCTTGTTCAAACCATTCATGTTATAATTCATGACGAAGGGATCAAAAGACTTTGTCAAGGAGTTAAGGATCATATCCGTTGCTAGCTCTTCAGGCATCACAACTCCAAGACGTGCCAAATGATCAATGTGTCTCTTCATCTTGAGCACATAAGAGCTAACCGACTGCCCATCCTCCATCTTGCAAGCATGGAAAGCCCGAACAGTTTCGAACCTTTCCGTTCTTGCAAGTTGTTGGAACATTTCCTTCAATTGATTAATCATGTCATAGGCCGAATGATTCTCTAAATCCTTCTGAAGGTCAGGAATCATAGTTGCCAACATTAGACATGATGCATCAATGGAGTCATCCATCTTTTTAAGCCATGCATCGTGTGCGGGCTTAGGGATGGCAGGGGGCTCTTTAGGAAGTGGTTCATTGAGAACATATTCTTTCTTTTCTTGTTTGAGAACTATTCTCACACTACGGTACCAATCCAAGAAGTTGGTATGGTTGAGTTTTTCTCCCTCAAGGAGAGACCGTAGTGAAGTTTTGTTTGGAGCCGGGTTTGTTGTGTTTGGTGCCATCTACAAAATTTTAACAAGGTTCAATTTAGTAAATTATGATATTATGTCCTTAATGATTAATACCCTTTCTTGTTTCATAAACTTCAATTGATTAAGGTCTAGAATCCAAGTTGCAATACGAATAAGTGGTTAGGTATCCTTTATCCCGCCTATTCGAATCAACAAGGTAGGTAACGGTTTACCAATTATATCCAAATATAATTTCTAGAGTTATGGGATCCCATTATAACATTTATAAGTTTGGCATGTTTGATCTCATCTATGCCTTGGATTTCTAATGCTTAGGTGACCTTTATCACAAAAGATTTCCAAACAAATCATCCCAATTAATGGACGTGTAGTTTCGCCAACTATTAATGGTTAGGTGTCCTTTATCCCATTAATATTGCAAAGCTACCTCTTGTATCAAAAGAAACGTCCAAGTGGTTAGGTAACCTTTATCCCACAAGGATATACAAGTGATACATGAGTGTCTTTAAGAGGGATGGCATTGATTTGTATTTTGAAAGGGATTTGTGTGTTTTACAATTCTAATTTTGAAAACATATGGTATCATGTAGATTGCATGCATCCAATGAACATGGTACCATTAAACTCTTATTTTGTTAATTGGTTCATTTAATCATAAAATCTCCATTTTATTAATTCTTTGTTTGTGGTCAAGATTACTATTAATATCCAATATTAAGTTTGAGTTTGAACACATACAAGAGAACCAATTATAATCCTAAATAATTCCCATTATTACTTAGGGTTGGAGTTTGTAAGAATTCATAAAATCTCCATTTTATTTGTTTCACAAAATTTTCAAATCTTGACTTTTATAGGTTTTGTAACAAAACCCATTTTAATAAAACCAATTATATTACATCTTATGTTTTAAATGTCAATTTTGAAAATTACAAACTCCTTGATGATTATGTTTAATTATCTAGGTTGTCTAGCATGCAAAATCTTATTTTCATCCACAACATAAAATAATAAAACATTCAATCATCACATGCATGCATGGGTGCATAAACACAAGACAACTAATTTGATATTTCATGTGAGCCATACATGAAATATCAAGTCCAAACCTAGGGACAAAAAGGTGACAAAAACTCAACCAAATGATCTTCGATTCGGCTACAATTTTGCCAAGCTTCTTATATCATCAAATGACACTTGAACCACCATTTCTTGGTACCGTGGAATGAGGTTAAGAATTTTTTTTGAGCCCCCAAACAGATCCAAAATTAACAGTGGCAGCAGGAGGTTTTTGGTTGCTTCCTTCACTCAAATCTTGAAGCTATTGATGCTAAAACTTGCTAAATATCTTATATATCATAGATATTAAAGATACCAATAAGTATAGCACCAAATCAACAAGAGAATAATTTTTTTTTGAGCCTCACAACAGATTCGAAATTCACAGCAGCCATGGCAGAAAACATTGCTGTTTGGTAGTTCCTTCTCTTGCTTTATCTCCTTCTCTTGTTACATTTTAAGAAAAAATACAAAAGAATACACCTATTCTAATGCTTACAAAATGAATAGAAGAAGGAAATAACTAATTATTATTACAAACCATTTGAATAAAAGAATAGATTACAACCAAATCGAATTCAAACACAAAACATGCAACACATGTTTCTTGGCTTGTTTATGCACCATTTTATCACATAAAATCATAAGAAAATCAACACTTTGTTTTTCTAAGGCAACAATTATGTAACCAAATGCATGCAAACATAAAATATAGTTGGTTACATAAAATCATAGATTAAACACTTGCATGTTGCCAAAGAAGCCATGCATGAACATTGCATTCAAGAAGATGAACATTCATGGCTTCCAAAAACCAAGTTTATCCAAATAAACTTATTATCTAAACATGCAATATAGCCATGACTCTGATACCAATTGTTAGAAATCCATGTTCATGTTATGAGTTTCAAAAACTTGAAGTTGCAACGGAAGCATAAAATCATGAACACGAATTTCATTCCAAGAGGATCATGCTACATGCATGTAGAGATAAGATGAAAACAAACATAGTAGAAGATCAAGATTATAACCTTTCTTCTTGAGCTTGATATCAACGAGTTTATGAAGGCTAGGAATCAAGAAAGAATCCCTCTATAGTTGATCCACCAACAAGTCTAGTGACACCCAAGATGCTAGTCTTCAAGCTTGCAAAACAACCTCTTCTAAGCCTTTATACAAAATCCGATTTTGGCAAGGGTTGGAAGAATGTTTGAGAGAGTTTTTGGCATCTAGAACAGCTTGAATATGTGTGTATTAGTTGCTAGAACCGGCCATACAAAGAAGTAAGTCAAAAATGCACTTTAACTCTTTATTTTAAGCCACACACATCACAATTCCCATGGTCAAGGTTGGTAAACCAATGGAATATGTCTCCAAGATGTTAAAGCATGCCACACACTCACCTAGGAGTGTTTTGGGCGTGGGATATGTAGAGGAAAGAGAAAAAGATTCTCTCCCACTCATATTCTATAAGATTTATTCTTTAAAGTTTATAAATTATAAACTTCCATCTTATAAACAATTACTTATCCACATTACCCATATAAATATATATACATATACCATCATATATATATATATATATATATATATATATATATATATATATATATATATATATATATACACACATACATATAATTCCATAATTATATAAACACATACATATATGTATTTATCATTTTATCCTATTTTATTCTAACATTTAGAATAAAACGAAATATATGTATATAAATATAAATCCATGACTATGTATATTATTTGTGTCATTTACTAAGTAAATGATATAAATATGTTAAACTCTCTAATTAATTCATCTCATATGAATTAAACCTTGAAACAATTATTATTTCACTAAATAATAATTTCTCCAAATTCAATTGCAAGTATACT
This sequence comes from Cichorium intybus, assembly GCA_023525715.1. Taxonomy (NCBI): domain Eukaryota; kingdom Viridiplantae; phylum Streptophyta; class Magnoliopsida; order Asterales; family Asteraceae; genus Cichorium; species Cichorium intybus. The sequence continues at coordinate 103,606,517 of CM042009.1, forward strand.
ATCATTTGATCATGAATCATAATCCAACATCAAAATGAAATAATTGGTGTCAAACTTGTTATTGGTGTGACCCTATAGGATCATGTGTTATTAGCAATATCATTTTATTATCATCCTTGGGCATATAGAACTAACATCAGCAACACTACCTCTGTTCACACTTCCAACTTTCGAACCACACTATCCTTTTCTGAATTATGCCTTCTGATTCCTTCTCGTATTTCAGAACCCCCATATCCTTCCTCATACTCAGAACTCTCTCTCTCCGAATTCCTCCATTCCAAAACTCTTCTCGGAACTCAATCTCCTATGTTCACCCTTCCTCTGAAATTCAATTCTACTGATTCGATAACTTATTCAGAACTACTTATCTCCCGACCAAGTCAGAAACACAACTGGTACATCACTCCGTACCTTAGACACCTCACCATGACATATTCAATATAAGAATGTAAAATAAATGCGAAAAACATTTAATACCCAATAATGAAAATCCACACGATCCATTTTTCTCCAACGGATATTCTCTCTGTCACACATGTCCTTCCTTTAATGGACCATCTCTTTTCATCATTTCTTAGCATTTAATGCCAAGCTCACACTTTTTCTAACACAACTATTCACACGTTCCTTCATTCCCGCAACCAGACAGTTTATTACACTTTTTCAAATTGTTATAACGGTTCCCTCTTATTCTAATCTCACACGCTTCTTCATCTTCTCCAACTTTCTCTGTTATCATAACCTTCCCTCGCCGCCGTCTCCTATCTCTCAACCCTAAAAATCTCAAAACCCCCATTACTCCTTGTCTCTCACAAATCTTACCTATTCGATGGCATCACAATCCAAGAGCGACAAGGACACAGTACTCATTGCTGTCTCCAATCTCCATCTTTCAGATGATCTCGCAACTTACAAACAACATCTACGCATCATCATTCACATTCTGTCGAGACACACATTGGTTAGAGCTTTCTTTCATCCACCCCCCTCTATACCAATCACCATACTTCACGACATCATCTCCACCGCCACCAAATGTCCCACCGGTTACACCCTAACCCTTCACGATGGTCAAACCATCGTCCTTGATAAACAATTATTTGCCGCAGCACTCGAACTTCCTTACTACACAACAACCTTTGACCAACCAACCGATGCAGATCTTAAATCCATGATCTACCATATGGGATATATGTATGATCTGCCAAAACTCTTCCAAATGTCTAAAGGGCATATCTCGCCCTTATGGCAATGTCTCATCCACTACATTATTAAGTGCTTAACTGACAAGTTGGGCGGTACAGACCAGTTGAGCAAACGCCTCATGGGACTCCTTTGGAGTCTCTACTCTGGTCGAGAAATTGATCATGCATCAATTTTATTTGACAATTTTCTCTCCTACATACCCACATCTCATAAACCCAAAAGCCAAATTCATTCAGCACGTTTCTGGGACATGTGCATCCAACACATCTATCACACTCTTCATCTCAAAATCCCTACACAGTCAGGCGAAGATACATTAATCATGCCCAAAGCCAAACCCTATGCCCCAAAAACAGACCCTATTTTTGGACCAATCCGTAGACTAACCAAATCGCTTCTAAACCTAGCGAATCCGACAGAATCTGCTGTCACTTACCATATCTCTACAACAGAAGGAGTACCCGATTATCCACTTCACTCTCTCAAACAATGTGAGGCCCCCAAGAAACTCAAAAAGAAAGCTTCAGGGTCATCCCAATCCAAACAACCTCCCAAGAAGAAGCAACGAAAAACCAGAACGGTACCACTTTTCTCACTTCTCTTTCTGATCTCTAAGAAGTTTCACACTTCTGAAGACTCCCCCTTCTCATTTCTCAGAAACTTCTCATTTCTGGGAAACTCCCTTTTCTATTTCTCATTTCTCAAAAGTTTCACACTACTGAAAACCCCCCCTTTTTTTTTCTCTTCTCTTTCTCATTTCTCCGAAACTTCTTATTTCTGAGAAACCCCCCTATCTCTTTCTGATTTCTCAGAATTTCTCATTTCTGAGAACTCCCTTTTTTTCTTTTTTTTTCTCTTTCTGATTTCTCAAAAACTCCTCATTTTTGAAAACCCCTCCTTTTTCTCCTTCTGATTTCTCAGAACCTTATCACCACTGAGAATTTTCCCCCTTTTTTAAGTTAGACAAAAACATAAATATATATATATCACACATAATCTATTGGCACTTCAAGATCACATGTCCTGATCATCAGAACTTAAGACATCCACCTATCAAATTACTTGGTTATTTCGGTCTACTTAACAGTGCTTAAAAATTGGATATCTTAAATTCACAATATTGAACTTCCAAATAATGATTGATTCAATCATCTATTTAAGATTGGCTTCCATCAGGTATATACTCCATCTGACATACGTTTTCATCATCTAATATATGTTATTTCTTGTTAGACATCTGAACTGTCTTCAAGAGATTCCGAGTCAGAACATCAGGAGGAAAAACAGAACTCTCCTAACTCAGATGATACTCAGAATGATCTGCATATGCAAGATCCATCAAACTCACCCATAAAATCTCAAGAGCTAGATACATTAGTTCAGGATGATTCTATCCCAGATCTCACTAAACCTCCAGCTGATTCGTCTGACTTTGACAAATGGAAATTCCAGAATGCCATTCAAGAGCAACAATCTCTACTTAATCATCTTAAGCAACAATTCGAGCTTAAACAACAACAACTCCAAATTCTCTCTACACTTGGACCACCATCCGATAATGACTCCGCAACTACAAAATCCGAACGCCAGCGGATCAATGCACTCACTCTCCAAATCGATTCCCTTCTGAGTGCTTCCCTCAACACACTGGTAGACACTCCCGTCTATATATTTGATACCACTGAAACCAAATGGTCAAATATCATCTCAACCATAGCCCCTCTCACTTGGAACAAATTTCAAGCTCGAGAACTTCAGAACAAGGCATTGCAACAACATACAGCCGAACAACCCACTGAGTCCGGTCCCAGACAGCTTATCTTCGACACCCAATCAGTACCTTTTGCTACCTCTCTCCCTGGTACTAACCAAGAAGTCGACAAACCCTCTTCCTCCCCAATGCATCAGGTCGACCTCAGTGACACCAACTCCTCCTCAGATAAGGCTGACAAACAAACTCAACCTCAATCTGTCAATTCCTTACTCAAGGATGACTCTCTTCATCAGAAGGTTGACGCCTTAACCACACTCCTGACTGAATTGAAGTCCTCACAAAATCAGGAGGCAATGATCAAAGAACTTGCTGCAATTAAAGATCGGGTAGCTGTACTAGAAAAGAAAGACAACGACATCCTTCTACACTGCGACAGTCAAGCAGAAAAGATTATCCACAAAGGGATCGCATCAATTGATGCTCAAAGGGCATCAGATGCAGCAAACATGATGAAGACAGCACAGAAAATGCTTGACGAGGTTCAAAAATGTCATCAGCAAGTTCCTGAACTCATTGAAACCATGCAAACCAAGCTGACCGCATCCATGGAGCATATAGCCATGTACTTTAATACAGTTCTGGCCGAAAACTCCTCCCTCAGGAGAACTAATACCCTCCTCCTTCAAATGGTTACACATACATTGCAAGCCATCACTGGCACAATGGAAGGACCGGTCGAGCAAATCAAACTCTGCACAAAGCTGAACATAGAAGCTATGGAATCTCTACAGACCATGTATGATACACCACTTCCTGATTGTATCAAGAAAGAAGTCACCACTGTCTCCGAAAAGCTAGACTCTATTCTAGCCCTCCTGCCTATGACCCTTTCTGTTCCTACACGTGCCTCAGGAGGGGGAAAGGCGGATGATAAAGAAGGAACACCCCAAACTACTAACATGTTAATAGACACCACTACTGGCCCAAGTGGAATAAAGGAACAAGGAGACACTCAGCAAGACGACATAAATGCTGACAAAGAAGAAACCCAAGAAGACACGAACAATGATGAGGATGAAACTCATAATAAAGAATCAGAAAATAATGATACTATCAACCCTCCTCCGAAATCTCCTCCTCCCAAATCACCTTCTCAGAAATCCCCTCCCCAGAAATCTCCCTCTCAGAAATCCCCACCTACAAAATCTCCTTCCAAATCTCCAAAAAATCAGAATCCAATGGACGAGGATCACTCAGAAGAAGAAATTCTTGTATACTCGCCCATCAAAGATTCCGATCCCCCATAGGTCAAGGACAAGAAATCGAAATTCTTTGATTCTCTTGAACATGATAAAACTCCTAGCACAGAGTCAGACCCTAACCTAAACCAACACAATCCAACTGATTCTAGTGGACTCAACCTTTCAAATATCATGTATCTCCGACCACTGATAGATTCGGATTACCAACCCTTCAAATCATACAATCCTCCCCCCACATCCCAACATAACTGGGACATACCATTGACCCCCAACGGAGAAAAATATCGATACACTCTGAACTTCTCTGCAGAATCAGGAGCTCACAAAGAGCTAGCTGCTTACTACAAGAACCTGCAATTCCTCAAGAAATGGACCAAACCTCAAAATGAAACATGGTCAAACGAACCATAACAGCCGTTCGAATTGTTAAAAGGAGAAAATTTCAGAAATCTGAATTCTTCGAATATGAGCTGGTCAGAAACGGCGATTACGACAACACGACTCTGATTACTGAAGCCGACTTCCGAAACATGAATCCAGCTGACATCTTCTCAATAACTGTAAAGTTCTCTTACAAAGAAAAACAAGATGCCAGCGAAGCTTATGTAGCAGCAAGAAGATTTCTACACCGCGTAGTAGAGGAATTCTACTATAACGATGCTGAAATGTACAAAATCATCAAAGATCATCATGATCCGCGGATCATACCCAAACCCGATTTATCTATGCCAGACAATCGAGACAAATGGAAGAGAGGTGCCACCTCCGATCCAGTACTCGGATTGGTATATAGAAATCCTGAAGAAAAAAGATCCTTCCTTTTTCTCCGTGCTGATCAAATAAGAAGAATCTCCAATGGAATGGTGAAAGTGTACATCGAGGCTCTACAGAAATCAACTTCATCAGATCCAGAAGCGAAGAAAGATTTACTTCTCAGATTGCAATGGCTACTGGAAGTCAGAAAGTTCTGGCAATATGCTACAAAACAAGGCATACTGGATAAACGTTGAAGAATGAATCAAACCCCTCGATTGGTCACCGAAGGGGGAATTGTTAGTATTGAAAGTCAAATCGTTGACCAACTCGTAGTTTGATACATTAGGATTGTAATATCAAACTTCTTCTTTTGATGGAATGAACTTACTTTTATGTGAATGATTTAATTGCTTTTATCTTATGTATGATGTGTACTATCAACTAATATCTCTGATAAGTTAAGTTTGGATAACATTGTAATCATCCGAAATCCAGTAATGGATTTCGGAACTCCAAAAGAGCTCAAGATCAGAAAGTACTCGGAATACCACACTCCGAACTAACTTAGAATACCAAGACATACATGATCCTATTTCCAAAGACACTCTGATTAAACCAGCCAGGACTCCGAAATCCACTCAGGATTTCGGACTATCAATATCAATCAACTCAAGGAAATATCATACTTAATCATTCAACAAAGGAGACTGAAGATCAAAGAATATCTAGAAGATAAGGCAAAGGGATAAGTACTCCAACTTATAGGATATGATTAGACTAGATCAGGCGTGGCCCTTTAGAAGCATGTCTTGTGTACTTAAAATATTATTATATTATAGACAAAGCCACCCTATTCTGACATTGTATTTTTATGTTAGATTCACCTTTTCTTATCTGACTGAAGAGAGACGTGTTGTCTCCTCTTCAGTCCATAGGTTATTATCCGATGGTCCTCCCTTAGTCTATAAAAGGGAGACCAAGCTCGTCTTCAGTCCTCATGGTTTTGAGAGACTTTATGTAACACTTTCAATTATCAATACAATCTCTCATTCCATCAACTCTTGTGTTCTTATCTGCATTTCTTACTGTTCTTATCTTTCTAGCACTCTTAACTTTCAGTCTTTACTTTTCAAGTTATATTACTGCTAATTCTTATTATTGTTGAGCTATTAAGATCTGTTCTAAGTATTAATCCTTCATTATAATTCCGCATCCATATCAAGTCTTCGTACTTGTCCACCTCAAGTCTTCAGGACTTGTCCATCTCCGAAACCTCCAAGTTTCGGACCTTTACTTTCCGCAATCTTCATTTCCGCACTTACTTAGAATATTTGGCGACAACAAACTGTTGTTTTAGCCTGTTGATCTCCTGTATGTCAACACCTTCTACTAACATATCATCCACATAGAGAAGCATGATGATGTATGAGGTCTTGAGTTGCTTCCGGTAACAGTAATTGTCATTGTCACTCCTCCAGAACACATTTCTCCTCATGAAGTCATCAACTTCAAGTACCACTGCCTTGGAGCTTGCTTCAATCCGTACCAACTTTTCTTTAATCGACACACTAGATTTTCGTTCCCAGCAATCTCAAAACCTTCTGGTTACGCCATTTAGATGTCTTCTTTAAGGTCGCCTTGCAAGAACGCAGTCTTGACAACTAGCTACTCTAGGTGGAGATCTTCGGGTGCAACGATCCCAATCACCGTTCTGATTGTCGTCATCTTCACAACCGGAGAGAAAATCTCGTTGTAATCAACACCCTCCTTCTGTTGGAACCCTTTGACAACCAATCGTGCCTTGTATCTCTTACTCCTATCATCTTCATCTTTGACCTGAAACACCCACTTGTTGGACAATACCTTCTTCTTTACAGGTAACTTGACAAAAGACCATGTCTTGTTCTTGTCAAGTGAGCATATCTCATCCTATCGTCTTCTTCCCCTAAACGGAGTCTTTCATTCTCAAGGCTTCAAGATAAGATTTTGGTTCCCTATTCTCGGTCAGTAACAGGTAACTTGCTAATGCGCGGTAGCGAACCGGAGGTCTTCTCTCTTTAGTGGATCTCCTGAGAATACATGGAGCTGCAGCTCCTGATTCATCGTCTTCGCTTTGGTCTGAGGTGTTACCCTCTGTTGGGATTCGATCATATAAACACAAAATTCATGCAGCGAAACACTTAACAAGATCAAATCACATAAATATCCATGAACGAAATCTGGGGTCATGCAGTTCATATCATTTATAGCAACTTTAAACATAAACATAATGTACCTTAGTTGATATCTATAAGACCCGTTCCGCCGAGGCGCAGCCAGGACAGATCCGCGGCGTGGCTCGGGAGAGATCTGGATTCGCAAATGAGTTTGTACGCGTGGCGCGGTTTTAAAAGATCCGCGGCGCGGTGCGCCGCTAAGGTGAAAAACCCTAATTCGGATTTAAACGCCTATCTAAAGGGACCCAGCCCTAGGGTTCGTGTTTTTGGGAGTTTTCAGGAGCAGAGGCGTCTGGTTTCAGTAGAGACTCTTTGGTTCCAAGGCTTTGGAGGTTTGAAGGAAGGGATACAACGTGGGGGAAGGCTGTAGTCGATCGGGTGCATTTCTCTGTTTTCCAGAAGCAAGGTAAGAGGATCTACCTTCTGATATTTTAGTTTATCCCGTTTTTATGGTGTTATTCCTTAAGTAGTAGTCTTAGATGACTTGTAACCCTGAGGGTTAGACTAAGGACATGAATAGACTTGCATGTCCCTAAGGAAGTGATCTTAGGGTAGTTTCTGATCTCAGGAAGGGTTTGGAGTGAAACCCTAGCCGTTTGATGCACTGTTAAACGCTAAAAAACATTTTGGAAACTTATGAGCCGCGACGCGGACAGGCTATGTCGGCGGCGCGGACTCGGCTAAAACCCCGTGTTTATTCGATGATAGCCGCGGCGCGTAGAATGAGGAGCCACGCCGCGGCGAGCGACTATTTGACCAGGAACTTAGTTTTGACCACGGTTTGATGGCAAATATTGAGTCTAACCTTTAGGTAGGTCTGTAAGAGCCGGTTAATAATTGATATGTTGTATGTGTGTGGGATTTAGGTGTTTGGACGAGCTAAGTGGGAATATTAGAGAATATCTACACGGTTTCGAATCAGGTGAGTATCCTCACCTTACTATATGTTGTTGCATGTTAGGCATCTTGTGTGTTATTTACAGTTATATGATTTGCTCTATATCTGTTGTTATTTGTTGTTGGCCTCAGTACTGATGCGTGTCCTCTCGTAGCTGTTGTATGGCGAGTTGGACTATTGCCTTGTCCCATAGTTGTTGTATGATGGGCTGGGCCATAACCGGGAACCCATAGTTGTTGTATGATGGGTAGAACCTTCACATGTCCATAGCTATTGTATGGCGGGTAGGGTCGGGTCGTTCTCGAGGACGGGTTGTTTAATGTGTGGGCATGTATGGTAACTTGTGGACTCACTAAGCTTTAAGCTTACCCGTTGTTTTATGACATTTCAGGTATTTCAAATGACAAAGGGAAGGGCAAGGTTTGACGGCAACGCATCGCATTCCAAGGATTGATGTCAATGAACTATATTTTAGTATTTTCAAATGTTTCTGCTGTTAAATTTAAGTATTATGTTGAATAGTTTTATGTTTTGGAATAAATGTTTTATTGGAACCTTGGTAATAAATGATTTTTAAAATTTGTGAAATTGGGGCGTTACAAATTGGTATCAGAGCCTTGGTTTGAGGGATTTGGATGAACTGTATTGGGAATCCAAACTCAAACTTAGGACTGAGCGATTTTGTTAAGAAAATGTTTTTGGAAGGTTAAGTTAAAGTAAAAGAAGATGCGATGCGAACCGTCAGCCGAGCTCAAGTAAGTTTTGTGATTCCCAATTACCCATGCCAAGTTTGTGTTATGTGATAAAATGTATTGTGCTAGGATATAAAGTTACCTGGATAATATGCTCTGTAGACTGTTTTGTGCCATATGTGCTGCTTTGGAATTTTATGCTACTGTCGTTAGGTTGCTTAGTGAATGCTGGTAGGTTATATATAATTAGGGTAAGATAGCCTGAGAATTCTTGGTCTGGCCTTACTGGCTGTTCCTTGTTTGGTTGTGACTTTAGGGTAGATCAGTTATTCAAACGTCTATCTTATTCCGATTGTGTACGGCTGTGCGTCCGTGAGGCGACTCGACGACATTAGTAATAGTTCTCTTAGGCACATGTGAGATGGAAAGTTAGATCAAAAGACTAGGAACCACAGTGCATGACCACATGAGTCATAGGAAATGGTTTAGTGAGTGTGACATTTTAGGAGGATGATTGACAAACTTGGAACAAGGGCGAATAGGTGTGGAAGGTAGTACCAGGCCAGTATTACCGAAAGCACAGGATTTACGCTTGAGTCAAGAGTAGTCAACCAAAGTCCTAGAAAGTCAAGTAGTTGGGTAGATAGGAGTGACCCGGGTATTGATATTGAAACTGGTGCGCATTTCAGAATGGCAGTCACTCGAAGTAATGGTGGACCAGATGCAGGTGCCTCGAGTGGGGGAGGACCGACTGATGAAAATCTCCGCAACCTGATAGCGGAAGAGGTTTCGCGAGAAGTGTTGGCTGCGATACCTCAGTTCTTTGGTACTATTAAAGCTGAGCTATGGGCAATGCTCGAGGAGCGACTGGCTACTCAGGGCACATCACGTGCTAGGGATGCAAGTTATAAGGACTTTTCGGCTTGTTCGCCTCCGATGTTCGATGGGGCAGGGATCTGATTGTTAGCATGCGGTGGATTTCTGCGGTGGAGGGTGCTTTCCGCACATGTTCCTGTCCTGAGAACTCCAAGGTAACGTTTGCGGCGAATCTTTTAAGAGAGGGTGCGAAGGATTGGTGGGAGATACGAACGAAAGATCTCACTCCTGCTCAGTTGGATGCCATTACATGGCCGCAGTTTCAGGAACAGTTCAAATTGGAGTATGTTCCACAGGTGGAAATGGAACGCTTGGCGCAGGAATACCTATATCTGACCCAGACTACTGAGACGGTGACGGAGATCACCAAAAAGTTTAATGAGCGAGCACTCTTCTTTCCAGAGTTTGCAGCAACCGAGCGCATGAGGATGACACGATACTTGGCGATGCTTCGCACTGACATTCGGGAATTTGTGTCTGCTGCTAGACACCAGACTCTTACTGATATGATCGCGGCCGCTCGGGCCCGAGAGTTGGAATTGGAAACCCAACAAAAGCAGAAGCGTCCGGTGCCTACTCAGACTCAGCAGGTGTCGAAGAAGTTTCGAGGGGCAGATCAGGGAAAGCAAGGGCAAAGGAGCCAGGGTAAGTGTGGTAAATGTGGAAGGAATCATGAGGGGCGTTGCTGTGTGTTAATATGCCATAAGTGTGGGAAGGAAGGCCACTATGCTAAAGATTGTCGACAAGAGGTCAAGATTTGTTTTAATTGTAATCAGGTAGGCCACTTCAAGGCCCAGTGTTCCCGTCTGACTCAGGGAGTGGTTCAGAATCCAGCACCCACTACACTCCGGATTACCGATGGTAGGCAGGGGAAAGGGGAAGCCCCTAAGACCAAGGGTCGAGCATTCGTCATGACCGCCGAAGAGGCACAGGATGCGCCCGACGTCGTCACGGGTACTCTTTCTTTACTTGCCTCGCGTTTGTGGTGTGTGTAATTAATATGTCTATTATGCTTTGATTAGGAACATTCTTAGTCAACTCTACGCCTACCTTTGCACTATTTGATTCGGGTGCTAGTCATTCTTTTGTGTCTGCCGCGTTGGAAAATAGTTTCGGTATTGCTTTAGGAACTCTTCATCGGCCGTTAGAAGTAGAAATTGCGGATGATAAAACCGTGCAAGCGACTAGTGTTTATCGGGGATGTGAAGTAGTGATTCAAGGAATAAAGTTTCCGATCGATCTCATCCCTATACCGCTGAGTGACTCTCGAGTCATCATCGGTATGGATTGTATGAGTCAGCATGAATCATGGATCGATTGTAAGAACAAGCGAGTGTGGATTCAAACCCCAAGTGGGGGAGAGCTGGTTGTGTAGGGCGTGAGAAAGAATCGAGGTGCAGTTTTCTGTTCAGCTGCTAGGGCACGCAGACAATTCAGCATGGAGGTTCGGGATTTGTGGCTTATGTTGTAGACGCACGAGAAAGGAAGCCACAGCAGAAAGCAGGTGATATACCAGTGGTTCGGGATTTTCCTGATGTTTTTCCCGAGGACCTGCCTGGTGTACCGCCAGAGAGACAGGTGGAATTTAAGATTGACTTAACTCCCGGTGCAGCTCCGATAGCTAAAGCACCATATCGTCTTGCGCCTCCAGAAATGCTGGAGTTGTCTATTCAACTTCGGGAGTTATTAGATAAGGGATTTATTCGACCCAGTTGCTCACCGTGGGGAGCGCCTATTTTGTTTGTTAAGAAGAAGGATGGTTCCAATAGGATGTGCATAGATTATCGTGAGCTGAACAAGCTTACGGTGAAGAATCGATATCCATTGCCTCGCATCGACGACTTGTTTGATCAACAGCAGGGCGCTTCGTGGTTCTCGAAAATTGATTTGCGGTCAGGATATCATCAAATGCGGGTTCGGGAGGAAGACATCCCGAAAACGGCTTTTCGGACGAGGTACGGCCACTTCGAGTTTGTAGTAATGTCGTTTGGACTAACCAATGCCCCTGCAGCTTTTATGGACTTAATGAATCGGGTGTGTCGACCAATGTTGGACCGGTCGGTTATAGTTTTCATTGACGATATCTTAGTTTACTCTCGGAGCAGGGAGCAACATGAACAGCATTTAAGAGAGGTATTGGAGACCTTAAGGAAGGAGAAGCTTTATGCAAAATTATCCAAGTGTGACTTTTGGCTTCGGGAGGTCCAGTTTTTGGTTCACATTGTCAACGAGAAAGGAATTATGGTAGACCCGGCTAAGGTGGAGGCTGTGATGCGGTGGGAGGTTCCGAAGACTCCCTCTGAAATTAGAAGTTTCTTGGGCCTGGCTGGTTATTATCGCCGTTTCATCCAAGACTTCTCAAAGATTGCGGTACCTTTGACTCGGCTAACTAAGAAAAACGCTGCTTTTCGGTGGGGTGAGGAGCAGCAGCAGGCTTTTGAGACTTTGCGGCGGAAATTGTGTGAAGCTCCGGTTTTGACGTTGCCTGAAGGCATGGAGGACATGGTAGTCTATTACGATGCATCTATCACGGGATTGGGGCAGTCTTGATGCAACGAGGCAGGGTGATTGCTTACGCCTCGCGACAGTTGAAGCCCCATGAAGCTAACTACCCTACTCATGATATGGAATTGGGAGCGGTGGTCTTCGCTCTCAAGATTTGGAGACACTATTTGTATGGAGTGAAGTGCACCATCTTCACGGACCACAAGAGTTTGAAGTACCTGATGGATCAGGCAAACCTCAATATGAGACAGAGAAGATGGTTAGATGTATTGAAAGACTATGATTGTGAGATACACTACCACCCTGGAAAGGCCAATGTGGTAGCGGATGCGTTAAGCCGTAAGACTTCAAGTGCACCTCTTCGGGGCGTTTGTTTAAGGATGACAATTGTGACACCGCTACTTGAGCTGATAAGGAAGGCTCAGGTGGAAGCAAGCAAGAGCGAGAATCAGAAAGGTGAGAGAATTGTGGGTCAGTTGGCAGCTATGGTCAAAGATAGTAGGGATTTGTTAACTTGCCATGAGAGAATTTGGGTACCGAAGCTGGGCGGGGTTCGTCAAACCCTATTGGAGGAGGCACATAAATCCAAGTTCTCTATCCACCCTGGAGCAACTAAAATGTATAGGGATCTGCGCGAATATTATTGGTGGCCAGGCATGAAGAGGGAAGTAGCTTGGTTTGTCGAAAGATGCATGACCTGTCGTAAGGTCAAGGCCGAGCACCAACGGCCACATGGTAAGTTGCAGCCTCTTGAGATCCCAGAATGGAAATGGGAGCATATCACAATGGATTTCATCACGAAGTTGCCAAGAACCCCTCGACATATGGACACTATTTGGGTTATCGTGGATAGGTTGACTAAAAGTGCTCATTTTCTCCCCATCCAAGAGTCTTACTCTGAAAAGGAATTGGCTAAGGTCTACGTAGATGAGATTATCTCTCGACATGGTATACCGGTCTCGGTGATATCCGACCAGGATGTCCGATTTACGTCTAGGTTTTGGAAGAAGTTTCATGAGGAATTAGGCACTCGCCTTCATTTCAGCACAACATATCATCCTCAGACGGATGGGCAGAGTGAAAGGACGATTCAAACGCTGGAGGATATGCTTAGGGCATGTGTTATCAATTTTGGCGGGAGTTGGGATTCCCATCTCCCTTTAGCTGAGTTTTCTTACAATAACAGTTATCACGCGAGCATTGGCAGGGCTCCCTTTGAAATGTTGTATGGAAGAAAATGTCGGACACCTATTTGCTGGGGCGAGGTTGGCCAGTAGGTTTTGGGTAGTACAGAGGTGGTGCTCAGGACAACTGAGTTAATTCAGAAGGTTCGGGAGAGATTGTTAACCGCTCAAAGTCGACAGAAAAGTTATGCGGATAGGCGACGGTCCGATCTCGAGTTTCAAGCTGGGGATTATGTTCTTCTTAAGGTGTCGCCTTGGAAGGGAGTTATCCGTTTTAGGAAGCGAGGAAAGCTTGGCCCAAGGTACATTGGACCTTACCGAATCACCGCCTGTGTAGGTAAGGTAGCTTACCGGTTGGAGCTGCCCGAGCAGCTTAGTCAGATTCACGACACGTTTCACGTTTCGCAGCTTAGGAAGTGCATTACGGAGGAATCTACAATAGTACCTTTGGAGGATATTCAATTAGATGAACGCCTAAATTATGTGGAGCGACCAATTGCCATCATTGAAAGGAAGATAAAGGCTTTACGAAATAAAACAATAGGATTAGTTAAGGTTCAGTGGCAGCATCGAAAAGGGTCCGAATGGACTTGGGAACCGGAGGAGGAAATGCGAAGGCATTATCCAGAATTATTTACCGGCGCGGATTTCGGGGACGAAATCCAGTTAAGTGGGGGAGAATTGTAATACCCGTTCCGCCGAGGCGCGGCCAGGACAGATCCGCGGTGTGGCTCGGGAGAGATCTGGATTCGCGAATTTAAAAGAAACGGCGCGGTTTTAAAAGATCCGCGGCGCAGTGCGCCGCTAAGGTGAAAAACCCTAATTCGGATTTAAACGCCTATATAAAGGGACCCAGCCCTAGGGTTCGTGTTTTTGGGAGATTTCAGGAGCAGAGGCGTCTGGTTTCAGCAGAGACTCTTTGGTTCCAAGGCTTTGGAGGTTTGAAGGAAGGGATACAACGTGGGGGAAGGCTGTAGTCGATCGGGTGCATTTCTCTGTTTTCCAAAAGCAAGGTAAGAGGATCTACCTTCTGATATTTCAGTTTATCCCGTTTTTATGGTGTTATTCCTTAAGTAGTAGTCTTAGATGACTTGTAACCCTGAGGGTTAGACTAAGGACATGAATAGACTTGCATGTCCCTAAGGAAGTGATCTTAGAGTAGTTTCTGATCTCAGGAAGGGTTTGGAGTGAAACCCTAGCCGTTTGATGCACTGTTAAATGCTAAAGAAACATTTTGGAAAGTTACGAGCCGCGACGCGGACAGGCTATGTCGGCGGCGCGGACTCGGCTAAAACCCCGTGTTTATTCGATGATAGCCGCGGCGCGTAGAATGAGGAGCCACTCCACGGCGAGCGACTGTTTGACCAGGAACTTAGTTTTGACCACGGTTTGATGGCAAATATTGAGTCTAACCTTTAGGCAGGTCTGTAAGAGCCGGTCAATAATTGATATGTTGTATGTGTGTGGGATTTAGGTGTGTGGACGAGCTAAGTGGAAATATTAGAGAATATCTACACGATTTCGAATCAGGTGAGTATCCTCACCTTACTATATGTTGTTGCATGTTAGGCATCTTGTGTGTTATTTACAGTTATATGATTTGCTCTATATCTGTGGTTATTTGTTGTTGGCCTCAGTACTGATGCGTGTCCTCTCGTAGCTGTTGTATGGCGAGTTGGACTATTGCCTTGTCCCATAGCTGTTGTATGATGGGCTGGGCCATAACCGGGAACCCATAGCTGTTGTATGATGGGTAGAACCTTCCCGTGTCCATAGCTGTTGTATGATGGACGCCCGTAGCTGTTGTATGGCGGGTAGGGTCGGGTCGTTCTCGAGGACGGGTTGTTTAATGTGTGGGCATGTATGGTAACTTGTGGACTCACTAAGCTTTAAGCTTACCTGTTGTTTTATAACATTTCAGGTATTTCAAAGGACAAAGGGAAGGGCAAGGTTTGACGGCAACGCATCGCATTCCAATGATTGATGTCAATGAACTATATTTTAGTATTTTCAAATGTTTCCGCTGTTAAATTTAAGTATTATGTTGAATAGTTTTATGTTTTGGAATAAATGTTTTATTGGAACCTTGGTAATAAATGATTTTTAAAATTTGTGAAATTGGGGCGTTACAATATTCTTGTTTGATTTCTTGTTAATGCAACCTTGCATTGGATGAACAGGATGCTGGATATATGTCCAGGTATTAACTGTGGTGATGTTTCCAATAATAGCAGTGTCCTATTTGGGTTGCCCTCACGACCCAGTAAAAATAATCATTAACAGAATAAAGAAGATTGATCAGTTTATTAATTAATTGAAAAAATTAATTAATCAGAAACTGGATCAACAATTAATTGATAAATTAATTAGGAAATTAATTTATAAGAATTAATTAAAGGGTTGGATTGTGATTAATTAATAGTTTAATTAATAGAACAAGTCCAGGGGGTGCGTCCGCTAAAAGCTCCTAAGTTTGAAACCCTAGGAGCTCATGCACTATAAATAGAGGCCTTAGGGTGCAACCCTAAGGCATCCCAAACCCCTAAAGGTGCCGCCACCGCCTACAAACCCTCTCCCTCTCCTCTTTGTCGATTTCTTCAAACTCTCCAAGGGGGTTCTCTAGATTGAGTTCTTCACCTGAAGAAGTTTCTGTCTGCTTGTTCTTCTAGTGTCCTTGGGTGCGAATCAATAAAGGGATTTTGGTTTGGATCCTTAACATCCAACCACGAAGGTATGATCAATTTTCATGTTTTGTTGGTGCAACTGTTATGAACATATGATCTTGTTATGAACATGTTATGATCTTGCTCAGTTTATGGGATTTAATCTGTTTTGTCTTTTGCTGCCTGTATGATTAATGTTATCATATAGAAATCCCAACAGTGGTATCAGACCCATTGTTCTTAGGTTGCATGCAAATTAGATCAAAAACTTGAATGTGATTGTTTTTGCCTGCTAAAATTTTTGATAAGCATATGTTTGTGCTAGAAAAATCATGAAAATTGCATGTTATGAATTTTTCCTGATTTGTGCCTCTAGAAACCTGTTAGTCGACATTTTAGAGGGTTTAGAAACCCTCCACAGGGTTTTGGCGGCTAGGGTTTCACAAACCTTTGTTTAAAATTTACCCTTAATATATTTAGAATAGTATCTATATATTATTAGAACTTAAATTAAAAACATGAACATTGGCCAAACCATGACTAGGCTCATCCACTTGAAATGTGTTTGAAGGTTTGAAGGAGGATTCTTCTGAATCCTAATGAGGTTGGTTTTTAAATGACATTTATTGTCTACCCCCCTCACCGCCTGTCACGTTTTCATAGTGGAGTTACCGAAATGGTTTGATAGATCAATGTTTATCAGTTAAAAAGTATTTAACTTAGAAGCTAAGCAGTTATCGCGGTCGAAAACCAAATAGCGGTCACCAAGCGCTATTTGATTTTGCGGTTATTGCGTTGGTATAGCAGTGGTATAGCGGTTTTTTGGATTGATACTTATAATCTATTAATACAATATAGAATTAATATTAAGAAAAGTTACATATAAACATCACATGAAACCGATATGTTGTGTTAATTAATGAACATTCATTTCAAAAAAATATAAAATGTAAACGAATGCATTGGTAATTCAAGAAGGAATCGGAACTCCACTGTGGGTTTTTGGAACTCCTCTGTTATGCACGAAGGAATTGGTAATTCAGAAATCAATATTTGATGCTTAATCAATTAGAGAAGACGACTTTATGGCTTCTGCTTGAATTCAATTGGGTTATTGGTTTCAATCGTAGGTATATAATCTCGATAGAAGTACTGATCTTCAAGTGAAAGCTGCCAATTGGTTTCTTATCAATAACCTGTCAATTCAACGATCGTCTCCTTCCAAGCTGCAAATGGTTCGATGTCTTTAGCCTGAATCTCGACCGCAAGTGAAGTCGATTATATTGAAAGTTGGAATCCAACCTGTAAAATGGAAACCCCAATTAGACATTAAACCAATTCACGAATTTCACAAACCAATAGCTCGATCGACTGCAAGTGAAATCGATTATCGGTATTCAGACCTGCAATGCAATGGTTCCTACAATCGAGATGCGTACTACAATCAATAGCTTGATTGACTTTGGTTTCAATCGATGTCTGAAATCGAGAGTCGTTTGATGAAAGAGAAACTGATTCAAAACTAAGAGGATGACTTACCGATTAGCGTGATTGACCGATTGCAGGTTCTAAGTTTATTGCTCGCAAATCAGAACTAAGACGGGTGGTCCTTTTTCCTTTAAGGCCATCCTACATCCCCCACTGAAAGAAATATTGGGTGTGCTGGCTATTATAAATAGAAACCCTTAATGAATTTGACTTAGAATCCATTGGTTGGGTTTAATACCGGATCACGGGTTTAGTAAAAAATTAATTTTTACATTGGGTGTGCCTTATTTAAAGGTAATCTTAGTCAAAATTTTCAAACTTTTATATAGCACGCTAAAACTGCTATAGCGTTATGCCAAATCGCGGAGAATTGCACCGCTAATAGCGGAAGCGAGATTTGGAAACGCTAAATGACTTCTTGTCGCGGTTGATGAGCGCTATCCGCTATAGCAACGATATAGCGACGTTATAGCGTGCTATTAACTGCCCAGTTTAGAAGTATTAAAACAAAAGTCCCGTTTTAATAAAAATACAATGTGAATTATATGCTACCCATGAAAAACGCATATTTTCTTTATGATCTGCTGACGGAGCTGTGTGGTTAACCGACACGTCATTCTAGGTCATAGTTGGAAATGATGTGGCACTCGCGATTCTTAAGCATATCTTAAGACGGGGATCATGCGGTTTTTGCATGGTCTATTCACCATCTGATTCATGATCCACTACATCCCTGTCATTGATTTGAGATGAGCATAACTGAGATTAACATGCCATTGACCTCGGTCAATGAATTCACAGATCTAGGAATTTCATAGAGACTGAAATTGATAAATGTATGTCTACCTTAATGACAATTATGTTGTGATTACGGCATCCCTCTGCACATCATAACTGGCAGATTTTGGGTCCTAACCTTATTAAATAATAATTGGGTAATTATTTAAAATGATTAAAATTAAACTAATAAATTCTGATTTTATAGATGTTTGAAGCTAGTGTCAATTCTCCTCCTTCTCCTCCATCACCCATCTCTGAGAGCTTTAGGAAGTATCTGTTGAATATAGAAAAGCTCACTAGTCTTAACTATGTAGAATGGCTTCATCAATGGAGATTGGTTCTGAGGTTTGAAGGCATGCTATATCTGATTGAGTGTCCGCTCCCCATTCTACCTAGGCATGGCATCACACAGCAGCTTCGTGATGAGCATAACTAATTGATTGATGAGTCTGAGGAAGTTTGTAGCCTCATGCTATTGACCATTGACCCCGAAATCCGTAAGGATTTCGAGTTTCTAGGGCCATATGACTTAGCACAGCTGGTTAAGGAAAGGTTCCGAGAGCTGGTTGAAAAGGAGCGAACTAGGATCTTCAAGGAACTTGAAGGATGTTGTCACACCCCAAAACCACGATGGCGGAATCGTCGGAGGGTGGAACGACACATAGTATCACAACCATTGCATACAATCAAACATAAGTAAATAACAACCATCATGTATTAAAATTGGAAGGTTACACAGTTTGGTAATATTGTTTCGATCCAATTACAACATGACATCAAAAGTATTAAACGGAAACGTCTTCGCGTCTTGCCAAAAGGTTTACCTGTTCTTGATTAACGATTTTCTGAGAATACAAGTAATTTTACAAGTGTCAACATTACGTTGGTGAGTTCATAAGAGTTTTTGTAGTGATAAAACGTAGTGATTTCTTCATGAAAACTCGTATGGATATAGTGAAAACTTTCTTAATGTAATAGTGAAAATCTCATAGTGTAGTAGTGAAAACCCATAGTGTCATAGTGAAAAACCCATAGTGAAATAGTGAAAGTTCTCGTAATATGATAGCGATATATGTTTCGTAGTGAAATAGTGAAAGTCCTTGTTTTGAGTCTTTGAAAAGTGTAACATGTAGTTTCACACTTAAGTGAAACCATTTGGAGATACTTTCCCCAAATATAGGACGTTCGTTGTTAACTTATGAGTTATTATAACATTGCTATAACCTAGTGACCTGGCGCGACGTTTTTCAGGCGTCGTAATAGTGAAAGACATTTGTCACCCTTGATCCGTCGATCGTAGTTGTAGCTAACAACCATAAGTGGGGATTGTCAATCTCATATAGATCTATATACAACTATCCCGCTCATACATGATTAAGGTTATAATCCAGGAATTTAAAGTGTACTCTTTTTAGTACCGTGAAGCGATGTCTCACAATGTTACCCAACGCACATGTCATATCCTTATTCGTAGTGTAGTGAAACCCGTATTGTATTGATAATTACCAAGTATATCCATGATAATTAATATATTTAATAATTATATATTCATATAATTATTCTTATAACACTTAGTGTTCTTTGTCGTTCGCTTCATAAATTATTCCCTTAATAACTTATACAAATGTTTTCCCGTCGTAATGGTATATTTTGGTTTAAATGATGTCATTGAGTTGAAATGTATTATTTCTTACCTAAACATTTATACATATAAATATCAAGATAGTTTTGAAGTCGTGCATCAAGTCATGGTGAAGAGTTCATATTAGTCATTTTAGTAAAGTGATGGCAACTTATTTTCAAAACTCGTCGTTTATTTGAAATAATAGTAATTTTTCCCAAATGGCATTTCTAGCACTTGCTACTAAAATATGGCCCTTTTTGTTTTGAAAACTCAAGTTTTTGTAAATAATAACCCCAAATTTGCTTGGGCGTTATATATTCAAGAAAATCTTAGTTACGTCGTAATCACGTTCTTTTTACTTATATAATAGTTTTGACGTAAAAATTGTGTCATCATGTTTACTTGACTTTTTAAACAAAACACTTATTTTCACATCCCTTGTCAAGTACCCATATAAACATCACATTTATGTCCATTTTATCATAACATAAATCATATAGCATTATTTGTGACAAAACATGTGTAATAGTCTAAATACTTGTTTCTTTTAACTACAAATGTATAATAGTTTACCACAAGTATTTTATTTGTGCCTTTCACTTTATAATAAGATGACTAACATGAATCTCTTAGCATTTCAAGAATATAACATGTAAACATATCATTTGTCTAGATTATTTCATAAACTCTACAATAATACATCATATTCATGGTTAAAACTTGTATTCTCCCCCTAAAACTTGGATAAAAGTGAAAATAAGGGGTATGAACTCACCTTGAGTGGTGGATCTAAGGTTTCTTGGTGGAGGAGTGAAGATTCAAGCTTTGGAGTTCGGAGGACCCTTGGACAAAACTATTACCCAAAGGATTTCCGTGAGTGTTAGTGTGTAAAAGAGATGAAAAAGGCATTAGGAGTCTTAGAATCGCTAGATGAACATAACTTACCAAGTTGGTTTGCAAGAAACTTGAAGGTGATGAATGGTGGATCTCGGAGAACCTTTGGACAAAGCTATTATCCAATGGATTTTAGTGGATGTTAGTGTGTGTAAAAGAGTTGAAAATGGTATTAGAAGTCTTAGAATCACTAGGCGAACACTACTTACCAAGTTGTTTTTCAAAGCACTTGAAAATGAGGGATGGTGGAGGAGGGAGGTGGTGGCCGACGGTTTTGGAGGGTGGAGGAGGGTGGTGGTGAGCCGTGAGTTAGAGAGAGGAGAAGAGAGTGAGTTTGGGTGTTGGTTTGTGTGAACCAAGGGCTTGTCTCTAGCATTTATATGATTTCCAAATATTGCCTTTTGCATTATAAAATCATAAATTCCTTTCTAGCATCCAAACCCTAGATTGTGAATAGTGACTAAATAGATCATGTTGGATATGGCTTGGGTCTAGTGGCAGCCGATGGGGGGAGGGGGGAGGGGTAGGGTGGGTTGGTTTTATAAAATATAGCAATCTACTTATATAAATAAGTAGTTTTTATAAAATCGTAAGACGTTTTTGTGAAATTTTATGAGTTTTTGAGTAAACGATGTTTCTAATAAATATTTTATATAAAAAATTGTTAGACATTTATTTAGATGGCGTCATAACTCGTTAGGCGACGAAATACGCGTTTAAGCGCAGTATTCTTCCGATTACGCGATTTTCAGCATTTTACCGGAAAATACATTTGGCTTTGAAATTAAATACTAGATAATATTAA
The DNA here is from genome assembly GCA_023525715.1 of Cichorium intybus. Classification (NCBI taxonomy): domain Eukaryota; kingdom Viridiplantae; phylum Streptophyta; class Magnoliopsida; order Asterales; family Asteraceae; genus Cichorium; species Cichorium intybus. Next base: position 103,628,083 of record CM042009.1, read on the forward strand.
GCTTCATACTATATGACTTATTATCCCATATTTGATGTTTAAGGTACCACAATTTGTATCTTAGGTCTAAACCCTGTGTACATTTACCGTTCACAGCGATTTAACTTGTTGTAACTTTTGCATACGAACTCCGTTTTCAACGTTCTATATATCAACAGGTTCGTATTCACGAATACATCGTGTTATGAATATTATTTATATCCAGATAATATTTGTGTGTTTATCGAATTTCTATGCTATTGTAATTTATTATACGTATTTATAGTGCTTATTCGATAACTGTTTTCAACTAGTGCGTGTAGTATTATAATATTCAAATATATAATACAAAGGTTATGAAACTTACATTTCAACACGTTAACCCAATGTATGCCTCAGTTGACTTTTGTTGACTTTTGTTGACTTTTGTTGACTTTTGTTGACCGATTTTTGACGGTTGTCACAGATGTAAGCTAGAAGAAGGAAGTAGCGTCGGTCCGCATTTTCTCAAGATTGAGTGGTACATTAGCAAACTATCTAGACTTGGTCACTCTATTGATCAGGAGTTGAGCGCTAACATCATTCTCGACTTGCTGACTAGTCGCTACGATCTGTTCATTCAGATGTACAGAAAGAGAAACCAGGACAAGACTATCATGGAGATGCATTCGATGTTGACTCTATACGAGTCGTTCATAGAGATACATAGTTCCACTGATTCAACTACTTCGAGATTGAGTCCAGTGATGAGACATATCAAGAAATGGTTTAGGTCAACTATTGGACCAGTTCTGAGATGTCTCAAACTGGGAATTCACCTGGTAGGATACAGTCACAGAAAGATTGGAAGATGCTCCAAAGCCAAATCGTTTGGCAACTCAGGTATATCTAAAACTCAAAACTTCTAATCGTTAATTCCTTGATACAGGATGTGTTCCTCACATTTGCTCTGTATGTAGGGACTCAGTATTATGTTGGACACTGATGCATAAAAGCATATTCAGATTGGATCACGGGGCTCGTGCAGTTTTGATGTTTAGTTAGATATTTGATTTTGTTATTAGCTAGTAGTTTCATATAACATTGTTTCATTTTACATTGTTTGAGGATATTTTATGATTTAATAAAAGTATTGAAGTTTTCTTTAAAATATGATTGTTTCATATTATCCTTGCAATGCTGTATGAATGTGTTAATAGCATGAATAGTAATAATATGAATGTTGATACATCTAAAAATGTCTTGGATAAATGTAACTGTGTTTGTATGATTGTTAAAGTTAAAATTTAATAAGAATTGCATCAACCAAAGGTCCAAGTAGACAGGACTTTGAAATTTTTTGACTTAGAGTCATCTGATGAATAATTCTTAATTAAATCAGTTAAAACAAGAAATGCATCACCCAAAGATCCAATGGATAAGATTTTGGAATCATTTGACTTAGAGTCACATGATGAATGAATATCTTGATTAAATTAACAAAGTCATAATTTACATATAGATGTAAAAGATATTGGGATTATGAGGTAACAGACACATTAGTCCTTGTGAGATGCTAAATTTACCAATAAACACAATTAAGTTATACTTCATAATATTTAACAATTAGTATGGCAAATATAACTTGATTTATCAGAATAAACGATAAATTGAAGCCTTGAAATGTTCAAAGACTTCAAAGTGAAGTATAAGATCAACAAAGCTTAAACCTGGGTTAAATTATGAACTGAGAAAATGTTTCACAATTTTTCTTCTTCCAATAGAACATTAAATGGTTGTAGTGTGTCTTAAAGGAAGAAATCAAGCATTGGTTGAAATGGTTCAATCCTCGATGTATCAGATACACTTCCAATTAGTTTCAATAATTAGATATTCTAACAAGTTAGATCATTAAAGCATATACAGACTTAAGACCACATCTTAGACTAAGTAGGTTGCAGAGACATCATCTGAAGTATGAAGCATGGTTCATCCCTCACTTACATACAATCATGACAATGGAAGCATAACATAACAAAATCAAAACCCAAAAGCAAGATCCATGTTCAACAAAACCATGAAACTAAGACTCAAACCAAAAGCAAAGTTAGGTTTATACCTTTCTTGATCTTGAAGAAACTTGGATGAAAAAAAGACCAATATAGCACCCCTTTAGTGGAATCACGCCCCCTTTAGTGGAATCACGCCCCAAAGCATAGAACAAGGACACAATATAATCAAATCTAAATACCTTGCCAATAACACCCAAAACCGTGAGCTCTTTCACTGTTTATTATGGCTCAAGAAACTCCAAACCAATGGCCTTTTAGTTATCGGCTTTTGTAGCCCAAGAACTAGTCCCTTTTACTTCCACCTTTGGATTTATTCCTTTTCAGGCCCTTCTTATTTTCTAGTTAATTCACATAAAATTATAATTAACAAACTAGTCCTATTCAGTTCCACATTTAATTTATTTTGACCTTAAGCATGCTTTCTCTGTAACTAAAAATGACCATTCTATCTATAGAAAGTTTCATAATTGTTGAGACACTGGACATTTTTTCCAACATATGGGAGTGACCCTAACTTTAGATTCACATCATTGTCATGTTTATTTGTGAAGACAAGTAACCCAATTTCCCGATTGGTCATGACTCATTAGTTGAATAAGGGGCTACTGCTCCTCGTCTACCTTTGTCGATGTTGACGATATCTATTATGCAACAATGAAGTCATCCAATCACTACTGACACCCACTCCACCACTGACATGAATGTCATTGTCACCTTCAACAGTTGCTTGTCCATTAGGCCTCTTCATCAACTCTCTATCTCTCTCTCTTGCTATCTTGTTCCTCATTTACCCTCCGCATATCCTCCATTATTTCAGTTAGATTAATATGTCTTGGTCGGGTCATTTATAAGCATAGAATGACATTGTCCAAATTTAGTGTATTTATTTGTTTTTGTCTTTGAAGAATTCACATGGAGCACGAAAGAGGAGGGATGGAGTTAGGGTGACCCACATCATCATAACAAAATGCATCATCATCACATAAACACATCATATGTAACCAATATATCTTTGTTGGTAAAACCTAACATCAAAGGTTAAAATGGTTGATTTGAAGAAAAATTTAATGACATGATGGTCTATAACTAAATTATAAACTAACGATACTTAAACTACAAATTGATGATAATATAATGATGTTTTTGTAATTACGGAATAAATAAATGCCAATATTACAAATATGTCAATGAGAAAATATCATGATTGATCATTGTGGTTTACAAAAAATGGCATGGTGATGACAACTATCAAAAGTGTTATACCATGGTCTTTGTGGTCTCGTTTTCTTACGTGGTTGGTCATTGTGGTTATATTTTGTTACAAAAGCGATAGGAAATTATTAATTCACCTCTGCTTAGGTTTTTTATTACTATTTATATTCTCTATTTAATTTTAAATAAATAAAAACCAAATTTTATATTTTAATAAATTAACATAAACCATTATCCCCCACCCGCTTCATGCATCAGCTCCTCCCCTCCAACTTTATGTTCTAGATTTCTTTCTCCAACACCACTGACATCGACTAGTTGAATCGTCGTCGCCCTTCTCCATAGAGGTGGAAATCGATTTGGGTTTTGGTTCCTCAGTTTCCTTGAATCCGTTTCCTCGGTTCAATTTTTTTAGGTCTAAACCGTAAATAGAACCAAACCGAATTCAAATGGCTGCAGACCAAACCGAAAACCGAATTCGAATTCGGTTCGGTTCGGTTTGAGACCAAGAAAAAGGAATTTTGCTTCAAACAAAAAATGTTGCAATTTTCCAAGCATAACTTACAAATTTTCAAACAAAAAATAATAAAGATCCATACATAACCATCCACATATCCATATATAAGCTAGAAACATAAAGTTTAACTTCCAAGTTCCAAAACAAAGTTTAAAATACGAAGTTCAAAAGTTTCCCCTAGTAAGTTGCCAAACTTTGATTTGATCCCGATCACACATCAAGAACTGTCGATTCCGTCGTCGATTGTCGCAAGTCTACAATTGAACAATTAAAAGTCAATTACTTGAAATACATGAAACAAACATTATAAGAAAGTAAATACCAACTTACCATCTTCAAAATTCTCAAGTTCTTAAATCTTTTCTTCCACCTTGAGGTCAACGTCACTTGAACGGATCCAATCTTAACAAGATATTAATGCTTGCACAATTTTTGGAGTTAAAGAACTTCTAAATGAATCAAGTACCCTTCCTCCAGTACTAAAACTAGATATCGATGCCACTGTTGAGATAGGAATAGCTAGCACATCATGAGCAACAAGAGACAAGATTGGAAACAAACCACACCTCTTTTTCCACCAACCCAAAACAGTGAAACTGTTACTCAAAAAATATTCATCGTCTTCTTCAATATCCTCTGTCAAGTATCTATCTAGCTCGGACTTAGAATCATTCGCCACACCCGATTCTGCTTCCTCCTTTTCACTTCAGCTAACATCTTCTCTCGAAGTGATCTAATGGCATCACTACTACTACCAAACAAACCCACATCAGGAGGACTTTGAGAACCCGAGCTAGATGATTTAGATGGTTGAGATGAAGAGCTCTTTACATGTTGATCTGAATGAATCCTTTTATTATTCATTAAAAAAAACTCATACAATGCACTCTTACATAAGGCACTAACTCTTTCTTCATCTTTATCACCATACATACTAGAAAGAGCGACCTAATTAAAATAAAACAAAATAGATTAGCAACTTGAAAAACAACCCTAATATGCAAAAAAAATCTGCACTATAATTGCAAGAAAACGACACTACAAAATCGAAAAAACAGCCTTGTAAATGCAAAAAAAAATTGCACTATAATTGATTAAAACAACACTTTAAAAAGCAGAAAACAAAACTATACATGCTAAAAAGAGCCCTAAAATGCAAAAAAAAGAAATCTGCACTCTAATTGCAAGAAAACGACACTACAAAATGGGAAAAATAGCCTCGTAAATGCAAAAAAAAATCTGAACTATAATTGATTAAAAACGAAACTATAAAAAGCAGAAAACGAAACTATAAATGCAAAAAAAACTGCACTATAAATGCAGAAAAAAAACTGCACTATAGTTGTATTAAAAACAACACTATAAATCATGAAAAACAGCACTATAAATCGAATTACTTCAAGATAACCAAATTTCGTCCTCGGATCAAGCACGTATGCAATAAATACCATCAAGTTAAACTTCTCAACTTCATCACAATACTTGTCAAACTTCTTTTTCATTCGCAAGGACATATTTTTTAAATCATCATCTCCGCTTAATGAATATTCTTTCAAAACATTACGAATGAAACTAATTGAATCCAAGTAAGTGTTTGAGGTGATGTACTTGAAAGGTTTTCTAGCAAACAATGAACAAATAATTTATTATGGTTCACATGCAACCCTAGAAAGATCTATGTTTTCTTCTATGAAGATAATAAACTAAAGCCTAAAGGAAACAATTATTTCTAAAGATCAAAACTGAGAAAACCAACCTTTTGATCTTATGATCCTTGAAGCTAGCAGCACAAATGTCCTGCCTCAAATGGTGTCACACCCAAGCAATGGAGATGACAGTCCAGCAGAGTATTCTTGGTTCAAAAGTGTTCAAAAGTGTCACACCCAAGCAATGGAGATGACAGTCCAGCAGAGTATTCTTGGTTCAAAAGTGGCGCAGGATTAGGGTTCCCAGGGGATCCCTATTTATAGATCTCAGGTGGTACAGCTTGAAACCCTAGAGCCCATCTTTGGTAAGCCTTTTACCAATTGGGCAAGGCTTTCTCTAAACCCTAATTAGGGTTTCGAGATTTTGTGGTGTAACCACCACAATCTCGCCATCTTCACCCCCTGTCCACTGGCCAGTCAATATTCAACTATTGAATAATTACATAACCAGTCCCTGCACTTTTAATTAATTAATTTAATCACTGAATTAAATCCAATTAATTCTAGATTAAATCTTAATTAATTATTATAGTTTTTAATTAATATATTAACACTTAAATATATTAATAAACTATTTAATTAATTCTATTGATTTATTAAACAATTAATAAATCAACATTTTACTCTACTGAACTCTATCCTAACCTCCAGTTATGAGGGCAACCCAAATGGACTTTGCTTCAATTAACAAGATAAATATAAATATAAAGTCATGGCTTAGACACCTAATCCAACAGTCTCCCACTTGGATAAGTCTATGACTTTAATTTATCTTCTGATTAATAAACAACCTGCAGCTTCCTAGAAACTGCTGCCGAACTCTGACCCAGTCAGTTCTGTCCATAGATAAGTGATCATATGATCCTTCGTCCAACAAGATATTTTCAGACACGAGACATGGATTGAGATCAATCTCTGTCTGATACTCTGTTTCCCGATTTCCGATTCTGCTTATGACTTTCGTACTTCTAATTGAACACATCAATTTAGTCCAGGCTGGCCAGCACTTTAGTCAACTTCAAAATCATCGAGCGGCCTACAGATATCTGTTTCCCATCAGGGTCAAGGAACGAATAAGCTTTGACTCATATGCTTGTGTCTTTTACTTACCAAATCGTACATAACAATGTGTTTTATAACATCGAGTTACCGATGCATTTACGCATTATCAATGCATAACCGACTTGTAAATTTCAACTCATATGTCTCCGCTTCAAGATCATACGATGTTATCGTCTCAACATTGCTCGTGATGTAATCCATGAAGCAATCTATTGAGCGCGGGTTTATCCAATACTCAAATCTCTATTTCTAAGTACTCGTGAATGTTGTAGCAGTCTTACTGCAATGTCTAACTCCTTAGACAATCTACAAACTAATTCACTACAGTCTTTGTTCATACTTACTCTCGAAAAGTATGAGCGACTGTGGACTTTTGAATAATCAAATTATTCGGGAAGTGAAACATGCAAAATTGAAACATAAAATCTGACTGGTGGCTACTATTGCCTAATTACCAAGTCTCCACGAGGTAATCACCAAGTCGGATTTTACATAAAACTATTATCGGTTTCTAGATTCCTTTTAAACCTTTTAATTCATGTTATGTATCTATGTCTACTTGACCTTTCACTCTTTCCATGTATCCAAATGTTATACATTTATACACTTCATCCGATCGGATATCCTTCCGATGGTATTTCAATTTGGTCATACTATCATTCTCACTAACAACTCCATTCTATGTACTGTGACTTTCCATGGTTCTCGGGATCTTTAGTTCACATGACTGCACCCTAAGACTATTTCGAGGTGTTACGATGTGCCGGTGAGTCACACGCGCTCTATCGGAATGCCAACGAAATTCTTTAACCATTAAGTCCTTATTTGAAACTCTTTTCAAATTGTTATCAACATTCACCCCAATCATTTTCCAATGATTTCTCACGTATGTACAAAATCCATTAAGTATTCCCAGCCAGGTCATATCCTGAATCTAACTCACTATGCTCTAAGCATTAAGTCATCAAGACATGTTCATGACACTTCTGATCGATCCAAGAAACTTGTTGGATTCGATCTAGTCCTATTCCAGACTCTTTTGGAATCATAGGATTAGTTGCAATCCTTGTGTCATGACTTTCAATAACTATTTCCTTTCGGAGACTCTTTTCCATGCATCTTGAATCTTATCAAGATCATGCTTACTATGGCCAGGTCTATACTGATGACATCATCTATTTGATATATGTCAATGGATTATGTGAGTATGTTGCACCTTTTATATCTCTCATGCCAAATCATCACACTTTGCAATGACAGGAAAAATCTTTCCTAGTGCAATGTATCTTGAGTCTCATCAAGATCACTTTGGCAGAGTTTCGATCTATCTCATAGATGTTTACAACCACCTGATTATGCCGTATCTCTATTAAGTCTTTCATAGCGATCCGTCTCTTAACACCAAGTCATTACACTTTGTAATGAAAAGAGACGTTTCCTAGAAACATTATGTAACTCACATATGGAGATAGTAGATAACAGCGACACTCCCACTGGCTTTGACACGGTTATGGACTATTCACAAAATCCAGAACTTTTGGCACATTTTAAGAATCCAAACCTTTCTGACATTTTAAGGGAAATCTTTCAGCCCTTTCTCAAAATCCAATCCTTTGGCATATTTTTAGAATCTGAATATCTTTTCTTGCGAGATGCCCATGGCGTAATCCCAGGCCCACGTACCTTTATACTGGTATACTCTTTGTGAGTCCCCATTAGTGTGCCGGTGATCCACACGCGCTCCACTAACGACTTACATTATGCAGTATCCTTTCAGATTTCATCTTCTATTAAGAGTGCTTCTCTCGGAGTCAATTGCTTGACTCTGAGTATCGTCTCACTCAACCAGATGTTCTGAAGGTATGTTTCTGTCCATGTTGGTTTCTTTTGATGATTACTCCCACTGGTTTTAAGACCAGCTGTAAAATCAATCAAACTGTCACATAGACTGTATCTCGTCCTAAGGTTCTCTTAATTGGCAGCAACCGGGCTCACCAATGCTTCCAGGTAGTCGGATTGAAAATCCGTACCAACTATAGTGTTTTACCACTAATCGGTATGTCACCCTGATCATAACTACTTATGATGGTGATCAGTACTACTGGTCAAGGGAAGATAATGTTAGAATTTAAAACAAAATCTGATTTCTGCTCTAAGCCTAGTGATGACTAAAGGTTATTTCATTTGGCTAATCCTGAACTCATTCAGGACTGTCCCAACTCCCACTGTTTCCTCAGAACATGAGTTCTTTCTAAAAGAGCTCTTTCTTTTCCAGGTACAGCGGGATAGCTAGTGAAACGACATTTCTGATTAGGTTCAGGCTAGTCATGTGGTTCGGACGAACACTACAAGACCCTGGACTTTTAATGTACAAGTGGGACAATCCCAGCTTTACATTTCAGACAGTGTCTGCAAAACCTACTTAGTCGAAGGATGTGGTTGGAATATGGTCTGACTGGTTTAGTATTCAATGTATCGAAAACTAATTTGCAATGTATCTCATACATTGAGGATCGAACTGTTTCGACCAATGCTCCATCATCTTCCCTAAGACACATTATTAATGTTCTTGGAAGAGAATAAACTGTTAAACATTTTCCCAGTTTATGTTGTTACTCAGGTTCTGTGGATCTTGTACTTCCTTTGAAGTCCTTGAACTGTTCAAGGTTTCAATTCAATCGCTTATTCTGATAAACGAAGCCATATTCGTCATACCGATTGACAAATATCACGTAGTATAAATAATTGTGTTCTATTTCAAGATTTGAGCAATACACATTAACAGATGTGTCCGTTGCTCCTAATCTCAACGTCCTTTACATATCTATGTAAACTTATGACTTTGTTAATGCTGGTCAAGACTTGCAATCTTCAGTTGACTCCAAGTTAACTGATTCCAAAATCCTATCCTCTGGATCTTTGGGTGATTCATTTCTTGCCATTTGTGCTTTATAAAGAACTTAATCATCATCTGACTCTAAGTCAAATGATTCCAAAATCCTGTCCAACTGGATCTTTGGTTGATTCATTTCTTGACACATTAAGAACTCAACTCATCAAGTGACTCTAAGTCAAGTGATTCCAAGGTCCTGTCCAACTGGACCTTTGGCTGAATTGATTCTTATAATATTTATCTTAACAATCATAAGGGACACAATTCCTAAAATCCAAACACTTTGGATGCATTCAATATTCAAGTTATCATCAATCATGCATTCAACAGAATCATACAATATTTCAATGATAATTTCAAACAACAGATGTTAAAAGAAATTAAACGACAATTTTATTAAAAAAAACAAAATCCTTGAACAATGTACTATATGATAGACAATGTCATACGCATCTGAAAAGCTAATAACAATATTTCAATATCTAACTAAACTTCAAAACCGCATGAGCCAGAAATCCAATCCAAATATGCTCCTACGCGCCAATGTCTCGTACCCTACTGATTCCCTACATACAAACCAAAATGTGACTATCACATTATGCATCAAGGAATTATGGAACAGGAGTTTTGAGGTTTTTAGATATACCTGAGCTTTCAAAAGATTTTGACTTTGGAGCGTCTTCCAATCTTTCCGCGACTGTATCCGATTCTGTGGATTCCCAGCTTAAGACATGTCTAGACGATCTGGATCGTTTCTTGCTGCGTCTTTTCACTGGACTTAATCCAGAAGTAGCTGAACCATTTGAGCTATGCCTATCCAAGAGTGACTCGTATAAAGTCAACAGTGGATGCATCTCCATAAAGGTCTTTTTCTGGTCTTCCTTTCTATACGTCTGAATGAACAAATCGTACTTACTAGTCAGTGAAGCGAGTAGAGTGTTAACACTCGACTCCTGACTTATGGAATAACCAAGTTTGTACAATTCGCCTATGTGGGCTTCAATCCGAAGAACATGCGAATCAATGTTACTTCCTTCTTTTAGCTTGCACTCTGCAAGTCTTTTGAGGATCCTAGCTCGTTTCTCTTCAACCGGTTTTTGGAACTTTTCCTCAACCGATTGCATTAACTCATATGGCCCCAAGGATTCAAAATCCTTGCAGAACTCGGGGTCAATGGTCAATAGCATGAGGTCACGAATCTCTTCGGATTCATCAACTAAGAAGTTTTGCTCATCATAAGAACTCTTTATGATGACTTGTTCCGGTGGAACCGGGATCGGATACTCGGTGAGATGAGGCTTGCAAGCAATGACGAGAACCCGTCTCTAATTGCGAAGCCATTCCATACAGTTAAGGCCAGTCAGCCTTTCCATATTTAGCGGGTGCTTTCTGATGCTCTCAGAAATGGGTGAAGGAGGAGAGGGAGGAGAATAGACACTTGATTCAGACATATACAATAAACAGAATTTATTAGTTTAATTTTTCCTTTTAAATAATTACCCAATTTATTATTTATTAAGCCTAGGACCCAAAATGCCCCAACTATGGCATGAAGTGGGATGCCGTAATCACAACATAATGGTCATTAAGGTAGATAATACACTTATCAATTTCATCTTATGAAATTCCTAGATCTGTTGAGACACATTGAACTATTCAATGGCATGTTTAGTCTCGGATGTGCCCCACTGTTTGTGACTGAGATGCCGAGGATCACAAACCGGGTGCGAATAACCATGCAAATTCGCTCGGTACTCTCGAAGTCAATTGTCATCTCTAATTAACATGCCGGTTAACCACACACGCTCCGTTAATAATGACAAAATCGAGAAACCCATTGCGACTCTTTACGGACCCCAGTTGGCGTGCCGGTAAACCACACACGCTCCACCAACGTTCCACAAAGTGCAATGTGCAATTCCATGGATTAACACCAATTCACATTTTTAACCTAAAGTAACTAGATTGAGTTTTGTTCAAAGTTCTAGTACTTTCAATTATAGCATTATACTTTTAAGAGGCTTAGCGGTTCTATCAAACCCGTTCGGCTAACGACACTCGACTGACCAGGAGAGCGGTGGGTAAGAGTGGATACCCATTAGACTGCCATTTTATAGGCAGTCGCCTTATACCCTCTTTATAGGACAGTGTTGTGAATGAGGCATACTAACGGTAAGACTAACCATTTTATCTTATATATAAATATTAACTTTTAATCATAAATATATAAGATATATTTTAATCTTATTAAAATATTTTATATTTAATTTTCTACGAATTTTCGTGAATTTATATGTATTTTTCGAAAATTTTAATTAAATCTTTAAGTGATTTAATTGGTCTTTTAATTAAACAATTTAATTAAACTAATTAAATCAAGGGAGGGAATTACTAAAATTAATCAAATTAATTTCCTAACCCTTATCCTAGATCTCGAAATATAGCAGACAATGATAAGGGGTTCCAGTTATTTAATTATCCAATAATTACCAAAAATAACAACCAACTAATCAAGGCAGCATGTAATTCGCAGATAAGGCAAGGGAGGCTAGGGTTTTTGATACCCTAGCCACCATGGACGAAAATTAGGCCTCCCAAGGGTTTATTTTCGAAAACACTTTGATCAAACAAGCAGTTTATATCAATTCACAAGAAAACAAGCCAAGCTTTGATACCACTGAAAGGTTTTCTAGCAAACAATGAACAAATAATTTCTTATGGTTCACATGCAACCCTAGAAAGATCTATGTTTTCTTCTATGAAGATAATAAACTAAAGCCTAAAGGAAACAATTATTTCTAAAGATCAAAACTGAGAAAACCAACCTTTTGATCTTATGATCCTTGAAGCTAGCAGCATAAATGTCCTGCCTCAAATGGTGTCACACCCAAGCAATGGAGATGACAGTCCAGCAGAGTATTCTTGGTTCAAAAGTGGCGCAGGATTAGGGTTCCCAGGGGATCCCTATTTATAGATCTCAGGTGGTACAGCTTGAAACCCTAGAGCCCATCTTTGGTAAGCCTTTTACCAATTGGGCAAGGCTTTCTCTAAACCCTAATTAGGGTTTCGAGATTTTGTGGTGTCACCACCACAATCTCGCCATCTTCACCCCCTGTCCACTGGCCAGTCAATATTCAACTATTGAATAATTACATAACCAGTCCCTGCACTTTTAATTAATTAATTTAATCACTGAATTAAATCCAATTAATTCTAGATTAAATCTTAATTAATTATTATAGTTTCTAATTAATATATTAACACTTAAATATATTAATAAACTATTTAATTAATTCTATTGATTTATTAAACAATTAATAAATCAACCTTTTACTATACTGAACTCTATCCTAACCTCCATCTATGAGGGCAACCCAAATGGTACACCGTCCCTCTTCAAGTTCCATCTTATATGCAAAATCCTCATTCGCTAATCTATCAAAACCTCTCTCATACATCACGGCTACATTCAACATCTCATAAGTGGAGTTCCAATGCATAGGAACTGGTGGGTTTTATGCAAACAATGAGCTTAAATCTTAAGCTCACATGCACCCTAATACGGATCTATGTTTTCTCAATTAAATCTATAACTAAGAATATAAGTTATATACTTAAAATTATATTCTAAAACAGTTTAGAATTTAATACCTTTAAACCTTTGGAAGCAAGCACCACAAGTGTCCTGCCTCTAATGGCTCACACCTAGAACCAAAACAAGCAAGAATAAGAGAAGAGAAGGAGGAGAACTCCTTATGAACAGCGAGATTTAGAGGGGTATGGAGGCCTCTATTTATAGCCCAAAACTGATAAGTCGTATAGCATATAGCTGCCATATTTGAACTCTTGATATGATAACTCTATTACCATACAAGTCAACTTACTTATCATTGCCATGAACAGTCAAAACTCGCATATATGTATATATACATATATATTTCGAAAATCATATATATAAGTATACATATTTTTCATCCAATATATATATAATATATATATTTATTTATTGCTCAACTATTGAACAATTATATTTCAACCCCTACACTTTTAATTAATCCAATTAATCCCAAAATTAATTCTAAATTAATTTCTGATTAATCATTATTATTATGATTTCCAATTAATATATTATTCTCATAATATATTAATAAATCATATTTCTCTCTCTCTTTCTTTAAGTTATCTTGTCCTCTGTTGGTTTTAAGGGCAACCCAAAAGGAATGTGCTGTCATCAATCAAGTATATTCCTAAATTATAGTCATGACTTAGACGCCTAATCCAATAGTCTCCCACTTGGATAAGTCTATGACTATAATTCAATATAGCTTCTAAATTAACCAGCAAATTGTAGCTTCTAAAAGCCGCTCCCAAACTCTGACCCAGTTAATTATGTGTCCTAAGATAAGTGATCATATGATCCTCCGTTCTACTAGATATCATTCGGACTTGAGACATGTATTAGAATCAATCTCAGTCCAATACCATGTTTCCTGGTTCCATGATTTGTGATGATACAGGACTTCTAATTGAACACATCAATTCAGTCCTGGCTATGCCTAGCACTTATAATTCAATCACCAAATCACCGAGGGGGCCACATATATCGTGTTTCCTATTAGGGCAAAAGGAATGAATAAAGTTTGACTCGTATGCTTCTGTCTTTTACTCATCAAATTGTTGCATCAAATCGTGCACAACAATACGTTTTATAACACCGAGTTACCGTTGCGTTTACGCATTATCAATGCACAACCAACTTGTAAATTTCAACTCATATGTCTCCGTTTCAAGATCATAAGATATTATCGTCTCAGAATTACTCGTGATATAATCCATGAAGTAATTCTCTAAGCATGGGTTTGTCCAATACTCAAATCTCCATTTCTAAGTACTCATGAACATTGCAGCAATTCTATTGCTATGTCTAACTCCTTAGACAATCTACAATTCAATTCATGACAGTCTTAATTCACTACTTACTTCCAAAAGTATGAGCGACTGTGGACTTTTGAATAGTCAAATTATTTGGGAAGGAAAACATGTATAAGTGAAACATAAAGATCTGACTAGTAGCTACTCATGCTTATTACCAAGTCTCCACGAGGTAATCACCAAGTCGGATCTGTTATAATACTGTTATGTGTCTCTTGGTTTCTTTTAAACTTTCAAATAAGATTTTATATCTATGTCAATACACCCAGACGACCTTTCACTCTTTCTATGTATCCAAAATGTCCTACATAGATACACATCATTGCAGATAATCCAATCGGACACTTTTCCAATGATATCTGAATATGTCATCTTATCTTTCTCTCTTCTAATTCCATTCCGGAAATGTTGGTGTGTACTGTGACTTCTTATGGTTCTCGGGATCTTTAGTCCAGATGACTGCACCCTAAGACGATTTCAAGATGTTATGATGTACCGGTGAACCACACACACTCCATCAATATTCCAATTAAACTCTTTAACCATGAAGTCCTTTAGCACCACATACTGATGTAAATGATTACAGATTTGAAACTCCTTTCAAATTTTATTACATTCACCCCAATCATTTCTCAATGATTTCTCACGTGTGTTCAAATAATCCGTCCAGTATTCTCAGCCAGGTTGTATCTTGAATCCAAATTACTATGCTCTAGCATCAAGTCATCATGACAAGTTCATGACAATTGTGATCGATCCAAGAAGCTCGTGGGATCAGATCTATTTTATTCCTAACCTTTTCAGAATATGAGGATTATTTATAGTCCCTGTGTCATGACTTTCGGAGACTCTTTCTCATGTATCTTGAATCTTATCAAGATCATACTTATGATGGCTAGGTCTATACTAATGATTTCATCTATCTGATAGATGTTTGTAACTACGTGAATATCTTGTATCTCTTTTAGATCATGCTAAGTCATTACACTTTGTAATGATGGAAAATTCCTTTCCTGTTATGCATCTTGAATCTTATCAAGATCACACTTACATTGACAGGGTCTATACTGATGATGTCATCTATCTGATAGATGCTTACGACCACCTGAGTATGTTGTATATGTTCTACACTTTTCATAGCGAATCATCTCTTAATGCCAAGTCATTACACTTTGTAATGATAAGAGACGTTTCCTAGAAATGGTATGTAACTGACATACATTGATAGACAAATCACAACGACACTCCCACCGCCTTTGACACAGTTACAGGACTCTTTTAGACAATCATAAAATCCAAACCTTTCTGACATGATTAGAGGACTCTTTTAGGCTATTCACAAAATCCAAACATTTGGCAAATTTTGAGAATCCAAACATCCTTTCTTGCGAGGTGCCCGTGAGATGAATCTTAGGGCTTTGTACTTTTCTGTTTGGATATATCGGCATGTTCTAAACCCCTTTGGTTGTGTCTCACATGCAACCCTTGTGTTTTCCATTTAAGGAAAGCGGTTCAGATCATCTGATCTTGCTATGACTCATGCTACGTAGTTATAGCAGATAATATCCCTTTTATTTCAGTTCTGTTGAGAGCGTTTCTCTCAAAATCAATCATATGACTCTGAGTTTCGCTTCACTCAACTCATTCTTGCTCAGAATGTAGGTACAATTCAATCTATGTTGCCTTCTTTTGACGATTTAATTACTCCCACTGGTTTTTAGGCCAGGTGTAACATCAATTAAATTGTCTGATATATTAAGTCTCGCCCTTAGGTTCTCTTATTTGGCAGTAACCGGGTTCACCAATGCTTCCAAGTAGTAGGATTGCTTATCTGCCAACCTAGTGTTTTACCACTAATCGGTATGTCACCCAGACGATAACACCTTATGACAGTGACTAATACTACTGGTCTGCGAAGAGAAGGGTATGTCAGGTTTAAAAGGAATCTGATCCCTGGTCAAGTCTTAGTGGTGACTAGAGGTTCTTTCACTTGGATGACCCTTGAACTCCTTTAGGATTACTCTAGCTCCCACTGTTTCCTTAGAATGTGAGTTCCTTCTAAAGGGACTTTTCTTTCAAAGGTACTTGTAGGATAACCAAGGAAATGACACAACTGATCAAGTTCAGGCTTGTCATGAGGTTCTTTCGAACGCTACATGACCCTGGACCCTCTATGTACAAGTGGGGTGAACCCCGCTTTACACTTCAGACGGTGTCTATGCAACCTACTTAGTTTAAGATGTGGTCGGAATATGGTTTTTGTGGTCTGATTGGTTGAACATTTAGTTTATTGAAACTTGTTGGAAGTGTATCTAATACATCAAGGATCGAACGGTTTCGACCAATGCTCAATCTTTTTCCCTAAGACACATTATAACCATTAATGTTCTTGGAAGAGGATGAACTGTGAAACATTTTCTCAGTTTATATTTTTCACTAGACTATGTTGATCTTTATACTTCCTTTGAAGTCCTTGAACAGTTCAAGGTTTCAATCAATCACTTATTCTGATAAGTGAAGTCATATTTGTTATACTATTTGGCAAATATTATGAAGTACAATAATTGTGGTATATTTGAGCAACTCACTAATGTGTTCATTGCTCATAATCTTAATGTCTTTTACATCTCCATGTAAATCTATGACTTTGTTAATTTGTTCAAGACATGCATTCTTCGTTTGACTATAAGTCAACCGATTCCAAAATCCTATCCATTGGATCTTTGGGTGATACATTTCTTGCAACTTTATTAATGACTCACTTCATCATGTGACTCCAAGTCAAATGATTACAAAGTCCTGTCCATAGGATTCAATCCAGCCACAGGTTCTCCCTATGGCTACCTTGTTGCGAACGAAAGACCGGATCTCTATTCTTCCAACAATCTTCTTTTGATGATAAAAAAGAAAGAAGAGAAAGAACTGGGATTGGCGCCTACATAACTGCTTGCTTGCTTACCAAGCCATCCTGGCAAGCTCCTCCAGTTCGATTATGATTCTTGACTTGACTTATTATAAAATTTGGTTGAAGCGATTCTTATAAAAGTTCACTTTAACAATCATACAACATAATTTATAAATCCAACACGCTTTGGATGCATCAACATTTAAGTTATTTACCATTTATGCTAACAACACATTCGTACAACATTTCAAGGATAATTCAAATAACTATGTTTTAAAAGGAAAATCAACATTTTATTAAATCAAAATTATCCTCAAACAATGTACTATATGAAAAAATGTCATACGCATCTATAAGCTAATAACAAAATCAAAATATCTAACTAAACTTCAAAACTGCACGAGCTCGTGATCCAATCCGAATTTGCTCCTATGCGTCAATGTCATGTGTCCTACCGAGTCTCTGCATACATACAGAGAAAATGTGACTATCACATTCTGTATCAAGGAATTAAGGATCAAAAGTTTTGAGTCTTAGATATATCTGAGTTGCCAAACGGTTCGACTTTGGAGCATCTTCCAATCTTTCTGTGATTGTATCCTATCTTGTAGATTCCCGGTTAGAGACATCTCAGAACCGGTCCAGACGATCGGATAGTTTCATGATGTGTCTCATCTATGGACTCAATCCCGAAGTAGCTGTCTCAGTTGAACTATGCATCTCTATAAACGACTCGTACAGAGTCAACATCGAATGCATTTCCATGATAGTCTTATCCTGGTTCCCTTTCCTGTACATTTGGATGAACATATTATACTGGCTAGTCAGCGAGTCGAGTTAATGCTCAACTCCCAATTAATAGGGTGACCAAGTTTATATAGTTCGCATATGTATCTCTTAATCATGAGAACATGCGGACCGACGTTAATTCTTCCAGCTTGCACACTTCAAGCTCTTTGAAGATCACAGTTCGTTCCTATTTCAACCGGCTCTCGGAGCATTTCCTTAACCAGTCGTGCTAACTCATATGACCCCAAGAATTCGAAATCCCTGCGGAACTTGGGGTCAATGGTCAATAGTATGAGGCTACGAACTTCTACGGATTCATCAATCAATAAGTCATGCTCATCACAAAGCTGCTGTGTGATGCCATGCATGGATGGAACGGGGAGTTGATACTCAATCAGATATGGCTTGCCAGCAAAACTGAGAACCATTCTCCTTTTGCGAAGCCATTCTACATAGTTCAGGCCAGTCAGCCTTTCCATATTCAATGGATACTTTCTGAAGCTCTCAGAAATGGGTGATGGAGGAGGAGGAGGATAGTTGACGCTGAGTTCAGACATCTATAAAATCAGAATTTATTAGTTTAATTTAATCCTTTTAAATAATTACCCAATTATTATTTAGTAAGGCTAGGACCCAAAATGCTCCAACTATGGTGTGAAAAAGATGTCGTAATCACAACATAATGGTCATTAAGGTAGATATACTTTTGTTAATTTCAATTTCCATGAAATTCCTAGATCTGTGATGTTCATTGACCGAAGTCAATGGCATGGTTAATCTTAGATTATGCTCTTCTATTTGTGACTGGATGACGATGATCACAAATAAGATGTGAATAACCATGCAAATTGCTTGGTAACCTCAATATCGTTTATCATCTCAAATTGATGTGCCGGTTAACCACATACACTCCATCAACAATGATAAATCATGATATACTCATTACCGCTTTTTATGAATCCCTATTAGTGTGCCAATTAACCACACACGCTCCACTAATGATTCATAAAGTGTAATGTGCAACTTCATGGGTTAGCATATTTTTTCACATTTTTCTAAAGTAACTAGATTGGGATTTTGTTAAGGCTCTAGTACTTTTCACTAATAGCATTATACTTTTAATGAGATTAGGTTCGTCCTATCAAATCCGTTCTGCTAACGACACTCAACTGATCAAGGAAGCGGTGGGTGAGAATGGACACCCATTCAACTGCCATTTTATAGGCAAATTCCTTATACCTTATAGACCAGTCTCGTGAATGAGGCATACTATCGATTTGACCACTTAATCTTATACATATAATTAACCTTTAATAATATATAAGATGTATTTTAAACATTTTAAAATATTTTGGTTTATCCTTTTGAATTTTGAATTAAACAATTTAATCAAATTCAAATTTAAACTCAAATTGATTTAATGTGTATCTTTTAATTAACTATTAATTAAATTAATTAAATCAAATAAGGATCATTAAATTAATCAAATTAATTTAATCCTAATCCTTGGCCACTAAGTTTTCCAAAAATAAGACCAAGGGTTTCCATTTATTAAATAATCATATTTACCAAAAAACAGAAAACCCTAAGGAAGCCTTCTAATTTTCGAAAACTATAGGGTGAAGGCTAGGGTTTCTAAAACCCTAGCTAGAAGTCGACACTCTTGAGGCCAAGGGTTTAAATCCAATAAACCCTAATAACAGTTCTTCTATTACATCTATTCAACGAAAAACATATCTAAGTTCTGATACCACTGATGGGTTTTATGCAAACAATGAGCTTAAATCTTAACTTCACATGCACCCTAATAAGGATCTATGTTTTCTCAATTAAATCTATAACTAAGAACATAAGGTATATAATTAAAATTATATTCTAAAACAATTTAGAATTTCATACCTTCAAAGCTTTGGAAGCAAGCACCACAAGTGTCGTGCATCTAATGGCTTACACCCAGAACAAAAGCAAGCAAGAATAAGAGAGGAGAAGGAGGAGAAGTGGACAACGCCTAGTAATATCAAGTATTTTAGTTGTTGTTGAGCCCTATTCTTGCTGATTTTATATCATATATGTTGTGGTATTCTCACTTTTTGTGTTAGTGCTTGTTTGGAAAGAAAAGATGTAAACAGGGGCTAAAACCGTACAAAACAGAAAAAGTTTGAAGATAAGGACAAAAGAGTCGAATTCACACACGCACCGCGGTATGCACAAGGACGCGACGCACTGAGTCATGATTGAGGTGGTGAGAAGAATTCAAATTTCGAGAAAACGGGGATAAACTCATACGCACGCTGCGGATTCTTAATACGCACGACGCAGCCTCTTATTTTCCAAAACTATAAATAGAGGGTTCTAGGTC
This sequence comes from Cichorium intybus, assembly GCA_023525715.1. Lineage (NCBI taxonomy): Eukaryota > Viridiplantae > Streptophyta > Magnoliopsida > Asterales > Asteraceae > Cichorium > Cichorium intybus. Next base: position 103,648,488 of record CM042009.1, read on the forward strand.
GAAATCAGCAGCAAAGACCTGGCATAGGAACGATCCCCAAGGCTTCTTTGACTCCAAGTTTCAGTTTTCAGTCGACCATAAGTGGTATTTATTGTTTTCTCATTTAATTTCAAGTAGTTTAGTAGTTTTTAGTTGCTTGGCTAATGTTATTGGGTGTGACAACCATTAGCATTAGGTTTAAGTTTCTGAATATTTATGTTTTCTATTTTGAACAAGTTTGGATCTGAGTTTTTATGAAGTTAATCATTCGGTTATGTTTAATTGCTCTTTTTACCTTTATTTTATGTTTCAGTGTTTTGGAATGAGTTTGAATGTTTGATTGTTTGGCTTGATCTTGATTGCTTCTGTTTCTGAATTACATTTATGATTTCAGTAAGTTATTAGGTTAAGTTTTGGTTTTGATTTTAGTTTGAGTTTATGCTTGAATTGAGATTTGTTGGATTTTATGATTTTGGGACAGTTTTCGGTGAAAGTTAGAAACTAGATCCTCTGGTTGTAGAGTGACACTACAATTGGTAATCTGTTGCCTACCTTGACCACGTAACTCCTGTGGATCGACCCTGACTACCACTGTACTAGTGAGAGTGAGGTATTTTACTATTTTTGACCGCACGACCACCTAGGCGTGTCAGAACTCCTTATGAATGGCGAGATTTAGAAGGTATGGAGGCCTCTATTTATAGCCCAAAACTGATAAGCCATATGGCATATAGCTGCCATATTTGAACTCTTGATATGATAACTCTATTATCATACAAGTCAACTTACTTATCATTGCCATAAATAGTCAAAACTTCCATATATGTATATATACATATATATTTCGAAAATTATATATATAAATATATATATTTTTCGTCCAATATATATATATATATATATATATATATATATATATATATATATATATATAATATTTATCTATTGCTCAACTATTGAACAATTATAATTCAACCCCTGCACTTTTAATTAATCCAATTAATTCTAAATTAATTTCTGATTAATCATTAATATTATGATTTCCAATTAATATATTATTCTCATAATATATTAATAAATCATATTTCTCTCTCTCTCTCTCTCTCTTTAAGTTATCTTGTCCTCTGCTGGTTTTGAGGGCAACCCAAAAGGACTGTGCTGCCGTCAATCAAGTATATTCCTAAATTATAGCCATGTCTTAGACACCTAATCCAACAGGAACATCTAAGGATAATGACTTTTCCCATTCAAGTTTTTCCAAAGTTGCAAACCCCTTAAACTTTTTTATCCGTGTCGTTGATTGTCTAACATATCGAACCGTTGCCCTAACACCATCAACATAAACCTCTCATATCTTTGATCCCATCTTGAACCACTAAATTCATAATATGTTCCATTCATCTTACATGTGCCCATTTTCCTCGTAAAACACATTGATTAAGCCATTTTACAAATTTATTTTTCAAGTATTGTGTGGCGGTATCATTGCTACTTGCATTATCAACAGTAACCGTTAAAATATTTTGCAAACCCCAAACAACCAAACATAACTCAATGGCTATTCCAATATCACTTCCTCTATGGCTTGAAATAGGACAAAAGTTAATAATTTTTTTGTAACTTCCAATTTTCATCAATGTAACGAGTCGTGAGACACATGTAATTGATTCATTGCAAAGATGTCCAAGTATCAGTTGTAAAGCAAACCCTTAGAGGTGATTGTTTTAGTTGAGCCTTAAGCTTTGTTTTCTCATCAAGAAACAACTGATAACAATCGTCTCTCATAGTTTTTCTACATGGAATGACAAGAGATGGTTGTACTACTTTCATGCATCTCCTAAGCCTTCTTTTCTACGAACTTGAAAGGAAGTTCATCTATTATTATCATTTCAACAATAGCTTTTCTACATTTTGTTTGACAAAACCTCCAAGCATTTAAACTAAATTTACTTTCCCCATTTTCTTGATCTTTGGTTGTATTAAATGCAAGATTCGATTGGTCGTCAACTTTATTTTTAGGGTTAGATTTACACCCTCTCATATGACCATTAGCGTAGATGTACCACAACTTTTAGATGCACAATTATATTCCTTACCACAATTATTGCATTTATACTTTTTCTTACCATCATTGCTGATGAACTCCGTAAAATGTAATCACATAATTGATTGTTTTATATATTCTTTTCGCTCTCCATGTTGCTTAGAATTATCCGTGACAGAACCAACAGTCTCCCCTTTGTTGATGCTTTCATCCTCATTCATCGGTTCAAACATTTGCTGAAATTACAAGCAAAATACAAACCAAAATCAGTGAATACAACTATACAAGAAAAATCTGTGAATACAAGCCAAGATACAAGCAAAATCTGTTTGAATACAACCAAAATCAGTGAGTTACACAACTAATACATGCAAAATACAAGAAGCAAAAAAGAAAAATCAGTAAATTCCACAACTAATACAAGCAAAATAAGAATGCAGTCGGACCTGTGGTCCTCGTCTTGGTAATTTCCACTTGACAGAAGTCATACAAATCCAAGATACAAGTCATACTCACAGAAGTCACAAAAGCCAAGAATCGTTGTGTCATGTGTGGTGGACGGAAGTCATAGAAGCGAAATACAGTAACATCAAAAAATAAGAGCTATGAAGAGAAGATGCCATACCTCTTACTCCCGTCTCTTTCTTCACTTAGAGGAATGGAGTCGGACTTGCGATCGTCGACAGAAGAGCAAGACTGAAAACGAAGATGTTGATAACCTGAGTTGATTATACGATTACAAAGAAGAAGGCAGAGCACCCACGTCCCAACTCGCAAGTCGTAAGCGAGAACTCAAAATTGATTAAACTATTGCCCTATTCCCTAAATCGCGTAAATCAGTAAGTCCGCCAAGTCGAGGTCTAAGTCTAAGGGGAAAAAATGTAAAAGTCTAATATTATATAGTATATATTTTATTTTTTAATTATTTAAGTAATGTAATTCGGTAATTCGGTTCGGTTCAGTTTGAACCTCGGGAGACCATAAACCAAATATGATATTTGGTTTGGTCTGGACCAAACCAAAACTGAATTTGAATTCAAATTGGTGTGAAATCGGTTTCGGATCGATTTGGTTTTTCGGTTTCGGGTCAAATAATTTCTACCCCTACTTCTCCATCTTCATCTTTTCAGTTCCTTTCTTTTCTTACTCTCATTTCCTACCACCCGTTGAGAAGAGTGTCGATGTCCCATATCTCCCACCCCTGGCCTTCAACACCGATACAATGATGTTACTAGGATTACTGCTCTGGAACATAAATACGAGTTAGGAACAAATTAAAGGTGTCCGACCTCCCATTATTTCCCATCCATCTTCTTCGATTTACATTTAGAGGTTGCAAAAAAATCAATACATTCATTTTTTTGAATTTCTTGCAAATGGATGAAATATTTAATCAAGATTACGATATACCCTTAACACCTAATATCCAAGCAAACAACTTTTTGCTTAATAAGCGCCATAATCTGTTACATGTTCCGATTTTCAAGCGAACAATTTCTCCAGCTTGTAAATTGGTTTTGAGTTTTCTTTTTTGTTCAAGACTTTATTTGGGGGAGGTTGCTTCAAGTTTTTGTTTTTTAGTTTTTGACTGCATGGTTTAATGAAAAAGGATGTAGCGTTATATTATATAGGGTTTTATCTATGCATTATGAAATTAGACTATAACACTACTTGAACTATATAGAAAAATTATTAAATACTAGGTTAGTGATGTTCTTGATGTTCTGTTCTTAGATTTTCTTGATTATGGGTGTTGCGCATATCATTTGACGTGGTAAGTGACTAACAGAATACAAATAAGGCAGATATAAAGCCTGGAAGGTGTTGGAACCGATGTGATGGTAGTGGTTGGTCGAAGACGGAAAAAGAAAAAATGGTAGGTTGGGTAAGGAAAGGTAGGGGTGGCGGGGTTCATTTTATTTATTTATTTACTAATTAAAATTATTTAAAATATAAAATAAAGTCTAAAATAAATTAAAAAAACATAACAATCATTTTACGTGTGTCAAAGACCAACCTTACAAAAAATTAAACTCACACAAGAAATTAAAACCATAAAAAAATCCAAATAAAAAGTCGATTACAAGACTTATTGTAAACTAAAGAGTGTTTGAGCATGCTTATGAAAATGACTTATTAACTTTTCAAAAAGTTAACAAAATCAAAAATAATGTTTGACAAACCCATACACACTTATGAAAAATGTTTTTCATTAAAAGTTAATAAACCACTTTCAAAATGTTAAAAGCTACATGCTTTTTCTAAACCAACATATACTTATTATTACTACAAATAGCTTATTTTGCACATATAAGCTAAGACAAACATTTTTTAAAAATAAAATTTTAATTTATAGTTTTTTTATCACAAATAAATTAATCCAAACATTTTTTTAAAAAACTCATTCTTATTTAGTTTGCTTAGATTGGTGGCTTTTCATGACCACTACTATTAAAATTAGTATCGTTTTACATCAGTTTTACATCAACGGCACTAATTTCATATCCATTTTGTTCAGATTTTCATATTTAACATTTTTTAATCAAAATCGTATAATACACGAATCTCACAACTACTAAACCAATAAACAATTCTCCCAAACACCCCTTAAAAAAACAATCATGGAATTTCTATAAAATAAAATAAAAATATTTAGATTACGTTTTGAAAACCTAGTAAACGGATTGGTCCCAGTTAAGTTATAAAAGGAAAATCTGAACCTCTTTCATTTCATATCTGCTTATCGAGAGAGGCACCGGCAATGGCTTCTTTGATCCACAAGCATTTCCTACCTCTCTGCAAATCCAAGTCCAACTTTTACACAGACGCCCCTTTCCTCAATCGTCAAGCAGTTGCTTTTTCGGTCGGTCTCAAGAAGCCCTCCTCCTCCTTCTCATGTAGGCCCATCGTCTGTAAAGCCGTTTCTGTGAAACCACAAGAAACTCAAGTCGAAGGTCTTAACATCGCAGACGATGTTACTCAGGTCCCTTTGCGCTTATTTCCTGCCTATTTCCCCTTGACTACATCATTTCCTTTGGTCTTTTTGATTATTCGCTGCTTACACTTGTCACCAAATAAATTAACGAGATCTAAAACCTGATAGTTTTTGACCTATGTGATTGGTCAAATTTTGTGTGTATTTATAACAGCTTATCCAGCAAGGAGTCTATTCTGGTCTGATGAAGCTTGTGTATCAATACTTTTGGAAAATCTATTTGGTCAAACTACTTTAGATATTTCAATGCTTAGGGTTTTAACCACTTGTTAATCTACTACTTTTTTGAGTTAAAAGTTTTATGAATTGGGTATACTGGTTATAGATTTTAGCGCAATCCGTTGATCTCTTGGCTAGCATTCTAATGAATTTGATCAGGAAACATGCAGCTTATCGGAAAGACTCCAATGGTGTACTTAAATGACATTGCAAAGGGATCAGTTGCTAATATCGCTGCCAAGCTCGAAATTATGGAACCGTGCTGTAGTGTGAAAGACAGGTGAGATAGATTCAATTGTCATGTGTTTGTTTTCTTTATTGGATAATCAAATCATATTCTGATACTGTTGAACTTTCTTGGTTCAGGATAGGAAACAGCATGATTACTGATGCTGAAGAGAAAGGACTTATAACACCAGGAAAGGTAAAACTAAAAAGATGGTGGATGTTATTCAAGCATTGTGATGTAAAAGTAAAAGGTTTGAATTTGATTGTTTGCAGAGTATATTGGTGGAGCCTACAAGTGGGAACACGGGGATTGGGCTTGCATTTATAGCTGCTTCAAAAGGGTATAAGTTAATCTTGACAATGCCTGCATCGATGAGTCTTGAAAGAAGGGTTCTTCTAAAAGCATTTGGAGCCGACCTTGTTCTCACTGACTCCTCAAAGGGCATGAAAGGAGCAGTTCAGAAAGCTGAAGAAATAGTCAACTCCACTCCCAATTCTTACATGCTTCAACAATTTGATAATCCCGCCAATCCAAAGGTAAAAAAAAAATAAAAAAAAAAAAAAAAACTATGTCTTACACGTAGGGGTGCAAACGAGCCGAGCCGAGCCCGAGCCTGACCAAGCTCGGCTCGGGCTCGTTAAAAAATATATAGGGCTCGGCTCGGGCTCGGCTCGTTACGAGCTTTATGGACCTAAGCTCGGCTCGGGCTCGGGCTCAGGCTCGGCTCGTTTACTCTAATGCAGGAATATATATATATATATATATATATATATATATATATATATATATATATATATAAAATATAGGCTCGTTTAGGGCTCGCGAGCCTAATCGAGCTTGGTGACACAGGCTCGGCTCGGCTCGGGCTCGTTTAATAAACGAGCCTTATATTTAAGCTCGGGCTCGTTTAAAATCGGTATCGAGCCGAGCTTTTATCGAGCCTGTCCCAGGTAGCTCACGAGCCGGCTCGGCTCATTTGCACCCCTACTTACACGCTGTAAGTAAAAGGGAAAATAACTTATAAGGGTAACGAAGTATTAAAATTGTTCAAAAAGTACCATTGGATTTTTTTTGTACACATATTACCAACAAACTATAGCCGTTGTACACGTATGACCATTAAAGTTTATTATTTGTTTAAAAAATGATGTTACCGGAAGTATATGCTACCAGCCAATGGTATTTTTTGAACAAATGATAAACTTTAATGGTCATAAGTGTACAACGGTTATAGTTTGTTGGTAATATGTGTACACAAAAAACTTCAATGGTATTTTTTGAACAAATGATAAACTTTAATGGTCATTTATGTGTAATGTCTTACATGCAGGTACATTATGAGACAACTGGCCCAGAAATATGGGAAGACACGAAAGGGAAAGTGGATATATTTGTTGCAGGGATTGGAACTGGTGGAACTATCTCTGGGGTTGGTCGCTTCCTCAAAAATCAAAACCCTGATATTAAGGTAACTTTTACAGTTTTACCAATTATATTTCTTTCTTAAATTCAAACTAAAAAAGCGTATCAGGTGATTGGTGTGGAGCCCACGGAAAGCAACATATTGTCTGGTGGAAAGCCGGGTAAGGTTCCTAAAGACGATCGTCAATTTGTGATTCCACGTTATGTGTTTTTTTTTTCTAGCTTTTATTATGTGATAACTGCAGGACCTCACAAAATTCAAGGGATTGGGGCAGGTTTTGTACCGGGGAACTTGCATCAAGATGTGCTTGACGAAGTAATAGAGGTCTCGTCCTTCTTCCTTATAATCCTAAATAAATAAATATATATTTCAACAAGCCAACAAAAAACATGTGGCTACTAATGCGTTTTGAATTAATAACTTGTTTAGGAAAAATAAGGTAAGAAATGTTGGTATATTGTAAGGAAATCTCCAAATATTTTGGCTCAGTTTATGAAAAAGTCCCAAATTAATTCTTATTAACAAAAAGCCCCAAATTAATTTTTATTAACAAAAAAGGACAAAAAACCGGCTAATGTTGGGACTTTTTCCGTAAACTGTGCGAAAATATTAGACTTTATTGAAGATAAAACATGTAGTTTCTGTCTTTTTTTGTTAATAAAAATTAATTTGGGACTTTTTTGTTAATAAAAATTAATTTGGGATTTTTTCATAAACTGAGACAAAATATTGGGACTTTAATGGAGATTTCCCTATATTGTAATCCAAAATGCCTAAACATTTTTATTATTTCTTTCCAGATTTCGAGTGATGAAGCTGTTGAGACTGCAAAGCAATTGGCACTCCAAGAAGGCTTGTTGGTAAGGGCTTTTGGTTATTACGTTGTGAAATGCAAAAAAAATGTAGCTTAAAACATTTGATTGAATTTTGAAGGTGGGCATATCTTCCGGAGCAGCAGCAGCTGCTGCCATCAAGGTTGGAAAGAGACCTGAGAATGCTGGAAAACTTATCGCGGTATGCATCTCATCCACCCCCTTACCTTAACACACATACACGGTTGCTTTAGTTTCTGCAAAAAATAAACACATCCTATCCTAATAAATAAGTAACTCAAAGCCACATGTCATTTTCTCATGATTTTGAATTTCTTAAAAAAAAAAAAATACTTTCTTCATTACTACTCCTTAATGATCGGTTACAATTCTATCTCATCTAATTACGCTTTTATTTATACGAAACTGTCAATTAAATGTTTAACACCAAATTTCGTTTTATGATTTCAAAAATCAAATTGCAATTGTGAATATATGTTAGGTATTTTTGTATTTTCCCAATGGTAAATCGAGATTTTTTAAGCACTAATTGCAAGATATAAATATATTTCTATTACATTTCTATATTCTCAATTTTGTGTGTTTTTGTTTATTTTTAAGATAGTATGCTATTTACTTTAAGTTAGTACAATGCTTGATGTTTAGATGTTTATATTTAACATTTTCTTTTAATCAACCCGTGTAATACACAGGTCTCACAACTAGTATACGATCAATGAGCATGTGTTTGTTGTAAATGGTTGCAGGTTGTGTTTCCTAGCTTTGGCGAGAGATACCTATCCACCATCCTGTTCCAGTCAATCCGGGAAGAGTGCGAGTCGATGCAAGCAGAGCCATGAAAGTAGCAACCGCTTGTCTTTGGTTTTTGATCATTTAGAAGTCGCCCAAGGACATGTTAGATAGGCTCCTGATTTATGTTTGTTTTTATCCAAATATTTGATTTGCAATAAGGCATAGTCCTTAATATGGCGGCTATGCACCAAATCATCGTGTTTTCTTTGCACTACGTTTTTTAGTATTAGACAAACAGATTTCATAATAATTATCATTTATCTATTTTATACAATTGTGGTCACATTATCATGCGACGGTTACTATTCATAGCTGGGTTTTTCTATCTTGCACCTCTATTTATGTTATAAACAACACAGTTTTCCGTCTTCATTCGCGTAATTATACTTGGCCTGTTGGCTTGTCAGCCTTTGGGTAATGAGGAGTGCAGGAGTTTGAATACGGCAACCAACATCCCATTGGTTTTTATTCTTTCCATCAAAACATTTCTTTTTTTACAAATTTTTCTGAATTTGTCATTGGTCATATATAGTATTTCTTTATTACAATTTGCCATTTTTCCAACTTTTTTATTTTTTAAACTTAATTTTGTGGAATTCCTTTTTGCAACCATTGCTTTTGCCCTTAGTCATATCCAGTTTTTTCTTATTACAATTTTGAACTGTATTTCGTTTTTTTATGGATTTGAAGTAGAGTCTTTTTGGAAATTTTCGCAACCTTGTTTTTTCCTTTTTTTAAACTTGATTTTGTAGAATTTTTTTTTCTCAAACAGTCAATTTACGGTTTCTTAGACAAATTTAGTTTTTTACAGAATTATTTTTATAACTTTTTTGTGTTTTCGTTTTTATGTAAGGTTTTAAGTTTATTCCGGTTTTACATCTTCGGTTTTATGTTTTTTTATGACTTTTTTCGTTGTTACCTATCGTTTCCTTTTTATGCAAAGGTTTTAATTTAACTTTTCCCTTTTTATAAATTGTGCCCAATTTGTAATTGGTCATATAGAGTTTCCCCTTATTACAGTTTTGAGCCGAATTTCAATTTCTTTTATGGATTTGATGCAAAAAAATTTACAATTTTTTCCAGACTTTGTTTTTTTAAAGCTTAATTTTGTATAATTTTTTTGCAACCATTGTTAATGCCTTTCATCATATTCAGTTTTTTCTTATTACAATTTTGAACCATATTATTATGGATTTGATGCAAAATTTTATCGCAATTTTCCCAACTTTGGTTTTTCATTTTTAAAACTAAATTTCGTACAAGTTTTTTTTTTCCAACCATTGTTTTATGGTTTCTTATACAAATTTAGTTTTACAAAAACTATTACAACACTTTTGTGTTTTTTTACGTAAGGTTTTAAGTTATTTCCAGTTTACATTTTTGGTTTTATGTTTTTTAAGATTTTTTCCATTGTTACAAATCATTTTCTTTTTTAGATGAGAACGGAATGAAGCTTTCCATTCCTTCTTTCATTCAAGCCTGCCGGACACTATTACAACTTGGAGCCACATTTCAAATTCTTTTAATGATTTAACGCAAACTATTTTTGTAATTTTTCCCACTTTTTTATAATTTTGTTTTCATTTTTAAATATAATTTTGTAGAAGTTTTTATTTTTGCCACCATTGTTTTTGCCCTTTGTCATATCCGGTTTTTGTCATTACAAAATTGTTTTTGCCAACTTTTTAAACTTAGTGGATTTGATGCAACTATTTTCACCATTTTTCCCAACTTTTTATTTTTATCTTTTAAACTTAATTTCATAGAATTTTTTTAACTAGTGTTTTATGGTTTCTTATACAACTTTAGTGTTTCACAAAATTATTTTTTACAACCTTTTTGTGTTTTCGTTTTTACCTGAGGTTTTAAAATTCTCCGGTTTTACATCATTGTTTTATATTTTTAAATATTTTTTCGTTGTTAAAGATCATTTTCTTTCTACTTATATCAAAATATTTTGTTCTTTATACGTATTCGTCTTCACAAATCAAAAATATATTGTTATATATAATTCAACCTAATTCGATTTTGAATAATATTTTGATTATTATATATACATAACTGCAGCAACACGCATACTATCTTACCTTAATTCTATATAATTCTTGTTCCAATTTATATTCCAAGGTGAGCTCTCTTTATTCGTTATTATTCCAAGGTATGAGTAGAATTATTTGTTATTTTACATTAAAAAGCTAGCATTTAGATTTTATTATGTTCCATTACATATCACTAAAAGTGAAAAATATCTTAAGGGTTTTTAAAATATGACATGGTAATGATTTTCTTGAAAATTATTTCTTTCTTTGTCTTAAATAGGTATGGCTTTTCTTATAGGGTTAATGTCTTGAGAAGTACCGTACTTTTAATATGTCATATTTAGGCAACTATGTTTTTTCGTTCACATTTATCCATTTAATTTGTTAGACCTATTTCAAAAAAAATCAACACGGCCGATTTGGTGGAAGTTGTTGTTGATGTGGCTATCTACGTGGCATCTATTCCATTTAAAATTGAATGCTTATACATCATACGACAATTGAAACACATTTTGCCCTAGAAATGAAGAATGTCGACTGGCTCTTCAACCTCCCACTCCTTTTGATGGGTTTTCATACATAAAATAGAGCGTTTTTTTTCACAAAACGGTAACGTAAGCATTTAAAATAACTAAATTTTCATCATTTTAAAATAAAATCATCAAGGATCCATTTACATAGGTTAGATTGATATTTAAAACAACCATAGGATGTTTTAGAATGACAATCTTTGGAGCCTTTGATCTCACTTGGAATTAAGGAGTTGATAAAGATGGTAAAGACAAGAAGCGTGATCTTCTCTACAAGTATCCACCACCAAGAGTAAGGCACTTGGAATGATAGTTTCCTTCTTGTACAAAGAACTTCTTAAGCCTTTAAGTACTTAACACAATTAAGTACTAAAGGACAAGCACTTCTAGTTACTCAAACCCTTTAACTAGTCTTCACAAAAGAGCAATAGAGGGAGAGGAAGAGAAGGCTGATGGTTTGCATGGAGGAGAGGAAAAACTAGTTCCAAACTTTATATATATGATATAATAACAAGTTTATTCCCTTTTAACTATTATTTTTATAAAATAATAATTATTCCATAATTAAATACAAGGGCTGAATTTATTTATTAATAATCAAATACTTTATAAAGGTGTGACCCTATAGGATCATATGTTATTAGCAATATAATTAAATAATAATTCTTAAGCATATAGATCCAACACCTTTGTAGGCCATGGAGTAGTTCCTTGCTACTGTGGATATTGACCGCGAATTCGGACCTCAATGACAGAAGAAAACCCAAGAAGGAAGTTCACGACATGCCCTAAGTCAACTATAAGTGATACTTTCGATTTTAAATGGGCATTTTGAAATTTTAGGTTTTCTAATAAGGTTTTTATAAAATCAAATTAATTGAGGGTGTAGAAAGCCGGAGGAAAGTGCACATTTTGGGAGTGGTTAGATGAAAAACCAGTGGAATCGAAGATGAACTTGAATGATGATGTTTTAGCAGTGAAAAGTGAGCTTTAGAAGCTTGGAATGGAGGTTGACGATTTAAAGAATAAAGTTTTTACTCTTAACTGGTTTTTATAGTTTTGTGTGTTATCTATGCATTTAATCACTGTATGTAAGTTTTAGATGTATCAGCATTAGATTTAAACCTTTTACTGTTTTTGTATCTTTTGGATTAGATCTGTTAAATGTAATCTATTATAGATTGTATATGTCAAATATAATCTCTTTTCGATTATATATGTTAAATGTAATGACATTGAACTTTCCAAATTGAACCAACTATAACAATAGACTTTAAAAAAAGGCATTGAACTTTCCAAATTGATTATCAGACCACCACCACTACCCCCTTCAATGTTATCTATGAGAAGATCAATAAACCACAACCACGTATCTTTATTCTCAACATTTACCACAACCCAAATAGGGTAAATCTGAGTATTCACATCTCTACCAATGGTTGAAAGAAGCTCACCTTTACAAATTCCTTTAAGAAAACAAACATCAACCCCAATCACTCTTCTATATTCCTGTATCCAACCATCCCTCACACCTTTGAAGCAGGTACAATACTTTGAAAAATATGTACTTGAACCAGGTATGCCATCAACAGATAATTTCATTGTAGATCCTAGGTTAGACCTCCTAATCTCCTAACCATAATCCCACAACCTTCCATAGTGCTCAACCAATGTACCTTCAATCTCATTTAACGCATTTTTTTTTGGCATTTCTACACTGACCAAGGCTTACATTTATATTATATTTCATAGAAAATTCAGGGTTTCATTTTTCTTAAACTCATTTTTGGCCTTTCCAAAATCTCATTGATAAGATGTTTTCTAATCCATCTGTAATTCACAATTGATCTAAGCTTGAATGTCCTATAGCAATTGTGATTATCATCGAGTGAATGAGTGACTTAATTTGGTAAGACCATTCTTCAGTCATCCAAGTGGCCCACAATCTGAATGGACATTTATGTTTACTATCTGTACAACACCTTACTAACACTATATTCTTATCCTTTTTTTCAAAATAAAAATCATAGCCATTTTAACTGCATAATTATTGACACAATCTTTAAGATCTACAGGGTTGGGATATCTTATACCTAGGATTGGAACCATCTTATCCTAATCTTAATTGGTTGGTCATTATTACCTTCTTCAGTTTCGTCTATGTCATCAACTTGTACATCTTCTTTTGAGTTGTTCATCGAACAAAATGCAATCAAGAATGGATCATTAACTTGATTATTGACCAACTTTACCTCATTTTCAACATGATCATAGCAAACATTGTTTGATAACTTGGAATCTTCCTCATCCTCTTCACAGTTCTCCTCTTCATTCCCTGAATCTGGGTTCTCCTTTTCAATCCAATCGAAGACATGCTCGTTATATTCATCAACGTATATATTGATTCTCTTTACTTGACTTCCATACTCATACTCATACTCAAGAAACTCTATGTAATCACCATCATTTTGAATTACCCCAACCCTTGATTCAAGCTCAAATCCAGAAGACAATAGTAGATATCTTTACAAACCAACTTTGTAAGCTTTTCAAGAAAGGTAACGAATCCATTGAACTATATTGCACTGAAGTCCACGTCCCTAGCCGATGCTATGGTTGGAGCAAAATACACTAGCGGATTGCACGTAAAAGCCCTATGGTAGTAGACATCCACTGTAAGAAACGGTTCCTCTGCCATTGCAACTGGTTTCAAATGATCTACGCACCCTTCACTTCAATCGTTTGACAAAGAAAATTCGAAATCGTTGGAATGGGGGAACGAGGGGTTGTGATACGTAAGTTGCCCTAATCTATTGAGGAACGCGACGTTTTGTGAGGTTTTCCACGTAATACATCTAATTGGGTTAAATATGCCACGTAATTCGTATAAACCGGGAAATATGTCACGTAATTCGTATTAACCGGGAAAACCCCTACAGTCGGTTATGTTCATAACAAGTTAAATGAGTAAATACGAAAGAAAAAAAACGTAGTTGCTTAAATATGAACATTTTGAAAAGTATGTTACCCTCTCAAGTCATTAACCCAATAATAAATTAAACAAATTTAGATTTACACGGTTAATTTAGCAAACAAAAATGATGTAACGGTTTTTTTTTTTTTTTTTTTTTTTTTTGAAATCTTTTGAGTGTTAAACGTATAATTTGAGCCCATCGCGTTCAATTTAATTTCAATCCGCCAACGCCAACCAGAAAAACAATGGAGGCAGAGATGTCCTGCGACAACCTACCCAACTTTGTATCTTCATTCGTCGACACTTTTGTTGACTTCTGCGTCGCCGGTATATTCTTGCCCGACCCCCCGTCTCCCCCGCTTTTCCAAACTTCCTTCCCTTCTCCTGACCGACTAATAGCAATCGGCGACCTACATGGTGACCTTCTCAAATCCAAGCAAGCCCTCCGTTTGGCCGGACTCATCGACTCCAACGACCGCTGGTCTGGTGGCTCCTCCACCCTTGTCCAAGTTGGCGACGTCCTCGACCGCGGCGGCCAGGAACTCAAAATCCTCTACTTCCTCGAGAAACTTAAACGACAGGCTGTTAAATCCGGCGGCAATGTCATCACCATGAACGGGAACCATGAAATCATGAACGTGGACGGCGATTTCAGGTACGTCACGCCGTCTGGACTTGACGAATTCACAAACTGGGCCGATTGGTTTTGTATCGGTAACAACATCAAAAGTTTGTGTGATGGATTGGAAAAACCTAGATATTTGTACGACGGGATTCCTTCAAGCTTTCCTCGTGTCAAACAGGAGTACGTCAAGGGTTTTAGATCTCGGATCGCTGCATTGAGACCTCAAGGTCCAATAGCATCTAGGTTTTTATCAAAGAATCTGACTGTAGTCGTGGTGGGCGAATCCGTATTTGTTCACGGTGGGGTATTACCGGACCATGTGGTCTACGGATTGGAAAGAATCAACGAAGAGGTTAGGGATTGGATTAGTGGATTGAAAGGGAAGGTTAATTCCAGTCTGGTTAGGGGCAGGAATTCTCTTGTTTGGTTGAGGAAATTTTCTAACGAGGTGGCCAAGGATTGTGATTGTGGGATGCTTGAGCATGTTCTTAACACAATTCCAGGTGCTCGGAGGATGATCATGGGGCATACTATTCAAGAAGGCGGTATTAATGGAGCATGCGGTAACAGAGCAATAAGGATTGACGTAGGTATGTCTGAAGGCTGCATCAATGGGTTGCCGGAGGTTCTGGAGATTAATGAGAATTCAGGGGTGAGAATGAGAATTCTAACAGCAAATCCAATATATCACAACAGCAACCATGATTCTGATTCTCTGAAGAAGGAAGGTATTGGTTTGTTGATCCCTCAGCAAGTGGAAGTTGAGGCTTAAACCACATTTGTTTCTAGTGTTAGGGGATTCCATTTCCAAACAAGTAATGAATGAAATTTATAGAGATTGGAGTTTCTTCCATTGTCTCGGTAGTTGAAATTTATTATATTCCAATTCCGCCCACAAACTAGATGTAGAGAACCAGAGTTGGACATTTGGTTTTTGGTCCTTTTTCTTTTCGTTTTTTGGTCCAACTCTCTTGATAAACTGCAAACTTTTAGCCTATTATTATCAGGCCAAATACAAAACATAACATTTATTTATCTATTATAGCATTCTACTTTCTTTACCAAGTGTTACAACATTGTGCTTACGATTCTTCTCTATACTTTGGAAAATCTACCCTAATTGTACTTTTAAATTTTTTTCTTTTTCTAAACAAAGATATATATGACCCAATTGTAACAGTGAAATTGCTTTGTATTTGGTTGATATTGCTGTAATTGATAGAATTTTCAAAGTACAACTAAGAATCAATGAAAGCATGATGCTATGATAAACAAATAAATGAAAGCACATTGCTATTCTTTTGATTCAGATCTTATTATCGAACGAGATATCAGAAACAGTAGGAATGAATTGAAAAGAGGAGGAACACCGGTACCCATGGCCATTCTGTTCCTAGGTTGTCTCGTAAACTAAGTGAAGTGCTGTATAAATAAAAATAGTTTGTTGTTTTTTTTGGTTGAATGAATATAAGTAAGTGAGTATTTTACCATTGTATGTTTCTGAACGAGAACAAGCCGAAAACATGTTTCTATAATCTGTTATTAGCCTCACCCACCCAACCAAAACACAAACAACATTAATAATTGTTGGCTTGAAGGAGCATGTTCAAACTGTTGTTTTATTACCACACATGAATACATATATCAGTCACCATTCAGCCGTGTTAAAATCACAAGATATAAAATAAGTGGCTACCCGTCATGATATAAATGGAAAACACAAGAAATGAAAACAAAACAAAATCACACAAATCTGTTAAATGGTTTCCTGTGGATAGAAAAGGCAGAGTCAACACTGAAATCTCCTACAGACCCGGGAGACTTGCGGTGCTTGCCAGATCCTGTGCTGCTTGGAGTTACAGGGAAAGAAAATCTCCTTTGTGACGAGACGCTGCCCGGAGTGCCCGGCATCCTGTCTTTAGGATTACTTGTTGGTCTTGCTTTAGCTTTGGCTGAAATTGTAGGACTCATGTAGTTTGGGACCGAAAACGGCGGGCAACTCATCAAGCTATCATCATCCTTCATTGGATAAGGAGAACCAGAAGCAGAAGATGAGATGGCTCTTCTTGGTTTAGAAAATTTCATGATTCGAGATGGTGGAGTTGTAGAAGGAGTCGTGTGTTGTCTTGTTCTTGATGGAGCCATGGACCTTGATGATGACGGTCTAATTGGCGACTCAACCGCTTGCTTCTGGCGGCTTGGCGATTGATGATTGTTTACAGGCGGTTGACGGTCTAACCAGTTCCACCACCATGGGAATCCCATTAGAATGTTTTGAGCTGATTTTGGTGTGGCTTTCCATAACTGAAGGAAGATTAGAAATATTCAGGCCGATAAAACATGGTCATATTACCTTCCATCCAACCCTAATACTATTGTGAATACGGTTGTAAACGAACCGAACGAACACAAACGAGGGCTTGTTCATGTTCGTTCGTTTAAGTTAGCCGAACAAACGAACGAACACGAACGGATAAACGAATGCGTTTACTTGTTCATGTTCGTTCATTTAACAAATTATATTATTCATATTTGTTCGTTTATGTTCGTGAACATGCTAAACGAACATAAACGAACAAACATAAGTAAACACAATTGAACATATATGAACATAAACCAACATATAATATTGTAATGTGGTCAAACAGAACTGAACATATATGAACATAAAATGAATTTAAATGAACAAACATAAACGAACGTTCACGAACATAATTGAACGAACGAGACTATAGTTCATGTTCGTTCATTTAACTAAATGAAAGATAATTCTTGTTCATGTTCATTCATTTATTAATTAAACGAACATAAATGAAATTCACGGTTCGCTGAATGTTCGGTTCATTTACAGCTCTAATTGTGAATATGATGTTCTAAGTACCTGGTGGGAGTGTGCATACGCCATGGCTCTTTCTCGCTTTTTCAGTGCCTCCATTTTTCTTTGCAATCTTGCTTCCCTTTCCTCTTTTGTAATTGAGCTATCATCCCAATTTTCATCACCCATCTCCAACTACATTACGTACATCGGATG
This sequence comes from Cichorium intybus, assembly GCA_023525715.1. Lineage (NCBI taxonomy): Eukaryota > Viridiplantae > Streptophyta > Magnoliopsida > Asterales > Asteraceae > Cichorium > Cichorium intybus. Next base: position 103,666,201 of record CM042009.1, read on the forward strand.
CTCCAAGTTAACAAATCAAAGTGTATAAATAATTATAATTCTAAAACCAATAACCTACATTACATGGCCATTTATGGAGTTGTAGTAAAAGTATGGGAGTTATCTTACTTGGTTGTTAGTAAGAGAAGTCTCCGGCTGGGGCTGGCGATTGAGTGCTTGACTCTGATTCTGTAGCGTTTCCATTCTTCGTGACTGAATCTGTGTTTGAAGCCTAACCAGGAGCTGCATCTGCTTCATGGCATTGACTGTCTGTCGCTTCACATGTTGACCTCTTACCACTCCCTGAAGCCTCGCAAGACCTGTCACACCTCTAAGCTTCCTCCTTGCCTGCATCACGTACAAATGTTGTGATGACGCTTTTCTTTCAGTGTTTGCAGAAACAATCAATAATTGCTCACCATGTAACCTCTATAAACAGCCTGGATCCTTGTTGCAGAAAGCTCTACACTTGGTTCTGGTCTGTAGCTAATTTCTGTTTGTTGATGAACAACTCTAGGAGAATCTGGAGCTGGAGCTGGAGCTGGAGCTGGAGCTAAAGCTGGAGCTGGAGCTGGAGCTGGAGCTGGAGATGGAGGCCTTCCAGACACACAAGGTTGTGGTTGTGGTTGTGGTTGTGCTTCTGGTTGTTGAGAAAGGCTAGAATGTCCGATAAATAATTTCTGTTGGTCAACTTCCCCCAAGATTTTCTCAATACTGCTTGGCTCTCTGAAAAGGGGAATGAATGATCTGTTCCCGCCTCCATGTTTCAACCCCTTCTTCTCTTTCAAACTTTTATTCCCAGATTCCTGCAACACCATTAACATTATACGAATATCAGAATCACATTTTATTAAAACCCCACAGCTCAAGATGCCCAAAATATTACTTACATGAGCTGCCTTCTGTTTGGAGTTCCATGTACAAAACCTTGTTATTGCAGAAAACCAACTCCCTTTCTTTCCCATGTTCCTAGCATTAGTTTTCACCCTGTAAACCTACAAGGAGACATGCGATCAAATAACATGCCAAAATTCACGTCATCAACCCTACACAATCATTTTCCGTAAGAAAAAAGGGGAATCCCCAAACCATATTTCAGAATTCCAACAAACAACACCATTACGATTCCACAATCAGTACAGGAGTTGAATTCCAAGTTATAGATACTAACATCCTGGATCCAAACAACCAAATTCGTGGAATTGTGCTACGGATGATAATTGGATCGTAAAGGGGTAAAATTCTAGGTTGAACTTTCTTCAAAACGAAACATGAAAGCAATTATCTAATCGATGAACACAAAAGGAAATTCAGAAATTCCCACCTTAATTGCGGAAATCAGTAATTACCTGTGGGTTTTTCCTTCATGAATTTGTCGGAGACAGACGAATTTCTTCGAAAAGTTTGAACTGGGTTAGGATCCTTTGAGAAGGAGAAAGACTTTGTTTGTTGGACACCACCACCTTTCCGCCTTTTTAAGGTGGGATGACTAATTCTTGTTTATGAAATTGAAAACGAAAGGGTTTTAGAATTTGTTGTGCTGTTCAACCAACTTTACTACTATTTTTATTTATTTAACAACCGTTTAGTGGTATTCATCATCATCAACTACTATTATTGTTACTTTGCGTGCCGGGTCACGGTTTGTCCCTCATCCAGATGGCGGCGCGTGGAGTGACGCAAGGAAGTGGGGTCCATCAACGTCTTTCTGGTGGAGCCCGTACGGATGGACTTTAGGTGACCGATTCTGCAAAACTAACGCTGTGCTCCCGAGTGGGGTTTTAGGAGAGAACGGAAAGGAATTGAGAGGAAAGAAAAGAAGATCTTGCTCCCGAGAAGTTTTTTTGGAAAGAAAGGAAAAGAATGGAAGGGATGTGGAGGGATAAGGATCCCTTATAAGGATCCTTCCAAATCGGAGAGAATTGGAGAGAAAGGATATCGTCCATATCAGCAAAGCCTTCAACATTACCAAAATACCCTTGACCTAATATAAAAATCAAGCAGCCCTTCTGTTCTCGCCTCCTACAGATCGGTATCTTCACATCGACGTAAACACAACCAAACCAAGGTATGTTTTCTTTGCTTTTCTACAGATCTTTTCTTCAATTTTTTCTCCTGGTCGATCGTAAACATGCTTCACGTTAAAAACTGCATGTATGTTGCTTCACGTTAAAAACTGCCAGCTGCTGTGAATGAACTTTGACTTCCTTCAACCTTTTATAATGTTGTTGTGAATTTGACTTTGTTTACTCCTTCACGTTAATAATTTGTATGGTACCTACAGAGAATTTTGGGTTAGGTGGGAAGAAAAAAGATGCACAGTGGGAATTTTGGGTTAGGTGGGAAGAAAAAACAATGCACCTCCTTGTCTCTCAATAATCATATTTTATGTCTTTTTTCCTCATAAAAGCCTACGTGGGAATTTTGGGTTAGTGGGAAGAAAAAACAATCACTACAAAACATGCACAATGATAGTCCTTTTGACTTTAGTTGTAACATGCACATAGGACGATTGAGCTACTGTTCCTTCATAATTTCTTAAACACGGTTACAATAATTTCTTAAACACGGTTGCATTAATTTCTGTATACTTTATCTAAATTTTATTAGCTAATCAAACAATTTTTTTTTGCGACATAGAATGGATAATCCGTTACGCGACCCCATTTCTATTATAAGGGCTAGACAATTGCAAGCGGTTAATCTGATTTGCTTGTTGGTGGCATTCCTTACTCGACGTAGACTGTCCAACATAAAGCATGCTAATTTACCTACTAGAGATGTACTTTTACAACGACGATCTGTACGAGAAGAGATGTTACACGACCTTGCAAATAGTGGCAAATGTCGTGAACTAATTCGTATGAGTCAGAAAGCTTTTACTACATTATGCGGAATCTTAGTGCGTGACGGTGGTCTTCGACGTACTCAACGCATGTCCGTTGAAGAGCATGTCGCTAGATTTTTGCATATTGTAGGTAACGATTTACGAAATCGATTTGCCTCATGGATCTATCGTCGTTCTAGCTCAACAACAACTAGGTCCCTCCATAGAGTATTACGAGCAATTATATCTTTGGAAAGTCATTATATGCAACAACCTAACGGTGATATGGTCCCAAAAGAAATTCAAGAAAAGAAAAGATTTTATCCATATTTCAAGGATTGCATAGGTGCAATTGATGGAACACATGTTCGTGTTAAAGTGCCTAGTAAAGACGCCGCTAGATATCGCGGTCGTAAGGGATACCCGACAATAAATGTACTAGCTTCTTGTACATTTGACTTAAAGTTTACGTATGTATTAACTGGTTGGGAGGGTACTGCATCAGATTCAAGAATAATAAAGAATGCACTTACTAGGGATGATAAACTACTAATTCCAAGAGGTAATTACTTAAACCAAATTAATTTGACTGTCTAATATTTTATGATAATACTAACTAGACCTTATTTGTAGGTAGATATTGTTTGGTAGATGCGGGTTTACCACATACGAGTACACTAATGACACCGTATAGGGGTGTTAGGTATCATTTGAAAGAGTACTCAACCCGTGCACCTGAGAATTCAAAAGAGTTGTTTAACCTTCGTCATGCATCCTTACGTAACGCTATAGAACGAGCCTTTGGTGTCCTAAAAAAGAGGTTTCCTATCATTAGAAGTACAACGGAACCGTTTTATTCTTGTGAAACCCAATCTTCAATCTTTTTGGCATGCTGTATTCTACATAACTTTTTACTAGAGGAAGATCGTGACAAAGCTCTTGAAGAAGAGGTCATGCATGAGTTGTTAAATGCACCACAAGAGAAAGATCGACATAGTTCTAGAGACATACGTGAGGGTAGTACTAGGGTAGAGCAACTAAGGAACTCAATTGCAAATGCAATGTGGGCTAATTATTTGTTACATCCAAATAATGAAATAGATATGTCAAAATAGTATTTGTTTAATTTGAGTTGACATTGTATTGTAGAACATTGTTTGAAATTACTTATATTATTTAGTATTTGCATTTTTATAACTATACCATTAACCACTTCATTGTATTATTTCAAGTTGACGTTGTGTTAACCGTTTCCAAGTAGTATTTTATTAATGTACTTTTATATACGTTTCTATCTAGAAGGTAATCATGAGCAAACAGGAAGCCTTTGCAAATACATGTAAGAAGGAACAATTAAAGTGGACTGAGAAAATGGATTCCGCATTCGTTCAAGCGATGATAAAGCAACAAGATAAAGGCAACAGGATTAAGGGGACATTCACTACCCAAGCATATGCTGATATGACTGAGGAATTGAGTGCAATTCTTCAAATGAAAATTACAAAAAATCATTTAAAAAACCGTTTAAAAACCTTGAAAACTGCATTTTCTCAGTGGTATGACTTGTTTCAAGGAACTTCAATGAGTGGGTTTTCTTGGAATGCAAATACTCGACTAATTGAAGCCGAGGATGAAATATGGGATAACTTAATAAAAGTAAGTGTTCATTTTATGATTTAGCTAATTTTCTGTGTATAACTTATGTTACCTTTTATAATATTAGTTATTTTTTTCTCATGAAACAGGCAAAGCCCGATGCTATAATGTTGAAGACCAAAAAAGTGTCTAACTACAATGAAATGTTAGATCTCTTTTCTACGGACAGAGCAAAAGGTGAAGAGGCTGAAACTGCTAAGGAAAGAAATGCTAGATTGAACAAAAGTGACAACATTAAATTGGAAAAAATTTCTGAAGTTGACGACTTATTAGCTTCGAATGAAGTAACTTTGGAGAATCCATACAATCTTGATGATGATGATGACATTCAAGTGGTATATCCCACGCCTCTTTCGCCCGAGCAGCCTTCGAGTGCAAAGAAATATAAAAGTAAAAAAAGAAAGGTTGAAGAAGTTGAATCGTCTGACTCGAACATTGTGAATGCCGTTCACAATGTAGCTCACGCTATTATGGAAGGGAATAAAATAATGGACAGAGCTTATCCTCGTGAGTATACGGGTGAGGAAATTTTTCAACAATTGGAACTAATGGGTTTGGAACTCAATGAGATACCAAGGGCTCTCAATTTCTTGGCCGCCAATCAAGCAAAATCAAGGCTATTATTCAGTAGTCCACTTCAGATAAGGATGGGTGTGCTGAAAGATATGATGGGTACATGGGATTAAAGGCGACAATTTATGGATTGCTCTTATACATTTGGTTAGTTGCAAGTTTTTTTTTGTTGGGTAATTTTGGACAAATTGAGATTTTGATTTGTTATTATTTTGTTTTCTATTTTGGTTGCGGATGTTGAAAACAATTCATTTGTGACTGATTAATATGTATTCCAAAACTTTTTATTTAATTGATAGCATTGCGTATAAACTATAATAAGCTCAGCCATGAAAAAGTTTAATTGGAACTTGTTGGTGTTGTAAATTGGAAATTAGTTATGAATTAAAGTAAAAAAATAATCACACAAGAAGATAGTGCTGCAGTTTTTTTTTCTCCCTGTAATGGTTCGGCAGATAGTTGCACTTTTTTGTTATTTACGCATAGTTTATGTTTGGGAGAGTGACTTTTGTTTTGGTGATTCATGAATCATGAAAGGTTAGATAGTTGCACTTTTTGTTTGGTGATTCATGATTCATAGCCACGTGCTTTATAAATTCAATTTTATTATAAAGTTAAAGGTTAGTAATTGAGGTTGATTTTGGACTTAAAAAATATAGCATTATATGTATGTTTTCTCTTCCGTATATAAGCAGCAGAGAGCTTTTGGCTGGAAAATCTGGCAAACGATTATAAGGGTATAAGGGTAAATTTATTGTTTTCTTTTCTTTTCCTTCTAACTTAGGAGCACAAAAAATGTTTACTTTCTTTCATTTTCATTAGAACTCTGGAGCATGGAAAACAAATATATATTTCCCTTCATTTCCTTTCTTTTCTCTCATTATTTTCTTTCCTTTTCTCTTCTCTCCGTTATTAATCTCGGGAGCACAGCGTAAGAAAAAACAGGAAAAATACGTTTAATAAAATTTCAAAAAACAACACCGATAACAAAAACAAACTTTTTGAAAAAAATAATTTTTTTATGAAAAATATTTTTTTGTACTAAACGTTATCCGCAACCATGAGATAACCAGATGTAATAATTGCTCGATCGAAAATAATACACTATTGGTTTTTTGGGTTTCAGTTTCTCGTTTTCTTCTTGTTTTTCTTTGGGTTTTTTAGGGAAATCAACAATAAAATCTCAAAATTTTGGCTCGGTTTATAAAAAAGTTTCAAATTAATTTTTATTTATAAAAAAAGATAGAAAACCGGCTAATATATTCAAATTAGCACTTTTTAACATTTTGAGCAGGTTACCTGTCACATGGAAAGTCTACATGTTTTAAATATCAAATAAAGTTCCAATATTTTAGTTCAGTTTATGGAAAAGTCTCAACATGTTTTATTTTCAATAAAGTCCTAATATTTTGGCTCAGTTTATGGAAAGGTCCCAACATTTTAGCTCAGTTTTACTTGGAAAATATTACGTATTTTTACATGTATTTACGGTTTTAATAATGTTTTTATCTGTTTAAAAATGTATTTTTACGTATTTATAAAAATACTTAAAAATAGCGTATTTATAAAGTAAAAAACTTAAAAAATACGTCTTTAATAACATATTTATACGTCTTTAATAACGCGTTTTTAATAACATAAAAATAATTAAAAATACGTAAAAAGTAAAAACGATGTATAAATACCTTTTTAGAAACGTATAAATACGTAAAAATTACATTTTATTCATGTATTTATTCCAAATAACGGATATGGATTTTCGGTAAGTTTGTTACAGGGATTAGACAGACACGGATATGGATTGCTGTAAGTTTGCTTACTTGAAAAACATTACGTAATTTACATGTATTTACGTTTTTTATAACGTGTTTATATGTTTAAAAATGTATATTCACGTATTTATAAAAAATACTTAAAAATAACGTATTTAATAACATGAAAAAACTTAAAAAATACATATTTAATAACATATTTATGCGTCTTTAATAACATATTTAATAACGTAAAAATAATTAAAAATACGTCAAAAATACTTAAAAGGTAAAAGTGATGTATAAATACCTTTTATAAACGTATAAATACGTAAAAATTACGTTTTAATCATGTATTTATTCCAAAACGATGTATAAATAACTTTTATAAACGTAATTTTTTCAAGTAAACTGAGTCAAAATGTTCGGATTTTTTCATAAATTAGGCTAAAATATTATGATTTTATCGAAGATAAAACATGTTGGGACTTTTCCGTAAACTATGCCAAAATATTAGAACTTTATTAAAGATAAAACATGTAGTTACCTGCTGAAAAGGTTAAAAAGGGCTAATTTGAAAACATTAACCGGTTTTCTGTCATTTTCTATAAAAAAAAATTAATTTGAGACTTTTTTCATAAATTAGACCAAAATATTGGGACTTTATTTATTGAAGATTTCCCTTTTTTGTATTTATATTTTTGATGAGTTTTGTAAAACAAAAATGTTGATTAAAATTTACAAGAAATAATTAATTTTCCATAAAACTTGAATCACCATTGTTTGAAATTATAAAGAGAATGTCCTTTTGATTTTAAGGACAACTCAAGTCACATTTGAGATATTTATTTTTAAAGTTGTCCCATAAAATATTGACCAAAATACTAAGCATCTTATAATATTGATGTGAAAATGAGATATAATTGTTTTATAAAGATATTCATGCATATAATGAAGTATAAGAATGATAATAAGAGTCTATTGATGATGTATCCATCTACAATAATACTATAACTTCAACATAAGCCATGAATATATTTAAAAAACTACTATATCATTCTTTCTTATCAAAATCATGGGATGCTTATTATTTTTATTAATACTCTCTAGCATAAGATTTAACATAGATATCTCAAAAGTGCTTTGAGTTATCATCAAAATTAGAAAGAATATTTTTATATAATTTCAGACTATGATGATTCTACTTCTTGAGGTATGTGGTGTTAGATTGTGTATTTTTTAAAACATTGAAACGTAACAAAAGCAAACTTTAATACCATTATCCACTAGGATCACAGATTCAGTGAATCCTTGCAACAAATATATGTTGGATTAGGTGTCTAAGCCATGACTAATAATTAGTATTTACCTAATTAATAGAAGCACAGTCCATTTGGGTTGCCCTCATGGCTGGAGGTTTGGTAGAAAATTCGGTAGAGAGAAAGGTTGATTTATTATGGGATTAATAAATCAACAAGAATTAAATATATGGTTTATTAATATATTAAAGTGATAATATATTAATTAGAAACTATATTAATTAATTAGGAATTAATCCAGAATTAATTGGATTTAATTTGGGGATTAAATTAATTAATTAAAGGTGCAGGGACTGAAACTGTAATTATTCAATAGTTGAATAAGTGGCAGTGTGACAGTGACCAGTGGAAGTCGAAATCCATATATGGAAATATATGATTTTCGAAATTGATATATAGATAAAAAGGAATTTGAATTATAAGATAAAAGATTTATCTTATTTGAATTCAAAAAGGTTTATCTCTAAGGTTTATCAACTGGCCATTTGAAAAACTATAAATAGGGGTTCCCAGGCACCATATTGAATTCGCCACTTTCAAGATCTCTCTCTGGATTTTCGATTTTTCCTCTCCTCTAGCTTGGGTGTGACTTTCATTTGAGGCAGGATATTTTTGCTGCTCAGCTTCCAGAAAATTCTAAAAGGTTGGTTTTTCTAGTTTTATTCTTTTAGTTAATTTTCTTGTGGCTTTTAGGTTTTGTTATATGTTCAATTAGAAGAAAACATAGATCCTTATAGGTTGCATGTGAACTTAGGTTATTTAGTTCATGGTTTGCAGAAAACCTTTCAGTGGTATCAGAGCCTGTTTTGTTTTCTTGTTGAATTGCTATAACTGTTTTAGGGTTTAAAGCTTCTAAACCCTATTATTGTATGGATCGACTTTTAGGATTAGGGTTTTGGAAACCCTAATCCCCCCATGTGATTTTCGAAATTTGCTAAAGGGTTTTAGGAGGTTTTCTATTTTTGGTAACTTTATTTGTTAATTAAATGGATAACCTTAAACCCCATTATTTGAATTCGAAATCTAGGGGGTTTAGGATAGGTTTTAATTAATTTGATTAATTTGGATAAACCTATCTTCATTTGAATTAATTTAATTAATTGTTAATTAAAAGATAATTCAAAAAGGATTTAATTAATTTTAAATTTTCGAAAATTAATAGAAAAATCCAGAAAAATATTTTAAAATGTTTAAAATATTTAGATTTAATTAATTTAATTAATTGGTAATTAAAATTGATTAAATCGAATTTAAGGTTTAATTTAATTTAAAATTTAATTGTTAAATTTGGTAAAATTAAAAGATAAACCTTGAATATTTTAAAGGGTTTTAAAATACATCTTATATATATTATTAAAAGTTAATACTATATATATATGAGATAAATTTGGTTAGTCAAATCAATAGTAGGCCTCATTCACGAAGCTGGTCTATAAAGTGGGTATAAGGAGACTGCCTATAAAATGGTAGTCTAATGGGTGAACACTCTCACCCACCGCTCGCCTGATCAGTGGAGGGTCGTTAGCCGAACGGGTTTGACAGAACCACTAAATCATTAAAAGTATAATGATCAAAGTACTAGAACCTTTACACAAAATCCCAATCTAGTTACTTTAGGAAAAATGCGAATTTGATGCTAACCCATGAAATTGCACATTGCACTTTATGAAACGTTGGTGGAGCGTGTGTGGTTTACCGGCACACCAATGGGGGTTCATAAAGAGTGGCAATGGGTGTCTCGGGTGTTATCATTGTTGATGGAGCGTGTGTGGTTTACCGGCACATCAATTTGAGATGATAATGGACCCCGAGAGTACCAAGCTAATTTGCATGGTTATTCACACCCGGTTTGTGATCCTCGGCATCCCAGTCACAAACGGTGGGGCATATCCGAGATTAAAACATGCTATTGAACAGTTCAATAAATCTCAAAAGAAACTAGGAATTCCATTTATAATAAGATTATTTTTCTGCGGTGGAATCGGCTGAATCGTCATTCGCCTACCTTTATAAAATTTGCTTATAGATTACGGCATCCCTCTTCTATGTTGCAAATTGTTATAGTTGGATCCTAGCCTTATTTTATATTGGGTTATTATAAGGACCGACAAGTATCTAATTAAACTTACCTTCTTTTATAGATGTCTTCTGCTGATCAAACCGCTCCCCACTCAAACTCCAGTGTTCCCTCAATCCTCTCACTGTGTTCCAAGGTTCAATTGAACGGGACAAACTACAATGACTGGATTAGAAACATCAAGATGGCTCTGAGGTATGAGAACAAAGAGTATGTTCTCGAGACCGAGCTTGTCGATGTCGACCCCGAAACTGCTACTCCCGAGGAAATTGCCTCGTACCAAAAACATTCTGATGATGCGACCAAAGTGGCCTGCATCATGATTGCCACAATAAACCCCGAATTGCAGAGAATATACGAAGACTACTGGCCCTATGAGATGCACCGTGAGCTTGCGGAAAAGTTCCGTAAGCAAGAGCGCATCGAAAGGTGCGAGGTGGTCAAGGACTTCACGAACAGCAAACCTAAAGATGGAGAGTCCATCTGCGCCCATGTGCAAAGAATGCAAGGTTACGTGGAGCGGCTTAGAAAGCTTGCGATGCCTGTACCGGAGGAGTTGGCCGTTGACATAGTGCTTAACTCCCTACCGAGTTCTTATGACCAGTTCAGGCTGGCTTATCATTTGAACAACAATCAGGCTAACCTGACTGAGTTGCATCGCATGCTTCGAGTTGCTGAAGACGGGATGAAGGGTAAAAGTGTACCCTCGGTTAATCAGCCCGTCCTAGCCATTGGAAGTGGCAAAGGAAAGAAGAGGAAGGGCCCTCCTAAGCAAAATTGGAGGGAAAAGGTTCAAGTCGGGTCATCAAGCAATGGCTCAAGAACCAAGGCTTCCCATATTCCTTGTGTGGCCAACCCTGATGAAGCCAATTGTTTCTACTGCAAAGAGAAGGGCCATTGGAAGAGAAGCTGCCCCAAATACTTGCAGGATGTCAAGGATGGGAAAGTAAAGCCATCGACATTAGGTATATACACTATCTCTAAAAACTCACCATCTTCTAATTCTTGGGTCCTTGATACAGGATGTGGTTTTCACATTTGTTCTGATCTGCAGGGCCTAAAGGAAAGCAGGGAGGTGGAGCACGGTAGACTGAACTTGATCATGGGCAATAGGAGATCGTCCCATGTTACCAAGATCGGCGTTTACAGTTTAGTGCTTAGTAGTGAAGTTTGTATAGATTTATTAGATTGTTGCTATTAGCCAGAAATGGCAAGGAATATTATTTCATTTCACGCATTATTCAGACAAGGATTTCATTTTTCTTTTGATAATAATATTGGATCTATTTATGTTTTCAAAAATGGTATTTTGAATTTTACTGCTTATCCTTGTGATGTTGTGTATGAAATTGTGAAATGTATTGACAATCTAGGACATAGTGTAAATTATATTGATTCTACTAGTGATGTGGAAAAGGCATGTCTGTGGCATAGTCGGCTCGGGCACATCAGCAAGAAACGCATCGCCCAACTCCAAAAGGATGGAGTGTTGGAATCATTCGACCTCAAGTCGGATGATGTATGCGAATCTTGTCTGTTGGGAAAGATGACTAAATCACCTTTCAAAGGGTCTTTTGAAAGAGGTGAGGGTCTATTGGACATCATTCACACGGATGTGTGTGGTCCATTCAGATCAACCACAAAGGATGGCACGCGGTTCTACGTGACTTTTACCGACGATTTTAGTAGATACGGTCATATCTACTTAATCAAGCACAAGTCGGACACCTTTGAAAAGTTCAAAGAGTTTAAGAACGAAGTAGAGAATCAATTAGGCAGGAAGAAAAAGATGCTCAGATCCGACAGAGGCGGAGAGTATCTAAGTATCGAGTTCCTAGACTATCTAAAGGAATGCGGAATAGTTTCGCAGTTGACACCTCCCAGGACACCACAGCTGAACGGTGTTGCGGAGAGGCGCAACCGAACCCTGTTGGACATGGTTCGTTCCATGATGAGTCGAGCTTCACTTCCAATTCACTTCTGGGGGTATGCCTTAGAGACTGCCGCCCATATCCTCAATCTTGTCCCAACTAAGAAGGTTGCGAAAACACCTCATGAGATGTGGACGGGGAAAGCCCCCTCGTTGGCACATATCAAGGTCTGGGGTTGTGAGGCTTTCGTTAGACGAGAGACTCAAGACAAACTCGCAGATAGAAGCGAAAGGTGTTTCTTCATTGGTTATCCCAAACAGTCCTTTGGATATCTATTCTACAGACCAAGCGAGGACGTGGTCTTTGTAGCTAGACGAGCGGTCTTTCGAGAGAGAGAGCTCGTATTCAAAGAGGACAGTGGGAGTACCATTGATCTGGAAGAAATTCAAGAGTCATCAGATGACGCAACCTTAGGAGAAACTAGCAACCAACATGAGGAAGAAGTTCCTGTTGGTCCGACAGATGTATCCTTACCTCTTAGGCGTTCCGGTAGGGTTAGCATGCCACCCGAGTTTTATGGGTTCCATATAACTTCGGATGGGGACACGTTTGTCAGTGATAGGACACTGATAAATTTGGATGAACCAGCTAACTACCAGGAAGCAATGGCGGGCCCTGAGTCTGCCAAGTGGAAAGAGGCCATGGATAGCGAGATCAAGTCCATGTATGACAATCAAGTTTGGAACTTGGTTGATAATGTACCGGGTCGAAAGACAGTCGGGTGCAAATGGATCTTCAAGAAGAAGACCGACATGGACAGAAAGGTACACACTTTCAAGGCAAGTCTGGTTGCGAAGGGCTTTACTCAAACCCCAGGGGTTGATTATGACGAGACCTTCTCACCAGTAGCCAAGATAAAGTCTATTAGGATTATGCTGGCCATAGCTGCATTTCATGACTATGAAATTTGGCAGATGGACGTCAAAACCGCTTTCCTTAATGGAAAGTTGACTGAGGATGTTTACATGAATCAGCCAGAGGGTTTTGTCGATGCAAAGTATCCTAATAAGGTGTGTAAGCTTGAAAGGTCAATCTACGGATTGAAGCAAGCTTCTCGCAGCTGGAATCTTTGTTTCCATGAGAAAGTCAAAGAGTTTGGTTTCTCTAGGAGCGAGGATGAGTCCTGCGTATATGTCAAGGCTAGTGGGAGTATAGTCACCTTTCTGGTGCTGTATGTCGATGACATACTGCTCATGGGAAACGATATTCCAACCTTGCAAGATGTCAAGGCTTGGCTTGGGAAATGTTTCGCCATGAAGGACCTAGGAGAGGCTGCCTATATTCTCGGGATAAGAATATTGAGAGATAGGAAGAAGAGACTAATTGGACTTAGTCAGGGTACATACTTGGAAAAGGTACTAAAGAGGTTTAGTATGGAAAATTCCAAGAAGGGAGAGCTACCTATCCAAAGTAATGCAAAATTGAGTAAGACTCAAAGTCCGAGTACAGACGAAGAAATAGCTGAAATGAGTCGGGTACCTTACGCTTCGGCTGTAGGATCGATCATGTACGCTATGACGTGTACTCGCCCTGACGTGGCCTTTGCATTAAGCATGGTCAGTCGGTACCAGGGTAACCATGGAAGGGCGCATTGGATAGCCGTAAAGAATATACTCAAGTATCTACGAAGGACAAAGAACATGGTGTTAGTCCTTGGTGGCAGTGATACCTTAAGATTTGAAGGATATACAGATGCCAGCTTTCAGACGGATAGAGACAGTGGTCGGTCTCAGTCGGGCTGGGTATTCCTTTTGAACGGTGGAGCAGTTACTTGGAAAAGTTCCAAGCAAGAAACAGTGGCTGATTCTACGTGCGAATCAGAGTACATAGCAGCAAGTGAAGCGTCAAAGGAAGCGGCTTGGCTGAAGAACTTTATCGGTGACCTTGGAGTAGTCCCGAGTATTCAGGAGCCCTTGGAACTGTTCTGCGATAATGAAGGTGCGGTCGCCTTGACAAAGGAACCGCGAGATCATGGAAAGTCCAGACATATCGACAGAAAGTACCACTACATCAGACATAGGGTAGAAGAAGGTCACCTCCTTGTAAAGAGGGTATCATCGGAAGATAATCCTGCAGATCCCTTGACAAAGGCTCTGAGTAGGATTAAGCATAATCAGCATGCTAGGAGCATTGGATTAAGAGATGATATAAGTTTTTGTAATTAGATAGGTTTCGAAACTTGTAACAATGTATTGTATTTGACTCTTGTGATTTAATAATAGAGATTTATTATGGTTTACTACTCTTGTCAATACTTTATCATTGTGTTTCATTTTGCATGTTTTACTTCCTGAATAATTGGATTATTCAAATATCCACAGTCGCTCATACTTTTAGGAAGTAAGTATGAAGTAAGGCTGTCATGAATTGGTAATAGATTGTCTAAGGAGTTAGACATTGCAATTGGATTGCTGCACCATTCGTGAGTACTTGGAAATGGAGATTTGAGTATTGGATAAACCCGCGCTCAATGGATTGCTTCATGGATTACATCACGAGCAATATTGAGACAATAATATCTTTTGATCTTTAAGCTAAGACATATGAGTTATGATTTACTAAGACAGTTGTTCATTGATAATACGAAAACGCATCGGTAACTCGATGTTATAAAACGTATTGTTGTGAGTAATTTGTCTGGTAAAAGACATAAGTATATGAGTCAAAGCTTATTCGTCCCTTGACCCTAATGGGAAACAGATATCTGTAGGCCTCTCGATGATTTTGAAGTTGACTAAAATGGTTGGCTAACCGGGACTAAATTAGTAGTCTAAGAGTCATATGCAAATCGGAAATCGAGGAACAGTGAATCAGACCGGATTGATTTTATCCATGTCTTGAGTCTGAAAATATCTTGTTGGACGGAGGATCATATGATCACTTATCTATGGACAGGACTGATTAGATCAGAGTTTGGCATTGGTTTTTAGGAAGCTACAAGTGCTGGTTAATTAGAGGCTAAATTGGTAATTATAGTCATAGACTTATCCAAGTGGGAGACTGTTGGATTAGGTGTCTAAGCCATGACTAATAATTAGTATTTACCTAATTAATAGAAGTACAGTCCATTTGGGTTGCCCTCATGGCTGGAGGTTTGGTAGAAAATTCGGTAGAGAGAAAGGTTGATTTATTATGGGATTAATAAATCAACAGGAATTAAATATATGGTTTATTAATATATTAAAGTGATAATATATTAATTAGAAACTATATTAATTAATTAGGAATTAATCCAGAATTAATTGGATTTAATTTGGGGATTAGATTAATTAATTAAAGGTACAGGGACTGAAACTGTAATTATTCAATAGTTGAATAAGTGGCAGTGTGACAGTGACCAGTGGAAGTCGAAATCCATATATGGAAATATATGATTTTCGAAATTGATATATAGATAAAAAGGAATTTGAATTATAAGATAAAATGTTTATCTTATTTGAATTCAAAAAGGTTTATCTCTAAGGTTTATCAACTGGCCATTTGAAAAACTATAAATAGGGGTTCCCAGGCACCATATTGAATTCGCCACTTTCAAGATCTCTCTCTGGATTTTCGATTTTTCCTCTCCTCTAGCTTGGGTGTGACTTTCATTTGAGGCAGGATATTTTTGCTGCTCAGCTTCCAGAAAATTCTAAAAGGTTGGTTTTTCTAGTTTTATTCTTTTAGTTAATTTTCTTGTGGCTTTTAGGTTTTGTTATATGTTCAATTAGAAGAAAACATAGATCCTTATAGGTTGCATGTGAACTTAGGTTATTTAGTTCATGGTTTGCAGAAAACCTTTCAATATAAACTAGAAAGTTGAGAACAAAATCACACCCTTGTAGATCTAGGTTCGACTTCTTCAATTGATGTTCTCGAAATGATGTAGAGCCCAAACCAAAAATCCTCTCTTGAAGTAGCCTCCGAAGATGATGATTAAGCAATAAGCAAAAACATTCTTTCTTAAGACTTGCATCAAAGTCGTCGCTAAAACAGGGAGGAGAGGGAAGCCGTGAGCAATCTTTTGCCGAGAGGGAGAGAAGAATAATGAGAATCAAAACTGTCAACACTCTAGTGTCAACCGGCTAGGACTAGTTACCAAATCTAATCATTATCTTGACTAGATTAAAGCTCATCATTATCCTCATATTTGATATTCAAATACTTTTCTTTTAACCTATTGAGTTCTACTAGTTTCTAATTTACTTATCATGAAATAATAAGTCAACAAACTAGTCCCTCATTATTCACATTTTTCATTTTTGTAGGGTTATGATGATCTCATGAGCACAAAGCAACAAAAGCATAAAAAACCAAAACTTGATCATCATGACCCAATACGGATCTTGTTCTAGCAACTTTTAGCAACAAAATAACATTTAAGGGAAATCAAGTATTTACATATTATGTAGAACAATAGAACCGATTTCTTTTTAGTTTTGGATGACTTGAAGGTCCAAAATAACACCTCAATGATGTAGTCGCACCCAAGAATAATGGTCTAGCAACACTTGACAACTCCTTGTTCTTTCTTTGTGGAAAAAACAAAACCCAAGCACCCAAAGAGAGGGGAAGCCAATAGAGAGAAGATGTCGTGAGCAAATAGGGCAAAAATGGAGGGATTGAGTCAAACATCACTTTGAGGCCGACCTTAAGGTTGATTTTCTTGTGTTTATCTTGATTTTTAATTAGTTTATTTATCCCTTAATCCAAGGGATAAATACAAACTAATTCAAATCCAACATAATTACACTTAGACCTTCTTATTTTCTCTATTTTCTATTTAACTCACCATAAGGTGACATGTTAATAAACTAGTTCCTCTAATTTTCCTTTCGTCATTTTAAGCTTAAATCATGTCTTGCGTGTAACCCAAAAGATTCCTGCTAATTATGGAAAGTCACTAACTTGTTGTGACCATGGACATATTTCAGTCTCCTACTAGCACATGTCACAACAAATGTATACTCTTACCTTTCTTAGCCTAGCAAGGTATATGCCTTCCAAGACTACACTTGTATTCATAACCTAGAGGTATGAACAATCTTAAGTAAGTGATAGAATATTCCTTTGTTTTGTGGTATCTATATGAACGTAAGAAATGAAAGCATGTCAATCAAACAATCAATACTATGTTTCCCGATAGAGATTTGTGATGACCACCAACAAACTACACTATTGATCAATTATCAACTTAGCCTAAGTACGGCGTACATTTTGATGCCAGCACCAAATCATTGAGGGGCCTAGGGATATCACTTCTCCTATTATGGAAAAAGGAACAAATAAACTTTCATTACATGGATCCCGTCCACTCATCAAGTCATACCTAGACATTCCCTGTATGGTTGCCGGTTATGGACAATATTCTAGAACACCAAAGCACAACAGTCTTCAGGCCTTCAAATCACATGCATCTCCGTTTGAAGAATATAGGATATTACTATCTTAGAATTACTCATGAAAATTTCCATTAAGTAATCTCTAAGTAGTGGTTACTCAAATACTTAATCTCCATTAAGTACACATGAGTCTTAAGTCGCATCTCCATGTTATGTCCATTTCCATTGACAGTCTACTAATACTCCATAACAGTCTTAAAACACTACTTACTTTTCGAAGTACGATTGACTGTGAAGGTTTTGAGTAATTTAATATTCAGGAAGTTAATAAAACATGCAAAGTTGGAGCACAGTGATAAACTAATGAAATGACTGCACCATCCATATATTAAGATCTCTACAGAATAATCATCAAATTAGATAAAAATTTACACTGCATAAGTGTAACACCCGCGTCTCACACTAGATTACGAATACCTGAATATAATTAATTTATAAACTTAATTATGATATAAGTATTATTAATTTAATTATAGTGTTTATATGAATATTTAGGTATTTTAAATTATATTAAATATTAATGAAAAAGGAAAATAAAAATGATTATATGTTATTTTAATGTAATATAAGGGTTAAATGTGCAAAGAATGAAACCTATTATTATTTAAAACAAATTATATATAACAAGGTGAAGAGTGCTTGGATTAGAGGGACTAACATGAAAATCGGTAAAAGAGACCATCTAAATAATTGAAAACGGGAAATAGGGATATTTTGAATAGGAGACTTAAACTTAGGGACACGACAGCCGAGGCCATCAAATCTTCTTCCATTAGAGGATGACCAGACAACCGAATCGAGATACCACCAGATAACCGAACCAAGGCACATGACAGCCAAATCGAGGTTTCGATTCCAGCATGCATCAGTTCCAACCATATCTAGACACTACATTTGATCTTCATCTACTGACAAGATTGGACTCTTGATGTTAAATGCTCCTCTGATGACATATCTCTACTTGACTCTAGATTCAACCACCTTTAACGAACTCTATAGATTCGATGAATCCATCTAACCTTCCTAAACTAATAACAACAGATTGACCAATGTACGAAGCTTATATATAAACTGAATTTAGGGCTACATCTCGTCAGAAATCAAATGCAAATACCAAAGAGAGAAATAGCGAGAGAGATAGAGAGACGGAGATAATGAGTTCCTGTTTCAGCGATCAAGGGTTCAAGAAGGAGAATTCAGGGCGGGATACAAAGCATATTCAGGTAAGCATTCTTCTGTCCGATGAACGTATTTCATGTAAACTGATTAATTAGCTACGTAAACTTCTTTAATTTATCTTTTTCTATTCAAATAAACCGTACTATTGTTCTTTATTTATGGTCGAGATACAGTGTGGGTGAGTTGAGGCAAATCTACAGAAGACCTGTAAGAAAGGGGTCTGGATAACACGGGGTTATTGCAAAGTCTATTGAGAAGTCTGTGCTAATATCCATGATACCATGGGATATAAGAACATACGATGAAAACTCTAAGAACAAATATCTAAGAACATGAAGAACAAAAGAGATAGATCATGAAGAATAAGAGAGATAGATAATATTTCTTGTATTGAAGAGAGAACTCAATACTTTTGAGCTTCACTTGAGAGAGATTCGGGAAAAGAGTTTAGGAAAACTCCTTTAAGGTTAACATCATCTATTCCTTGGAGGCAATAGAAACGTTGCGACATCCGATCGTAGTGTTTTTCAAGATCTTTCTTTTGAAAAGAACAACATTTCATTTTTATGAATTCTTCCCTTGCTTGAATAGTGTGCTAAAAAGGGCTTTCGATGAATTCATTATGGATGATACTTATGAAATCTTCAGGAGATTGACTTTGCTTTAAAGTCAATTGTCTTTATTCACCAAGGCTGAGGTACCAATCTCGCAAACGACCTTGGATTCTAGCAATGAATCTTTTAATGACCATATCCATTGAATATTATTGAAGCTCAGCTGGACACCATGTTTGCATTTCAATACATCGTTCACGCCATCTGGTGGGAGGGATATTGTCAAAGGTGAATTGCATTTTAGTATCAAATCTAGGAGCTTTCTTGGTGAAAGACGACCTAGTTCGGGTAGAAGAGGATTCATCAACATCCGTATCATCTGGATCTTCTACATGCATTTCTAAATTTTCTGTCATAAAAATATGCTCAAATTCTTTATTATGTTCAGGATCTTCATTATCAATTACTTCGTCTTCAGAATGAGATGATGGGTCAAGGAAGGGAGCAACAAGCGGGGGAACCTGGGGGCTAGTAGGTATAGTAAGGTTTGAAAGAAAAATGGCCATGGGGTTGATAAGAGCAATAGGAAAATGGCCATGGGGTTTATTTGTGTTGTTGAGAAAGGATCTGAGTGAGAACCTTATTCTGAGCTACAACATTTTCACTTTGCCAGTTCAAAGTAGCTTCTGCAGTGCTGACAGAGGCAGCAACTCCTGGACGTGATCGTTGTAGGATTCTTGATTTTCCATTCATGCTTAGTACGTTGTTCAGGATTTTCGAATGAACTTAGAGGAGGAAAATTGACATTGTAGGATTGGGAAGCAGAAGTAGAAGTATCTGTGGAGATAACACTACAATTTTCCGGAGGAGGTTGTGTGGTTAGAGTTGGGAAAAGACGGTCTTTGTGCATGATGGATAAAGCTGTTTGGTTGTATGGGGAAAGTTTCGTGGGTTGGATAGTTTTGCAAGGATGAGGATCGGGTTTGGGAAGTTACTTCTTGTATAGAACATAGTAGTTGACAATGCCTATCAATATCAAGTATTCTAGTCGTCGTTAGGCCCTATTCTTAGTGAAATTATATCATATAAGTTGTGGTATTGCTCACTTTTGTGCTTAGTGCTTGTATGCGAAAAAAGATAAAAACAGGGACTAAAGACATACAAAATGAAGAAGTTTGGATAAAGTTCACTTTTCAGTCGAATATGTAAGCGCACCGTGAGTAGAAGACATGCGCGTTGCAGATACTCAAAGGATCAGGCCAATAAGTTGAATTTGAAACAGCGAAACGCGGGGATAAGGATAAGGCGCGCCGCGGTTTTAAGCCATGCACGACGCGATTAGCTCGAATTCTCAACTATAAATAGAGGTGTCTAGGTCGAATTTTAGGAGCGAAGAAACGACGCAAAGGTGCAACCTAGGCTTCTTTGACTCAAGATTTCGGATTTCAACAGCTTTAATTAGTATTTTTATGTTTTTAATTTCTTTTTAGCATTTTAATAGTTTTAGTAATTGCTTGATTCCTTCGATTCTGAATTGTAGAATTAGTTGGAACAAGTTTAGTTTGGATATTTTCGAAGTTAGAACATTGTGGTTTCTGGATTTGGTTTTAGTTTATAATAATCATTCGGTTTGAGTTATGTTGCATGTTTTCGGTATTTGTTTATGTTTAATTGCTTGTTTGATGTTTTGGATGATTTAATGCTTCTGATTTTTCTGGAATTCACTTCTGGAATCAGTAAGTTAGTTTGGTTTAAGGTTTAGAATAGTTTAGTTTAGTTAATGCTTGTTTTAGTTTTCGGTACTTTATTTTATCGGTTTTCGAGAATTGAAGGAAACACCGCCGACTATAGCGTGACACTGTAGTTGGTAATTCTGACACTATATCTTGACCACGAGACTCCCACGGATCGACCCTTGCTGCTACTATACTAGTTTACGGGTGAGGTTTTATTTTCTATTTTTGACCGCATAACAACCTAGGTGTGTCAAAATTTGGCGCCATTGCCGGGGAGTTGTGCGCTTAAGATAGATTGTCAGTGATTTGTTTTATGATTTTTATTTTAGTTTTTGGTTATTTCGTTGATTTAGTAATTTGGTTTTTGGTTTTGATGGCCGTTTGCACTAGTGCATGCGTACCTGCCGAGGTGAGCAAACATCACCTCTTTTGTTTGATTCTGAGATTGAACGAACCACGCATAGAAACCGTGTGCGTAGGCGCTTGATCAACATGAGTCCCGATAGTGTAGTAGTTGAGGACATTACCAATGATCCTACGGGCGAGGTATCGGGGGAAGCATCATTCATACCCCAAGTTTCATCAGAGTTTCATATAAGATCCACTAGTGCTAGTGGCGGTGCAGTTTCAGCCACTGCACCTATACCATCATGCACTCAGCCTATGGTTCAACCTTTGAGTCAACCGATTATCAACCATTTGGGAAATCCCGTATCTACTGCAATGAGCTGGGGAGCACCGACCCGTTATGGCACCCCACGTTTGCGTCTATTACAACAACCACCCATTTATAAACCTCAACCACCTTTTCAACCCATACCACAACAACCTCAACTTCAAATTCAACCACAACAACCACCACAACAATACCAATATCAAGATGGAGATCCAGTCTACCATGATGAGGATGAAGGATGGATGCCAAACCATCCTGTACAGGAGAATCAACAATGGAACTGAGGTTGGGGACCTCCGAGACGACATCAATATCAATATCAACAACAAAGGCATCGACATTATAACAACGAGTTATATAATGACAGTAATTTCGTTCCACCCTTGTACTTTGCTCAACCGATCGAGCAGTCGGTTGCATCACACTTCCAACCTCGGGAGTATGATGACGCATCGCCCATTTACTTTCCTAAAAATGTTGATAGCCAGGTAGAGATTAGACCACAACTGTTAGGATTTTTACCTGAATTTAGAGGATATAAGCAGGATGACCCTTACAATCATCTGTATGAGGTTTTGGCCATAGCTAATGCTAATATTCCTAGGAACACTAATATGAACATTTTTAGATTAAGGCTATTTCCTTTTACTCTAAAAGATAAGGCCGAGTATTGGTTCACATCCTTGCAACCTAATAGCATTACAACCTGGGAACAACTTAAGGCAAAATTTCTCCAAGAGTTTTACCCGGCCAGCAAGACGACAGAAATCAGGCTAGCTATCCATGATTTCCAGCAGAAGCCAGGAGAGGCATTTCAAGATGCATTCGAGAGATTGAAGGAGCTGATGCGATCCTGTCTGCACCATGACATTCCACGGTGGCAAGTTGTGAAGTTCTTCTATGATGGGGTAGATACAACAAATCAAGCTATGGTCAACGCTTCATCTAGTGGGACGATTATGATGCAAGAATGATGCCTGGAGGTTTTTGGAGTAATTAAGTAATGGGTCTAAATAAAATAATTCTGCAAGAAAGCCAGTTAGCACCGCAGCAGCTGTTGGGACCGACATTGAGTGGATAAAGGATGTCAAAAAGGAGATAGGAGAATTAAATAGGAAGTTTGATAGGCTGATGGCAACTCTTCAACAAGGACCACAAAATCTTCAGCAAGGTAATCAACAAGGGCAGAGGACCCAGGAGGTCAACCAGGTTTATGGTCAAGGACAATACAACAACAATAATGGACGACCACACCGACCTTTTAATCAAGGAAACCAGAATTACAACAACGACCGTCAAAACAACTATCAAGGGCCATCCTCTACCCAGCAAAGACAGTTCCAGGCTGCCAACTGGCTCACCTAGGTCGTCGTGCGGTCAAAAATAAGAAAAATACCTAACACACACACTAGCACAGTGGTAGTCAGGGTCGATCCGCAGGAGTTACGTGGTCAAGTCAGGTGACAGATTACCAACTATAGTGTCACGCTATAGTCAGAGGACTTAGTTCCTAAGCTTTTGACTACTAATCCCAGAAAACATAAACTGAAACAATTCCAACCAAACATAAACTTAAACTAAACTCCAAACAAACCTAGTCACTTACTGAAATCAGAAGTACATATCTAATTTAGAAGCAAACAAAGGCAAACAATCAAACATAAACCAAGGTATAAACTAAACCAATAACTAAGGTCCAACTGAATAGTCACTGGCTAAAGTTCAACCCACAAGGCTAACCCTAGTTGGCTACTGAAATCAGCAAAGGAATTCAGTCCAAACAAGGTCATACAAACATCCAAACACCAAACAAACAAGCACAAGCCAATATCAAGCATAACATACCAAAAAACCATAATTACTTGTAACCAAATGATTATCATAAACTAAACTCGGATCCACGAGTACAAACAATAACCAAATGATTCAAAAACATAAACTAAAGCCTAATATCAGTGGCTGTCACTCCAAAAGATACTAGCTACCAAATGTGAAGTTGCAGAAGCTTAATCTCGGAGTCAAAGAGCCTTGAGGTCGATTTTTCACCAGGTCTTTGCTAGGGTTTTCGGCTGAAAAAGCCTCTATTTATAGTTGCAAAATTTCCGCAGCCGCGCCGCGCATTTATGGTTTCTGCGGCGCGCGTACTAATCTTTTCCCGTTTTATCAGCATTTGAATTTGTTCCACCGCCTTAGATCCACGTTGCGCCTTCTTGATTTCTGCGGCGCGCGTACGTATTTTCCTGACTTTGCCTTCTTCTTCAAACTTCCTCCAATTTGCACGCTTTTGGTCCCTGTTTTTATTATTTTCTTCCAAACAAGTACTGGCACGAAAAGTGAGAATACCACGATATATATGATATAATTTCACTAAGAATAGGGCTCAACAACGACTAAAATATGTAATATCACTAGGCGTTGTCAAAAACCCCACACTTGTGCCTTGCTTGTCCCCAAGCAAGAGAGTTTTTAATAAATTCTAACTAAGACTCAAATAATTTTTGACTGTGTTCAGTTTCAAAGCTTATTGCCCTATGAGTTAGAGTGAAATAGTTCATGAAAACCTAATCAGAGTGTTCTTTGGAATTCATGGCTTTCTAGAGAACCCTTGATTACAAATTTTCTGTCCACAATGAAGTGTACTTACTCATTCAGATTCTAAAGGCCATTAAGGAATTGTCCATGACTTTCGATGCTGTCCGTGTAACGAGCTTTCGAAAATACCATCCCAAACTAGACGATCTTAGGTGGTAAGGTGCACAAGTGCCTCTTCGAGGCCACCCTTTTCGGACCTACCAGCTCGAACAACAAAGGCCACAGATTGACAATTCCTTCCTAAATTCCAATCCTAAAACACTCTAATCGTCTAACTCCTAAAACTCAACTTGTTTGACTAAACTAATAGCATGGTAATAACTACATAGTATTTCTCGAAAAATACTATTGCTATAAACAATCACAAACCATTCGTTTCAAAATTACAATCTAATAAATTTTTTGAAAAAGTTGCTAAAAATTTGAAAATTGGTATTTTTCCGCAAAAATTTCAAAAATAAACTCTTTCGACCGTCCACACCCCACACTTAAAACCGTACAACGTCCCCATTGTACAAAAATTATTTAGAATAAGGGAGAAAGAGTTACCCCTTTTGACGGTAGATTGCTTGGTTGGTGCTCGGTATCACAGGTACAAATTCGAACAAAAAGGTAATTGATTTCGCATTCTGGAGTTGTAGCGCAACAGTGAACACGCCGGTGGTCAAAACAAGTGGAGGGGGCATGGTGACCCCACACTTGTCTGAGACAACTCCTTCCCATTTTGTATAACATGCATGACTCAACAGAACATTAAATGCAAACATAACAAGAAAATATAAACAAAGAAATGTACAACAAGTGAAATGTTTGTGTTGCGGATGATCGCGGTGCGTGATTGAGGAACGCGCGTCGCGGTAATTACGAGAGTTGAAACTATCGTCAAGTGGGAAATGACACCGCGACGCGGTAATTTCAGCAGATTGTTACAATTTCAAATCTCACAATAAACGATTCAACACCAAAAACAACTATTTTATTACTGCCTACTGCCTTTAAGAGGCTTAGTTTCCTAAACAACTTTCCCTACAATTTATTCCTAAACTAAAAGAAAATGCAAAACAAATGTACTAAAAGAAAAATTCAAACATCATTACATCCATCCCTTTGTTAATTATGAGCCGTATCATCATAGTCACCTTCCTCTTCTTCTAGATCCTCCTCCATAGGCTCTTCCTCCTCTTCCCCTCGGAGTGTCAGCTGGGGTCTCGGCGGGGTACACCTGTTCTTTGCCATGAGTACGATCATACAATCTGCTAACCACAGGAGCTGTGTCTGTGTGTTTTCTGTTCTTCTATCCACCTCGTGCATGGCATAAGACTGGACCTGATGCTCCCGCATGTGTGCCTCCATGGTCCTCTGGAGTGCCTTTACCTCGTCCGCGAGGAATCGGGACTCCATGGTGGCTGGTGATGGACCACGAGGTAGAATGGTGCTCGACTTTGCCCGCTTTCTAGATGGCTCGGACCGGAGTGCCGGGTAGGGCATACGATCCACAGACGTGATCCCATCGTCCACGTATATAACATCTCGCGATGTAGTCACAGGCGGACAAAACAGGATTGGAGGGATGACCTCCAGTCCCTCAGTCGTGTGCTCAGATATCAGTCCATACGAGTCCGCCAATCGAGTAATGAAGTGTCCCCCTCCCAATGCGGTAAACTTCATCGGCGCATCGGTGATTTGTTTGAAAAATTCGGCAACGAAATACGGGATGTTACAAGTTTCCAACATCCTCGTTGCTGCCCACATCAAATGTAGCTCTTGGGGCAACACTTTCTCCTCATCTGCGCGAGGCCACTGTATCGTCGATATGAGCCGATGTAACATACGGTGTGCTGGTAGGTGCATATAACATTCCCGGACCGTATTTTCGTGGTTCCGGGTGGAGGATATCGTGCTACAGTACTCAGCTAGCGAGAAAGAGTCACCCATGGTACGGCTGGCGCGTCTGTGAAACGTCTCAAACTCCTGTGTCTGCGACTCCTCTTCGGTGTACAGCCCGATGCGGTACCCGAATTCCTGTAAAGTGCAACTGCGATCATGATTTCCCAGGCGAAATCAAACAGTCTCCAGAGTGTCCATACCAGTCTGTTTATGATCAAAATGATAACTGGCGAGGAATTGAAGGAAGACCTCACGATATACAGGTTCAGTTGTGTGGCATTTTCAAGTGCCCTGCAGGTATAAGTTAGCTCCCCTGCCTCGTATCCTTCTTGGACCAGCCAGTCCTTGAGATGATCCAGAATTCCTGATTTCCTGGTCAACTCCCAGTTGACCGTGCGGCAGGGCAATATACGCTTATGTCGACACATACCCCGACGATTGAGGAAGCTCGCCGCACGAACCCTATCAGTTTGGGTAGTCAAAGAATTCCAGTCAAGTGTTTCAGAACTACCAGATGACGACATAATGCCTGCAGAATGCATAAAAAATTGATGAGTCCACTATCCAGCGTTCGACGCGGCGCGCACCAGGCATACCGCGACGCGCTAAATGAACATTCAAGTTGCGACATTACGAATTACAGAGGCATTTAGTCAAGGTTCAAGACTATAAAGAAAAAGAGATGAAAAGAAGAAACTTACTTGATTTGCTGTGAAGAGAAGACGATGCAGATGAATTGGTTGATTGAAAAGATTTTTACCACGGTAAAAAGAATGACGAATTTAGCAGATGGATTATATACAAGTGTGGGAAAATTTGAATGGCTTCCAAACTCTGTTTTAGTGATTATCTTTAATTTCAAATTAAGATAAGGCCGCGGCGTGGGAAGCTTCTATCCGCGTCGCGTATAAAAATCTGATTTTAATTATAATCGCAAAAACTCGATACGCGCGGCGCGGATCCTAAGATCCCACGTCGCGGTATTGCAAAATTACCAAAATAACCCCACACTTGCTCTTTTCTCACTGTGATCAAATGGATGTGATGAATTACTATGCAAATATACAAATGACGATCGGGGTGCCTCCCGACAAGCGCTAAGTTTAACGTCTTCAGCCGGACGTACACTTACCTGATTTATGCAGTATACACTGGAACATCTACCACGAATTCGACTATCTCCACTTCCAGTTTCTGGAACGTGCCCGCAACGACATAAGGTTTGAGCCTATGTCCATTGACTTTAAATGGTTGACCACCTTTCAAGTCCTGAATCTCTACTGCGCCATATTCTGTGATGCTAACCACTGTATAAGGGCCATTCCATTTACTCCTGAGTTTCCCAGGAAACATCTTCAACCGCGAGTTGTACAGCCACACTTTCTGTCCTACCTCAAAGGTTTTCAAGCAGAGCTTGGCATCGTGATATCGTTTCATCTTCGATTTGTATGTGGCCGCGTTTTCATATGCTCCGTCTCGTAGCTCCTCTAACTCCGACAACTGGAGTTTCCTTTCTTTTCCTGCTTCCGTGTAGTCCATGTTGACTTGTTTGACTGCCCATAAGGCACGGTTGGCAAGCTCAACTGGCAGATGACAGCCTTTCCTATAAACCAGCCGATATGGAGTGGTTCCAATTGGTGTCTTGAAAGCAGTTCGATATGCCCAAAGCGCATCATCCAACCTAAGTGACCAATCCTTCCTATCGGTTTTGACAGTCTTTTTCAGAATTTCCTTTATTTGCCTATTAGATACTTCCACTTGGCCGCTCGTATGAGGATGATAGGGTGTTGCAATCCGATGATTCACTCCATAATGCTTTAGCAACCTTCCAAATTTAAAAATCTTGAAATGGGACCCTCCATCACTTATGATCACACGTGGAACTCCATGCCTAGTGAAAATGTTTTTCTTCACGAATTTACACACCACATGGTGGTCATTCGTACGGGTCGCCTCTGCCTTAATCCATTTAGACACATAATCCACTGCTACCAGAATGTAAACATAACCATGTGACGTAGGAAATGGACCCATGAAGTCAATTCCCCAGACATAAAAAATGTCCATTATCAAGATTGGGTTCAAGGGCATCTGATCCCTTTTTGATATGTTTCCTAACTGTTGGTAGTTGAGGCATTCCTTAGCAGTTTGATGTGCGTCCCTGAAAATTGTTGGCCAGTATAATCCAGCTTCGAGAACCTTGTACCCTGTCTTTTTACCACTAAAATGCCCTCCACATGTTGACGCGTGGCAGTGCTCCAATACCTCACCGATTTCACTATCAGGCACACATCGCCAAATTATTTGATCCTCTCCCACCTTGAAAAGGTCAGGGTCATCCCATATAAATCTTTTTGCATATGTGCGGAATTGCTTTTGTCTTTGTTTGGTCCAATGTGTCGGTATTGCTCCTGTGGCCAAAAAATTCACGTAGTTCGCGTACCAAGGAGCTCCAATAAGCTCCAGCAGCTGCTCATCTGGGAATGAATCCTTAATTCCCGCTTCCAATCCTTCAGTTGGTAATCGAGAAAGATGGTCTGCCACGATATTCTCTGCTCCCTTTTTGTCTTTAATCTCCACATCGAACTCTTGCAACAGAAGTATCCATCTAATCTATCTAGGTTTAGACTCCTTCTTTGCAAGCAAGTGTCTAACGGCGCTATGATCAGTGTAAACTACTACATTGGATCCCCAAATGTATGATCGAAACTTGTCTAATGCAAATACTACGGCAAGTAATTCTTTTTCAGTAGTTGTATAATTTAATTGAGCTTCAGAAAACGTTTTACTAGCGTAACAAATAACAACAGGTTTCCGATCAACTTTTTGACCTAATACTGCACCAGCAGCATAGTCACTGGCGTCACACATTATTTCGAACGGTTGAGTCCAATCAGGCGGTTTCAGGATAGGAGCTTTGACCAATTTATTTTTGAGGATATTGAATGCTTTTACACATTCTTCATCAAAAATAAATGGTGCATCTTTCAAGAGAAGACCGCAAAAAGGTTTGGAAATGGTACTAAAGTCTTTGATAAACCTACGATAGAATCCTGCATGCCCTAAAAAAGATCTGACCCCTTTCACCGATGTTGGGGGTGGCAACGTGGATATAACCTTGATCTTAGCACGATCAACTTCGAACCCTCTCTCAGAGACTATGTGACCTAACACTATCCCTTCTTTGACCATGAAGTGGCTCTTTTCCCAGGAGAGCACCAAATTCGATTCGACACATCTTTCCAATACTTTTTTCAATTGGTCTAAGCAGGCTTCGAATGTTGGTCCAAAGATTGAAAAGTCGCCCATAAAAATTTCCAATGCATCACCAATCATATCAGAAAAGATTGCCATCATGCATCGTTGAAATGTAGCAGGCGCATTACACAACCCGAAGGGCATTCTGCGAAATGCAAAAGTACCATAAGGACACGTGAATGTTGTCTTTGCCTGATCCTCCGGGTGAATTGCAATCTGATTGTACCCAGAATACCCATCCAAGAAACAGTAATATTTCTGTCCCGCCAACTTTTCCACGATCTGGTCGATGAATGGCAACGGAAAATGATCTTTGGAAGTGGCCGTATTGAGCTTTCAGTAATCGATGCATACTCTCCATCTAGTTACGGGTCTCGTGGATACCTTATCACCATCCTTCGTATCCACAACAGTTATTCCAGACTTCTTCGGCGCTGTCTGTGTCGGACTGACCCATTCGCTTTCAGAAATCGGGTATATAATTCCTGCATCTAACCATTTGAGAACTTCCTTTTTTACGACTTCCTTCAGATTGGGATTCAATCTCCTCTGTGTATCACTGGCCGGTTTAGCTCCTTCTTCTATAATGATTCGATGCATGCACGTGGTCGGACTAATTCCTTTTAAGTCAGCAATTGTCCAACCAATGGCCTCTTTGTGCTTGGACAATACCTTGAGCAATTCCTTCTCTTGTTCCCCTGTCAAGTCTGCTGCTAAAATAACGGGCAAAGTATCCTTGTCCCCTAGAAAGGCATACTTTAGGTGTTCTGGTAGCGGTTTTAATTCCAGCTTCGGTGGTTCTTGTAAGGAGGGTTTCAACGTCCTTAGAATCTCTGTCGGTAACTTCTCTATGTGAGCGCATTCGTCAGACTTCAAACCCTTCTCTCCTTCTACTTCTTTTTGCTACTCATCATCTTCAACACTTTCTTCTTCTTGAATCTTCATTGCCTCTGATTGTAGTACCTCAGGAGTGAACTGCTGCACTAGCTCATCTATGATATCTACCTGATAGCACTCTTCTTCTTCCATGCTACTTCCCTTGGCATTGGCATTGAAGATGTTGATCTTGGTCTGTTGATGCCCAAAGGATATTCCCATTTCTCCCGTGCGACAATCAATATTTGCGTTGGTAGTGGCTAAGAATGGTCGCCCTAAGATGATCGTGGGTTGTTCTCCATTGGTCGCCTGACGAGTGTCCAGAACTAGAAAATCTGCTGGGTAATAAAATTCTCCCACCTTGATGATAACATCAACTAGCATTCCCCTAGGGATCTTTGTAGACTTATCAGCCAGTTGTAAAATTACGTTGGTAGATCTCAAGGTGCCAAACTCGTGCTTATCAAACAACTGTCCAGGTAATATGTTCACACTTGCACCTAAATCTAACAAAGCCCTTTTAATGTGCACATCACCTAGATCCACGGAGATGAGAGGAACTCCAGGATCCTTCATCTTGGGAGGAAGCGCGTCCATTAAAATGGAACTTACATTCTCAGGTAAGCTAATCATTTTAGGTAAATGGGACAAGATATGTTTCTTGTGTATGCACATATCCTTAAGAAACTTAGCATACGCGGGAACTTCCTTGATAAGTTTAACTAGTGGAATGTTAACCTTAATCTGACTAAACAGTTCCCACATATCTTCTGCCTGTGGTCCCTTCTTCCCATATGGTCTTTTCTCTGGCTTTTCCAAAGCTGTAGGAAAAGGAACTGTCCCACTTGATTCTCCTTTCTCCCATGTACTCGTTTGCTTCTTCTTCTTCGCCTGTTCCTCCTTACCCTTCTTCTCTTCCTTATCCAATTCTTCTTTTTCATCAAAAATTATTTCTACATCGCTATCCTCGTCCACTGGTGGCGCTGTAACCTTATTATCTACTTTCTTCCCGCTCCTAAGCGTGATTACCTCATTCACTTGCACTTTTGACGACTGCACCTTCGCCTGCACTCTATCTTTCTCCATCTTAATAATCAATTCTCCTAACTTCAGAATTGCTTCTGAATTAGAATTCTCCACCTCCTGAAGCTTGACTAACATCCCAAAGATTTCCTGTATACCAATGTTCATTCCTCCCGCCGGATGTGGAGGTTTCACCTGCTGCTGCCTCATTGGTTGTTGCTTTACTTCCCGTTGTTGATTGCTTCGGAATGGTCTTGGTACGTTATGAAATCGACCATACCCACGCACTTGACTAATCTCCTCATGAGTCATCGAGCACTTATTATGATTATGTCCTATACCCCCACATGTATTGCATATAACTTACCCATGTAACACATATGCTCCCTTCTCTTGCTGAAACCTTGCGAGCATTTGATTAAACTTCTTACTCACAGCACTGAGCTCCCTCTAAATTTCTGTCTTCCATTTGCTTTCCGCTTCAGTGTTAGCTACATAGACTGTATTATCTTTCATGGTTCCACTAACCTTCGATCCTACGCTCAACTGCTCCAGGAATCTCCAAGCGTCTTCTGGCTCTTGTCACATAAATGTCCCACTTGACGAGGCATTTATCATTGCTTGATGTATTTCGCTGACTCCTTCAAAGAAAAATTTTACTAACTGCCATTTGGGAACCTTATGGTGCGGGCAGGATCGCAATAACTCCTTTAATCGATCAAATGCTTTGTGGAAAGCCTCTCTAGGCTGCTGCTGAAAGTTTTGAATTGCACGTCTGACTTCTGTGATTTTACTAACTGGATAGAACTCTTGTAAAAATATCGCCTTGAGTTGGTCCCAACTAGTGATACTATTAGACGGAAGAGAGGTGAACCAATATTTGGCCTTATCCTTTAATGTGAAAGGAAATAATCTTAATCTAAAAGTATCCCTATTGGTATTTCTAGGAGTATTAGCATTCGCGATAGATATGAATTCATACAAATGATTGTATGGGTCATCAGTTTTATATCCTCTGAATTAAGTTAATATTCCTATCAGCTGAGGCCTAATTTCTATATGGTATTCTACATCATCAGGAATATAGATGGGCGATGAGTCATCATACTCCCGTGGCTGGAAGTGTGATGCAACCGATTGCCCCCTTGGTTGTGCAAAATACAAAGGTCGTATAGGATTACCGTAACATTGAGGATCATTGTATCCCTGCTGACCTTGTAATGGTTGATGCTGTTGTTCTCTTCTTGGAGGTCCCCGACCTCGGTCCCATGGTTGTTGTGGTGCTGGTGGGACCCATCCTTCATCTTCCTCATCGTATCTCTCATCGGTCTTGTTAAGAAAGTGAAGGCTTTCACTTTTGCTTTGTCAAAAAGGTTGGGAAGAAACGTGGGAAACATATGATATGTTCTCACTGCCATCACAGCCTTTTTTTATTTCTCAACTTAGCATTCACACTGAAATTTTTGTATATAAATAGGAGGTTTTGGCTGACAGAAAAAATCGCACCACACAAACACAAACACAAACACAAAGAAACACAAACACATAGATAGATATATCACGATTTTGTGAGATAGCCTTTTGTGTAGAGTCTAGTTTGGCAGCCAAAAGTGCAAGTGATATTTTCTTGTGAGTGGTCAAACTACAAGTGCAGTTTAAGCCTTGTATGATTGTAATTTCTTGGTGTTAATAAAACCCTCTCTCTCTCTCGTTCGCCCGTGGACGTAGGTCGTGATCCCGTGACCGAATCACGTTAAATATTGTGTTCCGATTTTACAGTTTTTTTGGTTTGCCGTTATTCTCCATTTTATTTCCGCGTGTTTTGCCAAAATCGTTTATCGTTTGTCGGAAGTGCCTAACTTGTTTTGTTATTCCTAACAAATTGGTATCAGAGCTCCGGGTTTAAAGGAAGTCGTATCTCGCGTATGCTCTGTGGTTGCAGCTTAGTCTGATCTTCCACATCAGAAACGAGGTTTCGATTGACCTTATAAAATATTATTTTTCGAGCTATGGCTGAAGATGGGAAAGTTAGGATCGAAAAATTCGAAGGTCACGATTTCGGATTTTGGAGAATGCAAATCGAAGATTATCTCTACCAGAAAAAATTACTTCTACCACTGTTCGGAACAAAACCTGAAGCGATGGCGCAGGAAGAATGGGACTTATTAGATCGGCAGGCACTTGGAGTTATAAGGTTATCATTGGCAAAGAATGTAGCATACAATATTGTCAGTGTGAAGACAACCTACAATCTGATAAACGCGCTATCTAATATGTACGAAAAACCTTCAGCGGCAAATAAGGTTTTCTTGATTCGGCAGTTGGTGAATCTGAAGATGAAAGAAGGAGGCTCTGTGACAGACCATGTGAATGAATTCAACTCAATAATATCAAGATTGATATCTGTTGATATTGGATTCGAAGACGAAGTCCACGTGTTACTGTTATTATCTTTGTTGCCTGAGAGTTGGTCCGATACATTAACAGCAGTTAGCAGTTCAGCTGGAGGTGCTAAGCTGTCATTTTTGAAGGTATTCGTGACTTAATCCTTGGAGAGGATGTGCGAAGACGGAGTGCCGGAGAATCTTCCAGTAGTCTCCTAAGTACAGAAGACAGAGGAAGAAGGTCCAACAAAGGATGCGGTGGTAGAGGAAGATCAAAGTCGAGAAAGAGAGGTGGTCAGAAAAACAGGACTGATATTACCTGTTGGAACTGCAAAGAGAATGGTCATTTCAGAAATCAGTGCCCAAAGCCTTCAGCAGACAAAGGCAAGAAGGAAGTCAATATGGCAGTAGATTTTGAAGATGATGCACTCATTTGCTGTGTTGAAAACTCAACAGAATCCTGGATCATGGATTCTGGTGCGTCGTTCCATGCTAGTCATTCCAGAGAAGTAATGCAGAATTTCCGGCAGTACAAAGGAAAGGTCAGACTAGCAGACAACAAGAGCCTGTATATTACAAGTGTTGGGGATGTGGTCCTCAAGACAACTTTAGGTACATATTGGACTTTGAAGAATGTCAAGTTCATTCCAGACTTGAAGAGGATGTTAATATCCGTAGGGCAGCTTGATGATGAAGGTCACCATGTTACATTTGGTGATCATCAGTGGAAGGTGACAAAGAGGAATTTAGTTGTTGCTAGAGGACAGAAGCGGGGTACACTTTATATGGTGGAAGTTTCTGATGCCGAAGCACACGCTGTTGAAGAAGTTCGGGCATCCATTCTATGGGACCAAAGACTTGGGCATATGAGTGAGAAGGGAATGAAGATGCTAGTTTCCAAAGGAAGAATACCAGAGCTGAAGACTGTGAAAGTTGATTTTCTGTGAGCCATGTGTTCTTGGCAAACAGTAGAAAGTTACTTTCAAGAAGGTTGGTCATCAGCCTAAGTCCGTGAAGCTGGAGCTAGTTCATTCAGATGTCTACGGTCCCACTTCAGTTTCTTCAGTGGGAGGATCCCGATACTATGTCACGTTCATAGACGATTGCACAAGGAAGGTTTGGGTTTATTTCTTGAAGCATAAGTCCGAAGTTTTCAGCACTTTCAAGAAATGGAAGGCTACTGTGGAAAATGAAACGGACTTGAAGATCAAGTGTTTCAGATCAGACAATGGGGGCGAATACAGTAGTAAAGAATTTGTTGATTACTGTGCTGACCAGGGAATCAGAATGCAGAAGACGGTTCCAAAGACACCTCAGCAAAATGGAGTAGCTAAGAGGATGAACCGTACATTGAACGAAAGGGCTAAGAGCATGAGACTGCATGCAGGTTTACCCAAGAGGTTCTGGGCAGATGCGATCAACACAGCAGCATATTTAATCAACAGAGGACCCTCAGTACCCATAGGGTTCAAGATTCCAGAAGAAGAATGGCAAGGTCGTGAAATTTCTCTCAAACACTTGAAGGTTTTCGGTTGTGTCTCTTATGTCAAAGTTAAAGACTCGGAGAGAGACAAGCTAGAGGCAAAGGCAATGAAATGCACTTTTATAGGCTATGGGTTGGATGACATGGGGTACCGCTTCTGGGATAACCAAAATAAAAAGGTTATCAGAAGCCGGGATGTGGTGTTCAATGAGAATGTCCTATATATAGATGAACTTGCAGAGAGCTCAGGCAGAAACAAGCAACCAGAGAAAGCAGAAAATCAAGTCGAGTTTGAAGAGATCTCTGAAGATGACATTGTGAAACCTATCAGTACTCCAGAGATAGGTGAAAGTTCAGGAAGCAGTAGGAGCTCTGATATATATGGAGATAGTGGGAGCACAGATGACAATATTTCTGAAGACGGGGTTGCAGATGATGCAGAGACCTCAACTCCTACTGTTCGTAGATCCACTAGAGTACGAAGACCTCCAGTCAGGTATTCTCCATCAGCTAATTACTTGTTGTTGACGGAGAATGGAGAACCTGAGTCCTATCTAGAGGCCTTGAGGATGAAAGATTTCATACAGTGGAAGAAGGCTATGGAAGACGAATTGAGCTCACTTGACAAGAACCAGACTTGGTCCTTGGTCAAGCTCCCAGCAGGGAAGAAAGCACTGCAGAACAAATGGGTGTTCCGGGTAAAGGATGAGATCGATGGCAGTAAAAGATACAAGGCACGATTAGTGGTCAAGGGGTTCCAACAGAAAAGAGGGGTCGATTATAATGAGATCTTCTCTCCAGTTGTGAAGATGACTACAATCAGAATGGTCTTGGGTATTGTAGCCTCTGAAGATCTCCATCTAGAGCAGCTAGATGTGAAAATAGCTTTTCTCCATGGCGACTTGGAAGAAGACATCTACATGGTACAACCAGAAGGTTTTCCCACAGTCGGTAAGGAAAATCTGGTGTGTAAACTGAAGAAAAGTCTGTATGGATTGAAGCAAGCTCCAAGACAGTGGTACTTGAAGTTTGATAGCTTCATGCAGAGGAGTGGGTATGACAGATGTGAGATGGATCACTGTTGCTACTTGAAGAAATTCAACTCCTCATACATCATCCTGTTATTATATGTTAATGACATGTTGATAGCTGGATCTGACATACATGATATCAACAAGCTTAAGAAGCAATTGCCCAGAGAGTTCGAGATAAAGGACCTAGGGGCTGCTAAGCAGATATTGGGCATGAGCATAGCCAGGGACAGAGTTACCGGTACATTAAAACTTTCACAAACGAAGTACATTAAGAAAGTTTTAGAAAAGTTCAGTATGGCAGATGCCAAGGCCAGAAGTACACCTTTGGGAAGTCAGTTAAAACTCTCAAAGAAGCAATCCCCAAAGACGGGAGAAGACAAAGAACAGATGGCTAAAGTTCCTTATGCATCTGCAGTTAGTAGTTTGATGTATGCAATGGTATGCACAAGACCAGATATTGTTCATGCAGTGGGAGTAGTAAGCAGGTTTATGTCAAATCCAGGAAAAGAGCATTGGGAAGGAGTAAAGTGGCTGTTACGCTACTTGAAAGGAACAACTGAGATTGCCCTATGTTTCAGGAGAAAGGGGGTAGTCTTAGAAGGGTTTGCCGATGCAGATTTGGGTGGATGTGTGGATTCGGGTAAGAGCACAACAGGTTATGTGTTCACAATCGGAGGTACGACAATCAGTTGGATGTCCAGGTTACAGAAGAGTGTTGCTATTTCAACCACAGAAGCAGAGTACATGGCTATTGTAGAAGCAGCCAAGGAGCTTATATGGTTGAAGAACTTCCTATCAGAACTTGGAATGCAACAGGAGGATTGTGTACTGCATTGTGACAACCAGAGTGCAGTTCACCTAGCAAAGAATCCGGTGTTTCACAGTAGAACGAAACACATTCAGATGAGGTACCATTTCATTCGAGAGTTAATCAATGATGGAACTCTGAATCTGAAGAAAATCCTTGGAACGAAGAATCTAGCAGATATGTTCACCAAGGTGGTTACCACAGAGAAGTTGAAGTTTTGTATAACTTCAACTGGCCTTTCAGAAGTTTGAGGAAAGGGGCGTAAACGAGAGAGAGTGTTTGTTTAAGGATCAAGTTGAATGGTAGAATTGTTCAAGCCTTCAAGTGGGAGATTGTTAAGAAAGTGAAGGCTTTCACTTTTGCTTTGTCAAAAAGGTGGGGAAGAAACGTGGGAAACATATGATATGTTCTCACTGCCATCACAGCCTTTTTTTTTATTTCTCAACTTAGCATTCACACTGAAATTTTTGTATATAAATAGGAGGTTTTGGCTGACAGAAAAAATCGCACCACACAAACACAAACACAAAGAAACACAAACACATAGATAGATATATCACGATTTTGTGAGATAGCCTTTTGTGCAGAGTCCAGTTTGGCAGCCAAAAGTGCGAGTGATATTTTCTTGTGAGTGGACAAGTGCAGTTTAAGCCTTGTATGATTGTAATTTCTTGGTGTTAATAAAACCCTCTCTCTCTCGTTCGCCCGTGGACGTAGGTCGTGATCCCGTGACCGAACCACGTTAAATATTGTGTTCCGATTTTATAGTTTTTTTGGTTTGCCGTTTTTCTCCATTTTATTTCCGCGTGTTTTGCCGAAATCGTTTATCGTTTGTCGGAAGTGCCTAACTTGTTTTGTTATTCCTAACAGGTCTCTGGATATTGGTACTGTTGTTGAGGAGGTTGCTGGTATTGTTGCGGTTGTGTAGGTTGAGGTTTGAAAAATACTGGTTGCGGTTGTGAAAATGGTTGTGAAGTAGGTGTTTGCTGTCTAGAACCTGGGGTGCCATCACGGGTCGGCGCTCCCCAAGACATGGCAGAGGTGAATGGGTTTGTGGATTGTGGTTGTGATACTGGTGGAAATGGTGGAATCGATGGCGGAGTGCATGATGGTATGGGTACAGGGGCTGAAACTGCACCAACAGAAGCACTTGTGCTTCCGAATTGAAACTCCGAAACCGGGGGAATAAACGACATCCCCGTTGCCTCACCCGAGGGCACCTGGGCAACATGCTCTGGACTACTGCTAATATTACTAAAACTCATGATATTAGAACGCCTACGTGCACAGATTTTGTGCGCAGTTCGCTCAATCTCAGGATCAAAATACAAAAGGGATACTTGCTCACCCCTGCGGGTACGCATGCACTAATGCAACACGCCCACAAAATCAAAAAGCAAAAATACTAACCAAATGAAACTCACAAAAATTTCAGAAACTAAAGTTCCTACAAATCACCTAATCTTAAGCTCACAACTCCCCGGCAACGGTGCCAAAATTTGACTCGCCTAGGTCGTCGTGCGGTCAAAAATAAGAAAAATACCTAACACACACACTAGCACACAGTGGTAGTGAGGGTCGATCCGCAGGAGTTACGTGGTCAAGTCAGGTGACAGATTACCAACTATAGTGTCACGCTATAGTCAGAGGACTTAGTTCCTAAGCTTTTGACTACTAATCCCATAAAACATAAACTGAAACAATTCCAACCAAACATAAACTTAAACTAAACTCCAAACAAACTTAGTCACTTACTGAAATCAGAAGTACATCTCTAATTCAGAAGCAAACATAGGCGAACAATCAAACATAAACCAAGGCATAAACTAAACCAATAACTAAGGTCCAACTGAACAGTCACTGGCTAAAGTTCAACCCACAAGGCTAACCCTAGTTGGCTACTGACATCAGTAAAGGAATTCAGTCCAAACAAGGTCATACAAACATCCAAACACCAAACAAACAAGCACAAGCCAATATCAAGCATAAAATAC
The DNA here is from genome assembly GCA_023525715.1 of Cichorium intybus. Classification (NCBI taxonomy): domain Eukaryota; kingdom Viridiplantae; phylum Streptophyta; class Magnoliopsida; order Asterales; family Asteraceae; genus Cichorium; species Cichorium intybus. The sequence goes on from CM042009.1 coordinate 103,705,179, forward strand.
CAAAAAACCACAATACTTGTAACCAAATGATTATCATAAACTAAACTCGGATCCACGAGTACAAACAGTAACCAAATGATTCAAAAACATAAACTAAAGCCTAATATCAGTGGTTGTCACTCCCAAAGATACTAGCTACTGAATTCTAACTATCTAGCTAAATGAAAATAAATTCTAAAACATAGAAATACCAAATGTGAAGTTGCAAAATCTTAATCTAGGAGTCAAAGAGCCTTGAAGTCGATTTTTCACCAGGTCTTTGTTAGGGTTTTCAACTGAAAAAGCCTCTATTTATAGTTGCAAAATTCCCGTAGCCGCGCCGCGCATTTATGGTTTCCGCGGCGCGCGTACTAATCTTTTCCCGTTTTATCGGCATTTGAATTTGTTCCACCGCCTTAGATCCGTGTCACGCCTTCTTGATTTCCGCGGCGCGTGTACGTATTTTCCTGATTTTGCCTTCTTCTTCAAACTTCCTCCGATTTGCATGCTTTTGGTCCCTGTTTTCATTATTTTCTTCCAAACAAGTACTGGCACGAAAAGTGAGAATACCACGATATATATGATATAATTTCACTAAGAATAGGGCTCAACAACGACTAAAATATGTAATATCACTAGGCGTTGTCACCAACAACCATGGTCCAAGTAGTAGCAACAACAGCAGCGGGTCAACAACTATTAACAATAATCGTACCAATACAGAAACGCCAGCAGAAATGATAGCAAAGATGTATGAAATTGTGAACACAAGTCATAGGAACGTGTCAATGTAGTTGAGACAGAATGGAGAAATGTTACAATAGAAGACTTGGTAGGAAAGGAGAGTGAAAAAAGGAGGAAGAAGGTGACTAAGAAGAAGAACAGTCAACCATAGCTGGCATAAAGCATTAAAAGAAAATCACAAAGAAGCAAAGGAAGCAAAGTGTGTTGAGTGGGCCGTCGATTAATCACCCGTTGTGGGATGAATCAAGGCGAGTGAGGCTTTGTTGGGAACATTGCACAAAAAGGAAAAAGATCATGGTTCACCATTAATCATTGTCATTGTAGGTGGCGTGATTATTCGGAATAAATTATTGGATTTGGGAGCAAGTGTAAATGTTCTGCCCGGGTATCTTTACAGCAAATACAAGAATGAAGAATTGGAGCCGGAAAAGAAAGTTCTGCAACTGGCAGACCAATCGACAAAGGTCTCACGGGGGAAGTTGACAAATGTGATTGTCAAGGTTGGCTACTTTTTCTACCCGGTAGATTTCTTGGTGATGGAGTATGAAAGTCAGGAGGACGCACGAGCATTGATTTTGGGACTTCCGTTTTTGGCGACAGCTGGGGTTGTGATGGATTGTAAAACGGGTGATATGGACATCACCTTTGGCACACGAAAACGAAGGTTGAATATGTTCGGGTGTCCAATGACGCTACCACCAGGGTACTATAACCAATATTTGAGTAACAGACCATTGATGGTGCCAAAAGTGAAAGGCAAGGGTAAGAACCAAATGCAAGAGAATGAAAGCGAGGATGAAGAGATTCTTTGGAGAGCAAAAGGGCATCCGCTGGCCTTAGTTGATAAAATGCAACTTCTAGACATGATAGAGATAATGGAATTGAAACAACAACAGTACAAAAAGGACACAAGATGCAGGGAAGCGAAGGTTTTTTCAGATTTTGGATGCTCAGTAGCAATCGATAAGCCAAGTAAGTGATCGAATGACGCAACTCACGACGCTTCTTACAACATTGGTTCATGATTTCGCACCTGAAATGAGAAAGCTCGTACCAAAGGAAGAATGAAATGAAGCACGTCTGGCTGAAGATGTTAAACTTAGCGCTTGTTGGGAGGCAACCCATCCGTAAATAGGTTAGGCTTTTTGTTTTTGGAAGGAATTAGGAAAAATAATCATCATCATTGTAGGAATTCAAAGCACGAAGCAAGTGTGGGGTCAATTGAGAAGAATTGCAAGAATTGAAGGTCGCGACGCGGTGAGGATAGAACTGTGTCGCGCGTTCGCAAGATAACCCGATGCACAGGGGTTCTTTTGGACACGCGCGACACACATCGCCTTTACGCGCGTCGCGGAATACGATCGGTCAAAAACCACCATAAAAGGTACGTAACCTCTCGTCACACCACACACATACAACGACGCGTCAAAATAGAGCAACCTCAATCACGTGATTTTCTTGCATTTTTCCGTGCTTTCTAGTATCTGCTATCGAGGTATGTCACTTAGAACTCATTCTTTCAACTTATTGCATCCGTTTGACGTGTGAATTTGATCGAAATAGTCGAAAGTAGAAAAACTTAGAAAATCGGCAATGCCGACTCGTAGGGTGAGTTATTTGCAAAATTCTCACCCTAGGGGGGCTAGTCGGTAGTTAGGGTGCCTTGTATACATGTTGAAATGGATTGAACATGTGATTTCTAGGAAATTTTCGCAATAGTCATACGGCGCAACGCGGGGTGTTCATAAGCCGCGCCGCGCTTATTGGGGCGACGCGCAAGAAACCGCGGCGCGCAGAGAATAATTTTGAAAAAAAAATCTATTATGATTTGTATATAGATGGCTGAGCACGGTGATTACAGACCGGTACACCTGTTTTTAAAGTTCCCAGACATGCTTGAGGAGACTCCGCATTACCGTACTCGACTTGGGGATCCGTTCCCGACCAGTCCTCGGTGCGATCAGTTTCGATCAAGCTTTACTGACCCAAGTAGGGTTGTGGGACCAACTTCTACCCTTAATCCACCGTACCTGGACCCATTCCGAGGGGCTTTTACTTTCACATGCCAAGGCTAGGACAGACTGATGGCCACCGCAGATGATGTTGTGTACAATGAGCTCGTGCTCGAGTTCCTTTCCACCTATAGATACACCCTAGCTTCACAGGAGCCACGAGCCCATCTAGTCCGCTTTAGACTGGGAGGGTAGAGTAGGGAGTGCATACTCTGGGATTTGGCAGACGCATAAGACTCTAAACCGAGACAGAGATCGGTGGTATTCATTTTCCACCGTTCTTTGCTGCGTGCTTCAGGGATCAGCCTCAGAGGGAGGCAGATGCAGTTACTTGGGCAACGATGTCCAATGAGATGTTCGAGGCTGGTTCAGCCTAGGAGAGTCAGCTACGCGCCCCACTCCACCGACTGATGCATTGGATCATATCCACATCTATCATGCAGAGGAAGGGATGCGAGAAGGTGTCCCGAGATGATGTTTACTACATATGGGTCCTCTATGACCCCAGCAGGTTCCTCAACCTGCCGTTTGCTATGGCAGTTTCGTTGACATCCAGGGCGGCGTGCTCGACCGCCAAGAGCCCTATGGCTGGTGGGCACTTCATTACCTGCCTAGCCCGATCATACCCTCTTTTGCTTTAGAAGTTCTATTTTGTATCTTTCCAGAAATCCGCATCTTTGTAGTTAGGTTAAGAAAGAACTTTCAGATTTCGATCTAATACAACAATGCATGCATCACTATTAGTGATTATAATTATTTCATTCTTTGTCATTTTCACGGCCGAGGTTCTTGTCGGCCTGGCCCCGACACTACCCACGCAGGCATCGATACGTTATTTTGAGAATATAGGGATCATCCACCCACCGCGACATGGTGTATTCGAGCTAATGCCGACGATTGAGGCAGTTGGCCCACATGCACAGGAGGAGGAGGAGCAGCTTTTACGCCGGCCCGCCCAGCGCCGGAGGGTGGATGCGCCAGTCCAGCCACCACCGCAGCTGGTAGACGTACAGGCTGGTTTGAGGGATCTAGATATGAGGATGGCGCGCATGGAGGCCCATCATCTCTGGATGGCAGAGACACAGAGGATGATCATGCTCCAGCTGCAGATAGAGGACATACCACCCTACCCTCCTAGAGATCGTGATGATGAGGCTGGTCCGTCTGGGACTCAGCATGATGGTTGATTGTATTTTTTCTTTATCTTTTAAAAACATTGTACATGACCTGCTACTATTTTTTATATTTTGTGTTTGTTCTTTTTGCGTTTAATTTGTTTGTGAGTGTTGCATGCAAGTACTAATGGAATCTACCGAGGATTTGTTTCACGTAAGTGTGGGGTCATGGTACCCCTACACTTGCCATTCATCGACATGTTCACAGTTACACCACAACTCCGGGAATCTGAATCTTGATGTATGAATTTTATCTTGTGACAATTGGTTCCAACAAGCAGTCTATCGTCAAAAGGGGTAACTCTTTCTCCCTTATTCTGAAATATTTTTTTTATGTACAAAGGGAACTTTGTACGATTTTAAGTGTGGGGTGTGGACGGTTGAAAGAGTTTATTTTTTGAATTTTTTTGCAGAAAACGAGTAATTTTCAAAATTTTTAGTAATTTTTCAAAAATTTTAAGAGATTGTAATTTTGAAACGAATAACTTTTGAATGTTATAGCTTGGTATTTTTCAAGGGATACTGTTTAGTTGTAAGCATGCTATTGTTTAGTCAAATAAGTTGAGTTTTAGGAGTTAGAAAAATTTTAGAGTTGGAATATTTTAGGATTGGAATTTAGGAGGGAATTGTCAATCAGTGGTCTTTGTTGTTCGAGCCGAGAGGTCCGAAAAGGGTGACCCCGAAGGGGTATTTATGCATCTTACTACCTAAGATCGTTTGGTATGGGATAGTATTTCTGGAAACTCATTACACAGACAACATCGAAAGTTATGGATATTTTTAGCGGCCTTTAGAATCTGAATGAGTACGTTGCTTTAGCATACTGAAAAATTTTAATCAAGGGTTCTTTAGAAAGTCGTGAATTCCAAAGGGTATTCTGGTCATGTTTTCAAAATCATTTTCAATCTAACTTTTAGAAACAGTCAACTTTGAAACTGAAAGCATTCAAAAATGTTTGAGTCTTAGTTATAATTTGTTAAAAACTCTCTTTCTTGGGGACAAGCAAGGCACAAGTGTGGGGTGTTTGACAACGCCTATCAATATCAAGTATTCTAGTAGTTGTTAGACCCTATTCTTAGTGAAATTATATCATATAAGTTCTGGTATTGCTCACTTTTGTGCTTAGTGCTTATATGCGAAAAAAAAAGATAAAAACAGGGAGTAAAGACGTACAAAATGAAGAAGTTTGGATAAAGTTCACTTTTCAGTCGAATACGTACGCGCGCCGCGAGTAAAAGACACGCGCGTCACGAATAGTCAAAGGATCAGGCGATAAGTTGAATTTCAAACAGCGAAAAGCGGGGATAAGGATAAGGCGCGCCGCAGTTTTAAGCCATGCGCGACGCGATTAGCTCGAATTCTCAACTATAAATAGAGGTCTCTAGGTCGAATTTCAGGAGCGAAGAAACGACCCAAAGGTGCAACCTAGGCTTCTTTGACTCAAGATATCGGATTTCAGCAGCTTCAATTGGTATTTTTATGTTTTTAATCATTTTAGCATTTTAATAGTTTTAGTAATTGCTTGATTCCTTCGATTCTGAATCGTAGAATCAGTTGGAACAAGTTCAGTTTGGATATTTTCGAAGTTAGAACATTGTGGTTTCTGGGTTTTGTTTTAGTTTATGATAATCATTCGGTTTGAGTTATGTTGCATGTTTTCGGTATTTGTTTATGTTTAATTGCTTGTTTGATGTTTTGGATGATTTAATGCTTCTGATTTTTCTGGAATTCACTTCTGGAATCAGTAAGTAAGTTTGGTTTAAGGTTTGGAATAGTTTAGTTTAGTTAATGCTTGTTTTAGTTTTCGGTAGTTTATTGTATCGGTTTTCGGGAAGTGAAGGAAACACTGCCGACTATAGCGTGACACTGTAGTTGGTCATTCTGACACTATATCTTGACCACGAGACTCCCACGGATCGAACCTTGCTGCTACTATACTAGTTTACGGGTGAGGTTTTATTTTCTCTTGTTGACCGCATAACGACCTAGGCGTGTCAGTAGTTAAATTTTCCTGATGGTTCACCAAGTAGTCCAACTGAAGTGTCACCCGATTCGTAGCGTTGCTTCAGTGTAAGTTGTGACTTGGCTTGCTTTATCGGTTCGTCATTATATTTGACCAAAAATGCTTCATCTAAGCAATCTATACAATTACACACATCATACCAGCAGTGATCAGTTTCCTCAATCACACTTACATTAAATATACAGATTTCATTAGTATGCTCTGTGATTGCCGACATAGTGCGAATCTCTCACATCAGAAAACATATCCCTCATATTTAGTCGCAAGTTATCGTTCCTTAAATCCTTAAAAATATTTTGCTCTTTTAATAGTTCTTTTGATGACCTTGTAAGACGGCAACAGGAGGCTGCAATTTCAGTCGTTCTAAAAGACTATAAAAGATTTTTCAGATTTTTTAGACGTTTTCATGGACCCGTTATCCCGAATCGCTTCTTCTTCCAGTTTTAGACAATGCTCTACTTCTAAAATAGATAAGTTATATGAAATAGCTTATGTTCCAGATGACTCCAAAATTCCTATTTCTCAGTTACCAATAGTAAATACCTATCATGTTTTTAGTAAATCTGTTACTTCATTCTCCAGAAAAGTCAAAAACTCATTGGATCCACTTTAAACCAACAAGCCAGAGAATACGTCCAAACTTCAAAGTTTGATTCCCATCAACTGCCTACAACTTCCACAGAACATTTTGTTCCTGTCACTCTTCCCCACGATCTCCCACGACACTGTTTAAGCCAAGGATATACTCATATTCATTTTGGAGCTATAAGGCTTGCCCTTACTTTTCATGGTAGAAAAGGCCTCCCAGCCTACTCTCGAATCGCCCTTGTTGATACTAGATTTGTTGAATACCAACATGCTTGTATTGGCACCATTCAAACAACTCTAAATATGGGCAAAATATTTGTCATTTTCTACCAAATTTCAACATACCACTCAATGATCCTTCCTTGTTTACAGCTCTAATGGCCAAGATCCAAATAGGTGGAACTCCTCAGGGGAACACCTTTCAGGCAACTTTTCACTACCAAATGGCATATCGTGTTCAAAACCACTCCTTAGACATTATGGTCCCTGGACATGACAACTCAGGAGATGATGCTCTATTCCTTGATGTTGATTCAAGTGCAACGCCAACATGTACCTATGTTCCTCGACAATTATCTAGAGAAGAGCTTCTCAAGCTTCTTCCTAAAAAATGGATCACAAATTATGAACAGATACATCAGGATCCAATCTAGAGCACCACAGCTCCAGATTTTGTTTGTCATGAAAATGGCCTTGTGTAAGTAAAGTTTTCTTCCTAACAATCATTACAGCAGAAAGATATCTTTCCAACCATTCATATGGTCCAACCTTCAGCTACTCCCCCACAGGGAACACTGAAGCAACACTACGAATTGGGTGACACTTCAGTTGGACTACTTGGTGAACCATCAAGAAATTTTAACTACTATATTCTATATAAGAAATCACCTCCCAAACCTGATCCTCATCCTTGCAAAACTATCCAACCCACGAAACTTTCCCCATACAACCAAACAGCTTTATCCATCATCCACAAAGACCGTCTTCTCCCAACTCCAACCACACGGACTCTTTCGGCAAATTATAGTGTTATTTCCACAGATACTTCTACTTCTGCTTCCCAATCCTAAAATGTTGAATTTCCTCCTCTAAGTTCATTTGAAAATCCCGAACAACATACTAAGCAAGAATGGAAAATCAAGAATCCTACGATGATCACGTCCACAGGAGTTGCTGCCTCTGTCAGCACTACAGAAGCTACTTTGAACTGGCAAAGTGAAAATGTTGTAGCTCAGAATAAGGTTCTCACTCAGATCCTTTCTCAACAACACAAATTCTCAAAAACACAAGAGGTTATTTTCTCAAAGGTCAATACACTTGAAGACTTGATTACAGAAGTCCGTGTTAAATTACAACATCTTCATACTGACCTTCTTCAAATTGCAAAAACTTCAACATCACCACAAGTTCCAAATTCTCTTCTTCAGAAAGAAGTAGAAATGAAGTCTCTTAAGTCACAACTCATTGACCTAGAATGCCAGCATAAGCAGAAGAGACTGTCAACCTTTGTTGATGATCCTTCGCGGTTATCATCAACATCGTTTTTCCGAAGCTCTTTTGAACCACAACCTCTATCGCTAACTCTTTCTCAAAAGACTTCTCCTTCTCTGTCCTTATGGTCAGATGAACAAGACAACTTCAGAAAAATGAGAAAAGCACCTAGGGAATATGCACCAAAACCCTATTTTATTCAACCTGAACAATCTTACTGCGAATCATCCTCCGACACTCATGTTGTAGTCTCTTCCAAAGCGCCTATCATTTTTCCTATTGTTCCTATCAACCCCATGGCCTTTTTTCTTTCAAGCCTTACTATACCTACTAGCCCCCAGGTTCCCCGGCTTGTTGCTCCCATCCTTGACCCATCATCTCATTCTGAAGAAAAAGTAATTAATAATGAAGATCCTGAAGCTAATGAAGAATTTGAGCATCTTATCATGGTAGAAAATCCAGAAATGCATGTAGAAGATCCAGATGATACGGATGTTGATGAATCCTCTTCTACCCGAACTAGGTCGTCTTTCACCAAGAAAGCTCCTAGATCTGATACTAAAATGCAATTCACCTTTGACAATATCCCACCCACCAGATGGCGTGAATGATGTATTGAAATGCAAACATGGTGTGCAGCTGAGCTTCAATACTATTCAATGGATACGGTCATTAAAATATTCCTTGCTAGAATCCAAGGTCGTTTGCGAGATTGGTACCTCAGCCTTGGTGAATACAGACAATTGACTTTAAAACAAAGTCAATCTCCTGAAGATTTCATAAGTATCATCCATAATGAATTGATTAGAAGCCCTTTTGAGCACACTATTCAAGCAAGGGAAGAATTCATAAAAATGAATGTTGTTCTTTTCAAAAGAAAGATCTTGAAAAACACTACGATCGGATGTCGCAATGTTTCTATTGCCTCCAAGGAATAGATGATGTTAACCTTAAAGGAGTTTTCCTAAACTCTTTTCCCGAATCTCTCTCAAGCGAAGCTCAAAAGTATTTGGAGTTCAAAAATGTCACAGTGGCACAAACCTCCCTTGGTGAACTATACCAATTAATCCTAAATGCCCTGTCAAAACTTTGCAACCAGCAAAAACTTTAGTTGAATCATCGACATGTTTTAACCAAGCGTCATGTGTATCTTTTGGAGTGTAAACAGGCTTATTGGGAAGGGGTTTTTAAGTACATATTCCTTCCTTTCATGCTTAAGAACAATTCTCAAGTTATGATACCAATCTTGGAAGTTAGTGTGACTTAACTTATCATTCTGATGGATAGAGTGTAGGAATTGTTCATACGAGGTAATTGCAATTTGGGACATCTATAAAATATTAACAAAAATCATTTAGCATTTTCAATTATTTAATTATTTAATAGTTAATAGCTTTTATGTTTCTAAAGCATTAACCATTAAAGTCTAGAATCCAAGTTGTGACAAATAAACGGTTGGGTAACCTTTTTCCTGCCTATTTAATGTAACAGAGGTAGGTAAAGTTTAACAATTACATTAAATGTAACTTCTAGAGTTATTGGACCATTTAAACAACATTTGTTTGTTTGGCATGATTGATCTCAATTATGCCTCAGGTCTCTCTTTCTTAGGTAACATTTTTCACAGAGATTACCGATTAAATCATCCTACTTGAGAAAACGTGTGAAATTGATACTAGCGGTTAGGTAACGTTTTCCCACTAGAAATGCAAAACTACATCGACCATCATAAGGCGCATCTAAGCGGTTAGGTAACCTTCTTCCTACAAGGCTGCATGAATAATTTGCGAGTGTTTTTCAAAATGACGACATAAATTGGCATCTTGAAAAGTGATTTTGATGCGGGTCTTGTCCAATACTTATTCTCTAACCAAGTACCTATGAATTTGGTTGCAGCCCTTTGCTATTTTCATTTCCATGAAAATCAAGCAATCCATTCATATTAGTCTTGCTCATAGATGCTCCCACAACTATGAGCGACTATGTACATTAGAATAACTAGGTTATTCAAGGATTAAACATGTTAATATAGAACACAATGATTATTTAATGAAAAGACTATATCCAATATATCAAGTCATTACAATATATGTTGCCTATACTGTTCCAATATTCAAATACTAAATTTCAATCAAATCCATTCACTTAGAATGTCCTATAGCTCCAGCGTGACTTCCATGCTTTAGCTAATGAAGGAACTTTGTTAAGTAGATTTGTTAAACTTGATTTGTATAAACTTTACGAGTACAAACATTTTTAGTTTTATTTATATCTCATATATAGAGAAAACTCTTGAGAATGTTTTAGATGCTTAGGTATGACTTAGATACCAATACTTGCGTAATAGGATTACTCATAGTCATAAATGAACTAATCATTTAAGCATATTCATATGTGGTTTCTGGAACAACAATGTATTCTGACTCTATAGTGTAACTGCAACTAAAATATGCATGAAACTCATTTATATGTATCTTTTTATTCATTCATAATGAGGACATGCCCGATTATGATTGATGATCATCTCAATCTACTTGGAAGTTTAGCATATGTGTAACAGTTTACATATAACTTTCATTCAAATATTCCGTAGATTAGGAATATTTCTTCAGTTCTTCGTAAGTACTTCAGAATGTTCCTTTCAGTCATTCTATGACTTATTCTCAGATTATACTAGTATCTTGTCATCATGCTTCAAGCATACGATATATATGGCCTTCATGCATTACATAGCACATATGATGAATCCAGTTGCAGCAACATATGGAATCCAATCATACTAACTAGTTCAACCATTATACTAGGATTCCGAGGCATACTCAAAATCGTGTCATGTGGCATTGACAAGATAAACTGTCATAGAGTCTTATATCTTGAACTTTTCAAGTTCTTGTCAATTAATGTAATTATACTTAATTCTTTAAGTTGCCATTATCTATCTATAGATCTCTTATTCCAAGAATTAATGTGTCAATCACACACAAGACTAGGAATGCAACTGTGCTCCCACCAGTTTTCTAGAAAACACAATAATCATCTTGATTTATGAAGAAACTATACTGTGCAGTTTTCTTATAAGAAATAAGATTCTTACTTTGAGATGTTGGCTTTAAATCTAGGAAGATTTCTATCCATGTATGTTTTTCTCATTTTAAAACTAACTTATTCTTTATAGTCATACTATATCGAGGAAGATTAATCAGGCCCACACTTGATAATCATACACGAATGCATCTTTGTGTGTTCTATTAGTTTCTGATCAATTATTTGAACAGGTTCAACAATTGTTGAAAAAAGTTGCTAGTTCCAAACTATGATGCATTTATATTATGGTTCTTTAGCCTTTAAAGTTTCATATTGCTCCCACTTAGAACAAGAACTTTCTAAGTATATGTCTTCTGGAATGAAAATTAGTGGGATTGTAGAAACTTTATCCTAAACAATTATTTAGGATTTTCTACATAAATGTTATTAGTCGATGCTAGGTTGAGTTAAGCTTCTTGTCTTACATAAGCTCCATAACTCTATACCTTTTAGATAAGGATAGAACATTTCATCCTTAGTCGTACGAAGTTATCTAATATACTTGTTTGGTTGGAAATATATATTCAAAATATATGTGTTGTAGTGACAATAACTCCAAAATATATAAAGGAAAGAGTTCTTCAAAACATCATATAGCATATTATAAGGTCTGAGTTATCTTCTTCAAAAACTTGCAGTATTGGTATATAATCTGTGGTCAGGTGACCCTATCCCAGTAGAAAATACGACAACTACCTCGAACATCATAAGAAAAAATCCATGTGGTTAGGTGACCCATGACCCACAAGAACCATATAAATGACGAGTGAGTGTTCTTGACGGAATGACTTATGAACCGATTCGAAAACTCCTAAGATGTTCCAAGAAGACTTGGTTTAAAAACTCTGTTGAAGCATGATTTGTTGTGATGAAGTGTTAAGTCCTGATCTGAAGACCCCAATCTGAAGCTTAATGTTGCCTGAAGATTCGAAGGCTCAGTGCAAGAGGATCTGAAGGCTTATCCTAACAAAGCATATCTTGTAGCACGTTGTGATGTTAGACACGTATTTGACACACAACGTCTCCTATTAGATAGTACAAAGAGGTCATTAATAGAATATTCCATTGTACTATATTTATGTTATTTTTGTACTACAAGGTCCTTGATCACGTATAAATATCAAGGATACCTACTGGGCTGAATGCGCGAGTTTTCTCCGCACAACTGTAAAACCCTCATATAATCAATACACGCATTCGACACCTTGTTTATCATTTTACTCTTGTTGTGTGTTTGTTTAATTCGTATATCATTTGTTTGAATTACTACCATTATTCGAATGCTAGAATCTATATGTGGTATTAGACCGAGTTATAGCTAAAAAACGATTGACAAAAATTTCATCTAACAATTTTTAGATCTGATTTGTTCTCCTAGATCTAGGTTTCCGCAAATTGTCTAGATCATCTCTTATTGTTTTTCTGGAAAAATCTGTTTACCTAGAATTCATTTTCAATGGATGATTCGTCAACAACATATGCTAACATGCTCAGTTACGCAAACATGATTGGTTCTTCAACCAAAGCTCCTGTTCTCATTCCGTTTCACTACGAACACTGGGTTGATTGAATGGAAGACTATTTGACTGGTCTTGATAAAGATCTCTAGAGATCAGTTACTGAAGGTCCATTCGTTGATGTTCAAGCTCGATTTGTGCTCGCAGAAGGTAAAGACATTGAGGTAGTGACTGCAACTAACCTGAAAAGGATGGAGAATGACAAACGAGCCATGTGAGAGCTCAGGAGTGGTCTTGGTCCAAACATTTCTCATCACATCAAGGGATCTTTGCTTCGCTGGTGATGATGTACTGTAGGAAAGTATTGTTACAAATGTCCTTGCTGAGTTTGGAGGTTACAAACAAAAAGAGGATGAGAACATTGATCAAGCATATGAGAGATTTAGCAACATATTCTATAACATGGAAAAGTATGGAGAAACCCGAAGCCAACATGAGGTTAATATCGAGTTTCTATATGGACTGAGAAAGGAATGGCGACCTATTATGCTTATGGTAAAATCTCATGAGAAGTTCAGATCATACAAGCTACATGTGCTGTTCAATCTTATTAAATCGTATGAACCAGATGTTATAGAAGGTCGTTGTGAAGATTCAAGATTATGATCTCTTACTCTTGTTGCAAATAATGATGATCAAGAATCAAAGGAAGATGAATGTGAAGATGTTCTCGTTGAGTACATGATAGACGAAAATGGTGATATTGTTGCCCTTTATGTTGCAAACCGAAGGTTTGTCAAGAAACCATTTGGTAATCATCACGAATCTGGAAACCCTTTGTCAAAAGCAACAACTCTGTCCTCTCAAAGGTCAAACAAGAAAACTACCACAAACAATCCTTCTCTCCGAAGGTTGATAATAAATCTCATCTGAAAGTAGCTGAAAACCAACCTCCTATAGTTGAGAAAGGAGAAGAGAAAGTGTCTGGTGATTCTAGATATGATTGTAATTATCGTGATGGAAATAATCATTTTGCAAAAGATTGCATGCTTAAGAAGCAGAACGAGAAGAAGACCAGGGTTAAGGATGAGGCTTACTACACAATGAAACTGAATGATGTGAAAGAGAAAGTGAAGGATCTTGCATCGGTGGCTGCAGATGAAGGCTATGGAACTTATCCGATATGGTCGTCGGATTCGGATGACGAGGAGGTGCGAAAGCCAACTCATGGCACTTTGTTCACCATTGATGATTGTAATAGCTTTAGGATTGAAGAAGTGGATGTTGAAGAGGACTCGGATGACAATTCTTCAGACGAGGAGCTGTGTTTGATGGCAAGAGATGTTGGGCCTTCTGGCAAGTCTCGCCCATCCATTCCTGAACAGGTATCAAACTTACTTTCTTCTTTCATAATACATGAATCACAATATTTATCTGACATTGCTGAAATAACCAATGATTGTTCGTTTATGAATAAAATTCTTATTGATGCTAATACTAGGGCAAAGGTTAGTGAAGCAGAAATACTTAAGTTGCAGGGGAGAGTAGAATGCTTGAAAGCAGCCATAGAAAAGGCCAACTTAAGTATTTCCATTTTAGAGGAGTGTAGAGATAAATACTTAAATTTTGGTGATGTAATCTTAAAACATGGAAATATTTTCTGTGAAATTGCCAAGAGATTATATGCTCATATTACTAGGATTTATCATTCATCGGACGTATCAAAAGAACAACATAGAAAGTTATTGCCATTTATTGAGTTTGATCTTAAGAATGTCGATGATATTTCATATGAATGCAAATATATAGTATCAAATGCAGAAGTCCCCAACACAACATATTCTCATGGCTTAGTTTCGGTTGAAAAATATTTGACTACTAATGATTTACTGAAACTATTGCCAAATGATGTGCCAATCCTCAAGAAGTCTCTTCCCTTGATTAAAAATGATTGTGTAGTTGATTGTGATTCTGATTGTAATTCAGATATGGAGGAAATTGACTGTACATATTTATTTGTTGAAAAATCATCCTACGTATCTAAATCAACCCCCTAAGGTGTCTCACAATCACCTTCGGAGTATAAAGGCAAAACGAAAATTTCAGTTTGTGAACAAATTGCATCTTCAAAAACCAACATTACCATTAACAAAAATAAAGGCAAAGAAATAGTCAAACCAAAAATTCAAATTTCAGATGAATGTACCTCTTTTGATGATTATTCTAAGGATAATTCGAAAAGACTAGTCAATATTACATTTGTCTATCCGAAGGTTGCCTATTTCAAAAACTCAGTTTTCGTAACACCGGGTGCTTCGTTGCTTGTTGACAATTATTTGACCAAAATGGTTGAGGAGGATAATTCCACAGTAATTGCGGAAGGATTCTTCTCCTCTACCAAAATGTTAGAAAACAACATGAACAAACACATGGCTGTTAAAATTAACATCAGAAAACAAGAATTGTATTATCATAACATTTACAATAGTTTATGTTATGAACAAGACAAAAAGCCTTATAATCAAATATTTCAAAAACAACAAAATCAAAGGAATTACAAAAAATTCAAGCTTCCCAAGAAAAACCTCAAAAAGGAAATTGATCTTTCAAAAAAGATTAAATCAAAAGATAATTTCTCCAAAATTTTTCAAAATGAAGCTTCCACCTCTAAAACCAATTTTCGTAACCAACGTATTTGAAAAATCACAAAATGGAACTTTTCTACTTCAAAATTAAAAATTATTATTTCTAAATAAAAAAAACCATGTTTGATGTGAATGTGTCATCTTCAAAAGTTGATCAATATTCAAATCCCACCTTCGTACCCACCAAACCAAATTTTCCAAATCCTAAGGTTGTAAAATCTACAAAATCCAATTTCACAAAATGCAAAAATCTGATAGAGACATTCCATGTGTGGCTAGACAAAAATTTGGATTTATTCAAAGATAAGAATCTCTCACTAAAAGATTTCAAACTAGCTTATGAAAATACATGTGTACTTTTATACTGTTTAGCTCTTTATCAAGAAAATCAACAAACAAAGACTCAAATTGGAAAAGGATGGATTTGAACGAAAATTTAACTTCACAAACAAAATCTTATTCGAAAACTAAAAATCCTTCTAAAGCTTCAAAGTCATCGAAACCCTCAAAATCAATGAAGTATTCCAAAACCAAATCATCCAAAAATGTTAAACAAGTCTGGATACCAAAAATTTCATCTGTTTCGATTTCTACATCTTCGAACTCATCAATGATTACAAAAAGTTCGGATTATCAGAAGGGTTCTTTGTCTAGTTCGGACAATTCCTCTTGTGAGACATCCGAAAACATGATAACTTTTTCATGTGATAACAAATCAGAAGATACAATCATTAAGAAATGGATGGAAGATTCGTTTACTTACCTCGAGGACCCAAGATTGATTGGGTACCAACTTCTTCTTAATTAATTTCAGATGATGTCTGAAGAACAGTATGACATTGAACGGTACATGGACAGTGGCTGCTCTAGGCATTTGACAGGGAAGCAGGAGTATTTAAGAGACTATCAGACGATGGATGATGTTGGCAATGTGAGATTCAGAAATAATGAAACGTGTCCAATGAAAGGTTATGGTAAAGTTACCAACGGACATTTCACTATCAATCAGGTTGCTTACGTAGAAGGATTAAAACATAATTTGGTTAGCATTTCACAATTGGTTGTGGGAATTGGAAAAAACATAATTTGGTTAGCATTTCACAATTGGTTGTGGGAAGTGGAAAAAAAGAAGTATGTTCTTGGGAATTGGAAAAAACATAATTTGGTTAGCATTTCACACCGTTATCGACACAAGAATAATCGAACCCCTTTCTCTTTTACATATGAATCTATGTAGTCCATCCGCAGTTGAATCATTGGGAAAAAAGAAGTATGTTCTTGTGATTGTTGATGATTTCTCACGTTTCACTTAGGTTTTGTTCCTTCGGAACAAATCTGAGGCTGCAAAATTCTTCTTTAGCTTCTTGATCTGAAGCATCTGACGTTGAAGGCTAAGTTTGAACATTGGTGTTGAAAGCAACTAAATGATTGTTGTCAAATTTTGTTGTGTTTTGTATTATGTTTTTTGTGGAAGTATGTATCTATATGTGTGTCTACGTGTATGTAGAGGTGTGCACCAAATCGTATAAACCGCTCACACTGCACCACACCACACTACACTATATATATATATATATATATATATATATATATATATATATATATATATATATATATATATATGAATTTATCGTATTTAAACCGCACCAAACCGTACCGCATAACGCGATTTAGAACATTTACGGTGCGGTGTGGCCTCTAAACCGCACCACACCTTACCGCGCACATCCTTACGTGTATGTGGCAGTGTATGCATGTCAAAATACTCATGTTGATGTGGGTATATGAGCTGACCTGACTGGTCCTCTTTTTTGAGTATGTACTGGACCGATCATAGTGTAAGAACCCGAAAAATTTTCAATAAAATGTAAAATAACCGTGTGTAATGGTAAAGTTGTGAAAAAGGGCAAATAAGTATTTTGCCATGTTTTGGACCTTAGTGTAAAATATTTTGTGCTTGTGGGGCAATAATATAAGAAATGAAACTTCATGTAATAAAACTTAGATTTTGGTGTCGAAATGGAAGAAGTAGAACTAGAGGGGAGTAAAATGAAAATTTGGGAACTATAAATAGAAGAAAAATCTTCATAATCCCTAGAATTATTTAGAACATTCGGGAGAGAACTTGAAGGCACGGGAATTTGAAGTTTTGCAGAAGTGAAGCGAGAGTTGGAGTAATTGGTTGTAGAATTGAAGGTTTCAAGCAAAAAATAAGGTTAGTGATCAAGTTCTTGAACCATGAGCATGTGTGTTCTTCATGGGACAATCTGAAATCTGAATTTATAGTCATGATTCAAGTTGTTTCTGTGATTTCCTTCATATAAACAAGTTTAAAACACTAAGTGAACACACATCTTTCAAGGATATTGTTGAAATTGTGGGAATTGGGGTTTTGAGCTCAAGAACCCTAGAAATGAGTTTATGAGATTAAAAATGATTCTAGTGTTTTTATTAAGTCCTAAGAATCATTTAGGATGTATTAAGACATTCCTAAGTGATTAATTTCAAAAATTTGTACTTTTGGTGCAAATTATCAAAAACGGGATTTAATGGAATTGAAGTTGGAATCAGTGATTCCATGGGTTAAAACCTGATGCAAACTAAAGGTTTTAGTCATGGAATGAATATATATTGATTAAGTTGGGTATTAGGTGCTTAATAAGTGAAAATAGAGGTTTATAGCTCAAAAATCGGACTGAAATGGGATATGCAGGGATGGCACGGGTCGTGCTCCACTGTTTGGGGCAATAAATAGCAATATACAAAGAGCACGAGTCGTGCTCCCTTATGCACAGAAAGAGCACGACTCGTGCATCCTCTCTGATGTCCAGAATGTCCGAAATTTTGTAGGAAATGGTTGTAACACCCGGCTTTTAAAACAAAACACCCCTGAAAATTTTTCATTTAAAATACAAGTTTTTATACATAAAACCATAACAAAGGGGTATATTTTTAAGAAACACGGGTACAAGTGTATCAAGGAGAGTATATAATACCATAATCTCCTTTGAAGCCGGGCTGCTACTGACAGCATCTACGAGTCCCACTTCTAAGTCACGAACTCTATCTTGTCCCCTATCAGTATCCTGCTAACCTGCAGGGACATTTAACAAACGGTATGAGCTACAAAGCTCAGTGAGTAATCATATCTGCAAATAACGTGTACAATACAAATACAATCATATAACTGTCTGGATATCGAATCCAGACTACTAGCCTTACTGGCTAACCGTATGTATCTGAGGATTTCGTATCCGAAGTACTAGCTCTACCAGCTAATCACATATCATGTAATTATCCAATCACTTTATCATGTCTACTCTGTTATTTGCATACCATTCAAACCAGTTCTGTATCATTTCTGTCCCATCTTGCTTAGTCATACTTGACTATCCCATATATATCATGACTATATAAGTCATATCATTTGTCGTGGCTATACAAGCCGTACCAAATCATTCCTTGCATATGAATCATAGCCCGCAGGCCGCACTAACAGGGTTTAATACCCGATATCATAACAAAAAGGCCGTACCGTGTACCTGTAACAAAATCATAGCCCGAAGGCCGCATCGGAGACATAGCCCAAAGGCTGCACCAGAGTCATAGCCAACAAGGCCGCACCATCTATTAACAGTTTCTTCACGATCAAATATGGCTCACGGGAAGATCCCGCTGTTGCCTAGACTCACGGCTGGTTCCGGTATTGTCTATAAAAGTAAATATATGGCTCACAGGAAGATCCCGCTGTTGCCTAGACTCACGGCTGGTTTCGGTATTGTCTATAAAAGTAAATATATGGCTCACAGGAAGATCCCGCTGTTGCCTAGACTCACGGCTGGTTCCGGTATTGTCTATAAAAGTAAATATATGGCTCACAGGAAGATCCCGCTGTTGCCTAGACTCACGGCTGGTTCCGGTATTGTCTATAAAAGTAAATATATGGCTCACAGGAAGATCCCGCTGTTGCCTAGACTCACGGCTGGTTCCGGTATTGTCTATATTTTATTGACTCACGGCTGGTCCCGGTCTTGTCAATAAAGGTTTGACTCACAGCTCCGTTCTTGTCTATTATAGACTCACGGCTTATCTGGTATTGTCGCACCATTTATATAGACTGACTCACAGCTCCGTTCTTGTCTATAATAGACTCACGGCTTATCTGGTATTGTCATGTCATTGTGTATATATATATATATATTGACTCACAGCTCCGTTCTTGTCATCGCAATGACTCACGGCTTATCTGGTATTGTCGTTTACATATATTTTTACACATGTCATTTTCGTCCATCGAAGCCATTTCAACCTGTAACAAATCAATCATCATATATCACATATGATATCAGTGAGATTACTCACCTGGATACTAGCTGCGTTTAAATCCCGGTTGCTTCTTGCCTTTGCGTGCACCACAACCATTTTGTCCCAAACCTATATAATCATTTATATACCAAATGATAATAGGTTAATAGCCATTTCAATCTACTCTAATACAATAGAGTTCAATACAATATCATTATAAACAATACCTAGTTAATAAACTTTCCGTTTACTAACTTTTATTGAATTTTACTATTCACCGAGGCATTCGAATCGATCTACAGTGCCCCCGAGGGGTCGAAAACTCAACTTAACAATTTTCCCAAACTTTTCAGACCATAATGAGCCTATGGTCCAAATTTGAGCTAAAACGGACAAGCCAAACGAAAGTTAGCGAATCGGAAGTCCCCTGCTTGGAGGCGCACTGCGCCAGGAATCAGGCGCACTGCGCCTGGGCGCACCCCGCCCTGATCCTGGGCGCACTGCGCCCTGCGCCTGTGCAGAGCTCCTGGGCAGTCGCGATTTATGCACTGTAGCAAGCAGTTTTGGACCATTAAGTCCTTAATCCAGTCCTTAATCGATTGGGGTTTGTTCTAGGACTAAAACCTTATACCTTAACAATGTTTTCAACCATCCAAAACAACCAATTCAATCAAAATGAAGAATTAGGGTTCTTAGTTCTAACAACCCCAAACTTCAAATTCATCACTAATAGCAACCTACTTCCACTTTCTTTAGTTAAGTCCTTATTCTAATGACTTAAGGGAAGTATTACATCAACTTAAACACATAATCATCACTGCAAATGCAGTTTTGAGTTACTACAAAACCCATCAAGAAATAACAAGCTAGAACTTGGAATACCAACCTTCAAAGCTTCCAATCCTTCATTCCAAAGTTAGGAATCGAAATTCAAGCCTCAACCTTCAAGAATTCCTCCAACTTCTGCAGAATTTCTAGAGAGAAACTCTCTCCCGTAGCTGCACCCAATGGCCAGTCAAAGAGAGTCAACTCTCTCTATATATATCACAATATTTTGCAAATTTGGTCCCTAAGTTCATTTCCTTGAACTTTGACCACAATAACCAAGTTTTATTACAATAAAACTTTCATTTCTTACATTTTGGTCACAACCAACAATATTTTACATAATTGGTCGTTGACTTGGTCAAATGACCAAAATACCCTTTTTCGGTAAAACGACCAAAAATCAGTTTTTATAACATTTTAAGTCCAAAACTTAAAATATTATTTCAAACCAAATACTTTTCTGTCCAAAAGACCATCTTACCCTTACAAGGTAAAATGACCAATTTACCCTTTTATTATAATTATATAATAAAGTATCTTGGCGTTACAAATTCTCCCCTCCTTCAAAAGATTTCGTCCCCGAAATCATACAAACAAACGGGAGTAATTCTTTCTCGTTACAATTCCGGTTTCTTATATCATATGGAAACCTTCATGGTTTTTGCTACAGCTCTTTAACCATACCAATCTTCATATCTCGTGGTTATATCACCACTCGCATATCACTCATCCGGTTGTCCCGGGCACCATCTCTACTTATCTATCTTCATCTCATCGCGAGGGATTTGTAGGGAATTATCATTACATAACTTCTTGTCCCAAACAATTTTTCACCTTTCCAAAGGATTAGTTTGTGCTACCACCTTCCTTTACTTGGAATTTCAAGGGCTTATTTTCGGCGATTCACATACCACTTTGTAATTTCTTAATCATTCTTCATTTCCGATCGAACTCATCAAATCTTTTCCTCAGTTTGAGCAAGAATCTAGGATTTAGCCAACGGCTTTACTACATCTTCAATCCAATAATCGAATGATATCACGGTATTCCATACCATACTTCATACGAATCATCAGTCTACAAGTATGTACGCTGTTATTTCTTGCAATTTCTATCCAAGTTAGACAATTTTCTCATCTTCTACCAGGGTCTTCTGTGCAATTTCCAAGCACATCTTCTAGAGTCTGAATCATTTGGTCATTTTGTTCATCATTATACACTACTTGCAAAGACTTTATCGCAAAGTCTATAACAATGTTGTCCCATTTCTTCACTGGGGCCAACAACGGTTCAATTTCTTCGCACGTTTCTAACGGTTTGACTTTACTTCACGTACAAGTCAGATACTTTTCATGTGTCTTTCAATGTCTTTCTACTATCCCGGCCACCAACACATAGGTTTTATTGACCTATCCAGTCTGGTATTGCTCCGGGTATACTGCATGTCTAGTACAAAATGCATCTTTTCAAGATGATTTTCATGTCCCAATTACTTTGGAATCCACATTCACAACCACCAAGGGTTTTAAATCACTGTGATTTTCCAATTAGCTCCTGCTAATATCCAGTAATTTATCCATTTTTCACGTTTTCAGTCCTGCACACTTCTCCCTGTGCTACCCGAATCAACCCAGGTAATAAATTTGCCACACTCATACATGTGGATGTAACCTTCAAAGGTTACTCTTTTCAATTTAAGGCATCTATAGCCACATTTTTCTTTCTGAGATGGTACAAGATTCCATAACCGAAATCTTTAAATAATCCATCTATCTTTTATCTAGCTCATAATTAGCTTCTTTTCTGATCAATAAAGTATTTCAAACTCTAATGATCCACATAAACAATAAGCTTTACACCATATACATAGTGTCTCCAAAGCTTAATACCAAAATCATAGTTGCTTCTGCAACATCTTGCATCTACGTTCGAATCTGGATGTATTTCTATGATCCAATTTATCCGCTTAGCATCAATGCTAACGTCAGAGTTTCACACAAGGTTTATTCTAAACCTTTACAATATACCTGTGGTTTTTTTTTTTTTTTTTTTTTTACTACTCAGACTTTATACTTTTATTAGTCAACCTTAGTCAACTGAACAGCAATCAAGGAGCAGTTTTCCACAACTCTCCCATAATAACCCGCCAATCCAAGGAAACTACTACTAATTCAGTCCGATTCCAAGGCGGTTTCTGTCTTATCACATCAGTATATCCACTGTATCTACTTTATCATCTCTGGCATTATTAACATGCCCAAAGAATCAAACTTCTTTTAGCCAAATTTTCATACTTGGAGAATTTTACAAATCACTTAACTCAGTGAATTAACTCCAATATTTGGTACAAACGTACCTCGTGTTCGATCTGGTTTCGAGAATATCAGATTCTCAGTAGTCAATGCACTCATGCATCAATTTGTCTTTCTTCTGTTCAAATAATGTAGGGCTCCATACGATGACACATACGGTCATAAGAGACCCAATTCAAGAATTTCTTCTATTTATTTTCCCACTCTGCCATCTCTACAGATGCAAATCAGTCTAGAGTCCGTATACCAAAAACGGCTCCCAATATCATCTTTATCTATAAACTCTTCTCGCCAATCAGGCAGAAATCCTGGAAGTTCTTTTCAAAAGAAGCATCCGAAAATTTATTCAAAGTAGTACATTACTAGCACTGCTTTATCTAACTTGGCCAATACCACGTATGCCAACTGCAACATAATTCATTTACTAACTCTTTACTGAGTTTAAGCAAAGAAAATAACCAATATTCTCAACAACGGTTATTTACCATGGATTTCCCTCCATTTCATTTCTGTTTTCTGAACCATCATGTTCATTTTTCGACAATACATGTTAGCATAATTCCTTGCTAACTAATTCATAAGCTCCATTGCTTCATATTCACTGGTAGTCATCAGCTTTAGATTCATAGGGAAAATGGTCCCGTAAATCCTAGGCAAACTACCTTCCAGGTGTTCAACATCTAGAACATACTTGCTATCTGATATAGCTGTTACCAGAATTTCATCCAAAATCGTTGATGAAATATCCAATCAAGACATCAGGTCATCGATCCCAAGCATAGCTTCATGGATCAAATATAACCTACACGGGTTATATTCAAAACCATTCTGTCGGAGATCATATCAGTCTCCTCACGAGCTTCTTCCACAATCTGCTGGAATGCTCAAGGTACCACTGGTCCTTTCTAACCATTCATTTCTTCTTTCTTTCCTGGGTTCATCACTCGTTACTCCACATTTAGCATGGGAGTATTTCATAAGGAAGTGATCTATAGTTCCACGCTGGAACCACTTCCGTCCCACGCAACAAACTCGAGCAATATGCTCCCATTTTCTGCAATTTCAGCATGTCAACGATAGAGTCTCAACTCTACAATGTTCTGAGTGCTTTTCCTGCACTTCTTATACTTTATCATCTTTTCGTTCTGGTCTCTTCCCTTCAAGGCTAGACCTGAATCGTGATAACTTCTTCTGAGAAGTCCACTAATATATTCTGCTTTTCTTGTAGTCTCAACTACTGTTCTTTCACCTTGAATATCAGCCAAGGTGAGCAACTGATTCCTTTATCTGACCACATCAGCTAACATTGCTCATCATGTGGATTTTCTGCTATTCGTCCCATTTTTGCTCCTCATCCAACGGAGTCTTGCGAAAGTGTTGGTCCATTTCCTAGAGCTTCGCGCCCTAAATGTCTCCCAAGGAGATTCACAATTTATACTTCTTATACGTCAGAAGTCGGCAACAGATAGGTTATATATGTATAATAACAACTATATACACCTAACTATGCATCGTGTCTACTATCTCATGGGTTTAAGTCCAGGAATCTACTCTATAGACACCTAGTTCACTTAAACCACGGCTCTGATACCAACTTGTAACACCCGGCTTTTAAAACAAAACACCCCTGAAAATTTTTCATTTAAAATACAAGTTTTTATACATAAAACCATAACAAAGGGGTATATTTTTAAGAAACACGGGTACAAGTGTATCAAGGAGAGTATATAATACCATAATCTCCTTTGAAGCCGGGCTGCTACTGACAGCATCTACGAGTCCCACTTCTAAGTCACGAACTCTATCTTGTCCCCTATCAGTATCCTGCTAACCTGCAGGGACATTTAACAAACGGTATGAGCTACAAAGCTCAGTGAGTAATCATATCTGCAAATAACGTGTACAATACAAATACAATCATATAACTGTCTGGATATCGAATCCAGACTACTAGCCTTACTGGCTAACCGTATGTATCTGAGGATTTCGTATCCGAAGTACTAGCTCTACCAGCTAATCACATATCATGTAATTATCCAATCACTTTATCATGTCTACTCTGTTATTTGCATACCATTCAAACCAGTTCTGTATCATTTCTGTCCCATCTTGCTTAGTCATACTTGACTATCCCATATATATCATGACTATATAAGTCATATCATTTGTCGTGGCTATACAAGCCGTACCAAATCATTCCTTGCATATGAATCATAGCCCGCAGGCCGCACTAACAGGGTTTAATACCCGATATCATAACAAAAAGGCCGTACCGTGTACCTGTAACAAAATCATAGCCCGAAGGCCGCATCGGAGACATAGCCCAAAGGCTGCACCAGAGTCATAGCCAACAAGGCCGCACCATCTATTAACAGTTTCTTCACGATCAAATATGGCTCACGGGAAGATCCCGCTGTTGCCTAGACTCACGGCTGGTTCCGGTATTGTCTATAAAAGTAAATATATGGCTCACAGGAAGATCCCGCTGTTGCCTAGACTCACGGCTGGTTTCGGTATTGTCTATAAAAGTAAATATATGGCTCACAGGAAGATCCCGCTGTTGCCTAGACTCACGGCTGGTTCCGGTATTGTCTATAAAAGTAAATATATGGCTCACAGGAAGATCCCGCTGTTGCCTAGACTCACGGCTGGTTCCGGTATTGTCTATAAAAGTAAATATATGGCTCACAGGAAGATCCCGCTGTTGCCTAGACTCACGGCTGGTTCCGGTATTGTCTATATTTTATTGACTCACGGCTGGTCCCGGTCTTGTCAATAAAGGTTTGACTCACAGCTCCGTTCTTGTCTATTATAGACTCACGGCTTATCTGGTATTGTCGCACCATTTATATAGACTGACTCACAGCTCCGTTCTTGTCTATAATAGACTCACGGCTTATCTGGTATTGTCATGTCATTGTGTATATATATATATATTGACTCACAGCTCCGTTCTTGTCATCGCAATGACTCACGGCTTATCTGGTATTGTCGTTTACATATATTTTTACACATGTCATTTTCGTCCATCGAAGCCATTTCAACCTGTAACAAATCAATCATCATATATCACATATGATATCAGTGAGATTACTCACCTGGATACTAGCTGCGTTTAAATCCCGGTTGCTTCTTGCCTTTGCGTGCACCACAACCATTTTGTCCCAAACCTATATAATCATTTATATACCAAATGATAATAGGTTAATAGCCATTTCAATCTACTCTAATACAATAGAGTTCAATACAATATCATTATAAACAATACCTAGTTAATAAACTTTCCGTTTACTAACTTTTATTGAATTTTACTATTCACCGAGGCATTCGAATCGATCTACAGTGCCCCCGAGGGGTCGAAAACTCAACTTAACAATTTTCCCAAACTTTTCAGACCATAATGAGCCTATGGTCCAAATTTGAGCTAAAACGGACAAGCCAAACGAAAGTTAGCGAATCGGAAGTCCCCTGCTTGGAGGCGCACTGCGCCAGGAATCAGGCGCACTGCGCCTGGGCGCACCCCGCCCTGATCCTGGGCGCACTGCGCCCTGCGCCTGTGCAGAGCTCCTGGGCAGTCGCGATTTATGCACTGTAGCAAGCAGTTTTGGACCATTAAGTCCTTAATCCAGTCCTTAATCGATTGGGGTTTGTTCTAGGACTAAAACCTTATACCTTAACAATGTTTTCAACCATCCAAAACAACCAATTCAATCAAAATGAAGAATTAGGGTTCTTAGTTCTAACAACCCCAAACTTCAAATTCATCACTAATAGCAACCTACTTCCACTTTCTTTAGTTAAGTCCTTATTCTAATGACTTAAGGGAAGTATTACATCAACTTAAACACATAATCATCACTGCAAATGCAGTTTTGAGTTACTACAAAACCCATCAAGAAATAACAAGCTAGAACTTGGAATACCAACCTTCAAAGCTTCCAATCCTTCATTCCAAAGTTAGGAATCGAAATTCAAGCCTCAACCTTCAAGAATTCCTCCAACTTCTGCAGAATTTCTAGAGAGAAACTCTCTCCCGTAGCTGCACCCAATGGCCAGTCAAAGAGAGTCAACTCTCTCTATATATATCACAATATTTTGCAAATTTGGTCCCTAAGTTCATTTCCTTGAACTTTGACCACAATAACCAAGTTTTATTACAATAAAACTTTCATTTCTTACATTTTGGTCACAACCAACAATATTTTACATAATTGGTCGTTGACTTGGTCAAATGACCAAAATACCCTTTTTCGGTAAAACGACCAAAAATCAGTTTTTATAACATTTTAAGTCCAAAACTTAAAATATTATTTCAAACCAAATACTTTTCTGTCCAAAAGACCATCTTACCCTTACAAGGTAAAATGACCAATTTACCCTTTTATTATAATTATA
The DNA here is from genome assembly GCA_023525715.1 of Cichorium intybus. NCBI lineage: Eukaryota > Viridiplantae > Streptophyta > Magnoliopsida > Asterales > Asteraceae > Cichorium > Cichorium intybus. Next base: position 103,732,217 of record CM042009.1, read on the forward strand.
TAATAAAGTATCTTGGCGTTACAATGGTGCTAGACATGTCCGTTTGGTCTACAATTCATATCATAAGCCTAAAATGATGTGAAAACATGGGGAAAATTGTTAAATCTTTAATACCACCTCCCGAGAGTACTGTAGTAGAATACGTGTATTTGGAGAAAGACTATAAATTGTAGAAAGTCAATTTACTAAAGGTAGTGGCTTAGTTATGACTCGTAGTTGCATAATATGGCACTCTTGTGCTGTAAAGTTAGTTATTGTATATATAAACCAAGTCTAAATGTATATCTTGTATATAATAGGTGGTGGCTCAAACACGGTTAATCAAGTGAAAGAAAAAGGAGTTCAAGAAGCTAAATAACTCCTAGGAGACCCGAGGTGAGTAATGTGTGGATTTTTTAGTACATAGCAAAAATGGGTTTTATACAAAGAAATGAATTTTATATACAATGTTTTGGGAGTCAAAATGGTTTTATGGAAATTGAAATGGTTTAATGAAAATGAAAATGGTTTTATGGAACTGGAAATGATACTATGAAATAGTAAGTACAATGTATACAAAAATGATAAATGAGAAATACAGAGAATTAATAAAGTGATTGAGCCATGTTGATGAGTTGAGAAGTATCTGGATAAAGATCACGGCCTGCTGCGGTAGGGGTGGTCAAAAGACACTACTGGGATGGTACCTCCCGTCGCGAAGTAGTTGTCTAATTGGTACCTTGATGGATGAATTCGTTTCATGCTATCGAGGGAGGAGTTATACGGGTGCGCCTCGTATAAAACATATGGGTGCGCTCGTAGGAATGTACTATCAAATAAGAAGGAATACCTATGGGTGCGCTCATAGGAAATTAAATATTGTGAATTTGGGAATGATTGAAATATAAGAAAATTGTTTTGGGTCTAAACCCATATTGCTCACGAGACATTATGTCTTACGTATATTTTTAAAATGTTATGTACTTAGGCAATCAACAAAGGAGTTAGAAGAGCGTGGTATGGGACGGTAGCTTTTAGTGTATAAAGCGTGCAATAAAAGGTTTAAACTTTGGTAATGATACGAATTTGTGATACCCCGTTTGTATAATTAAATGTTTTGTATTATAAAGTATTTGTAAAATAAGTTTGGAAAAAAAAGTGTGAAAAATGGGGTGTTACACATAGAATCGTCAATCATTAACTTGTGTAGAGGTTTCTCATATATATTTAAAGTAATAAGCATGTATTGGTCCATTTGTATTTTGGATAGCAAATTACGTGTTTTTGTCAAATATTTAGAAATGTTTTTTTATGAACAAACCTATGAAAAAAATACAATAAGAAAAACTAAAAAAGTTGAAACCGAAACTAAAATGGTTTTGTATTTTTGGATTCAAGAAGAAAAATTTTCGGTTCAATTTTGACCTTAGTAAAAATAAAAACTGAAACATTTGCATACCTATTGGTTAACAAGATTCCATGATTAAAAATTATGTTGTATTTGGAAAAAAAAATTAAAGAAAATATGTTTTTTGAAAAGTTGTTTTTTATCATCAATAGTTTTTTGAGAAGTTCTAAAAATATGAATGCTTTTTTTGAAAAACGAATATATACTAATTCTTTTGAGATAAAATGATAAGATATAATGTTTTATTCGAAAAGGATCTTAAAATTTGTTTAACTATATATATATATATATATATATATATATATATATATATATATATATATATATATATATATATATATATATATATATATATATATATATATATATATATATATATATATATATATATATATATATATATATATATATTATTTAAGTGCTGTCTTATCTTTTCATTCTTTTGTTTTAATATATAATATATTGCATGTTTAAAAATCCATTCGATTATAATATTCTTTGAGTTCTTTTTTTACTATGAAAATCTATTAACTATGATGGCAATTTTCAGACAATACAACTATAATTGACAACTTTTTCTATAGTATTGTAATAGAAAAATAAATAAAATAATACATTATAGATAAATATACCAATAACAATATCATTTCTGTGTAGAATCCTTCTATTATAATATTTAATTATAATTTTTATTACACAACCATAATTTTAGAGACCAACAAAATGATAGAAATATCATTGTAAAATAACTTTCACTGTTATATTTAAATAATTTATAAAATAATATTTTAATAAAATAATTAAATATAAAATATTATAATTGATACCTTCTAAAAAATAATACATAATTTATAAAATAATATTTTAATAAATTAATAAAATATAAAATATTATAATTGATACCTTCTCAAAAATAATACAGACCTCTTGAAAAAAAAGTAACAGAAAATATAAAAAAAATAACAATATATTATGAAATACAATGAGATAAAATCATAAAATTACTTTATTATTTTTGTATTTAGTCCAGGAAATAATTTTATTGGATGGAAATAAACATGAAAGATACTTGATGAGATGGATGATAAGGCAACGGCTACAACAAGCCACACAATTATCCGACTCACTTCCTACCTCTCAATCTCTCACTGTTTTTACACATCATTTTATTCAGATAATTCAACTTTCGTTGCCATCTGGATGCTTGAACACCTTGTAGGTCAAGTTTCACTCTTTCGATCGCCATTCTGCAACTGTTAACAATTTAGCGGGCTTCTCATCACCATGCTGCCCGTTTGCTCCACCATTGCTAACTGTTATTCAAATTCCCAGGTCAGAATTATAATTATTGATCATGATGTAACCTATTCCGCGGTTTTAGTTGATAAATTCTTTCACGATAGTTTTACCCTAAATCTTGTGTTCTGGGCACTCGCAATGAGCAGTTTGTCTATATAACATTATGAATTATGAAACTACTTTTTGCAGGTTTGTCTATATGGAGGGTGTAGACATTTTTCCCAGAGTCACAAGGCATTCACGGTTAAATGCATAATCGAAAATGATGGTATTTTAACGTTGCCAAATAAAGTTCATCTTCAAGGACTTGAGAAATCGAACTCCCTTGGATTTGCGTATCAATTCATAGGAAAAGCTAGATCATTGCCAAGGGCTTTGAATATGCGGAGTACAGTTATCGCAAGCAACATTCCAAATGGTCCCGCATCTGATTCCGTGAAACCAAATATATATTCAGAATACCTTTCAAAAACAGATTCAGACGATGTTTTTGCTGGAATAAATGAATCCCTTAGTGCGCTAGTGTGCAATACAGACACTGCTATTAGCAATACACTCAAAACCATCACTTCGTCAGTAGAAGGTGCTTCAAAGGGTGTTAATGGTGCAATTGATGCTTCTCTTGATAACTTGAAGCTCTCGTTTAGTAGCACATTCTCTGGATTATCCAATAACTCGAAGGGAGTATCAAGTAAAGCAGGGGTTATAGCTGTTGATGGATTGAGAAGTGTGATCATCACAGTTGAGCAGTTGCTTGCGCAAGGGGCAATGTTTGTGGTCTATACTTATGCATCCGCAAAGGATATGCTCCCTCCAGAGATCCAGAATGTTCTAAATTCGTCAGAAGATACGGCATTTAGTGTGTTGAAGCCTGTTGGGACAACCTTTAACCAGGTATCTAGGTATCTGTTAGTGTATCCCATATTGGTGCGACACGATCTTATAAGTGTGTATATATGTTGGAGTCTCGCCTCTCTCCACAAGGGCTCTTTTGGAGAGACACTCTTGGGCTCCACATATATTTACAGTATCACCAATGTCTCTTTCTTTGTGCATTTATTCCATCAGGCATTAATCCCACAGCCACATGTGTTGTAAGCAGGTTTATGTTTCCATAGAGGGATTTGAGAGGATTATCGGCGTTGATCCCAGTGATCCAATCGTTCCTTTTCTACTTTTGATTGGAGCATCAACCACCTTATGGTACGATGTCCTTCCTTTCATCTTTCTTGACTGGTGATGAAAGCTTACATAATATTCTCAGATTTGTACAGGGTTTCTTACTGGGTGCTGACCTATGGTGGATATGCTGGGGACTTGCCCCCACAGTTAGCTTTTGAGCTACTGAATGGGAAAGAACGTGTTGCACTAATCGATGTCCGGCCTGAGGCAAGAGACTGTAAATTTTTCTAGCCTTTTCTTTTCTAATGTTTTTATATTGTAAACTTATATCATCTCTACAAGTGTGGCTCAAATGCCGTAATTTAACCATGTAAAGGACTTGAGAGAGAGAGATGGAATTCCTGATCTCCGAAGGACAGCTCGGTTCCGATATGCTAGTGTCGCATTTCCTGAGGTTGGTTCATACTATAAATTCCACATCACTCTTGTGTTGCAAACAAGATACGAATCAAGATTCATTATCATTTTGCACATTTTGTTTCAGGTTGATGCTAGTGTCAAAAAGTTACTCAAGACTGGGAAAGATCTCGATGATGCACTGCTTGCTGCTATCATTCGGAACTTAAAAGTTGTTCGAGTATGTGATTCCCCCCTTTTATTTTATCCGTTTAGAGATGTAAATCAGATATGAGATGTAAATCAGATACACAGCAGCCCACTAAGTGGCTGCCCATAAAGTATGCGAACTTGGACCCTTGACCATTTTACAAGTATACTAACCCTGTGTCATGTTCTAAGAGTTGCTTCTAGGAATGCATGACTAGCATTCTTCTACCATGCACTTTCCTTTCAATAGTCGGTGCATGTAGAATTGAGATGCAATATCTAAAAGTAGCATCAAGTTTGGATAACCCAAGAATAACTTGTTTACCGTGTTTACTTATAGGAAGGGTCCAAGGTAATAGTTATGGATGCTGATGGTACTCGCTCCAAGGGGATTGCAAGATCACTAAGGAAAGTTGGGATTAAGGCAAGTATTTGTTTTGCATTATTACACCCCCCCCCCCCCCCTCGAGGCTCACTTGCATGTCATTCGTTTTAGCGAATTAAATATAATGTGCTACAACCAAAGGCCATATCGGGAAAGGTTGAGGGTTCAAGTCCCTCTTGGGATGAAAGGTGTAGATGTAGGAGTAGAGTAGTGGGTATGTGCTATATTCAATACTACTAAAAAGTTGATTTTCGGAATTTGCAGAAACCATACTTGGTCCAAGGTGGGTTCCGCTCTTGGGTTCAAGAGGGTTTGCGTGTAAAAGAGCCAAAACCTGAGACAACACTTACCATACTCAATGAGGTATTTTTGCCGGTTTGAAAATATTCTCGCTATCATGCTTTCAAGATAGGGCTCAATGCAAGAAATAACAATTTACTTTCATTTATCTAGTTATTAAAGCATCCTACTTTCATTTCTTTCTATTACCACAACGTACTTTTCTTTTATAGTCTTATTAAGGCATTGTACTTTGAAAAATCTACCCAATTACAACATTATACTTTAATTTTTTTTCATATTAGACTTTGAAAAATATATCCAGTTATAGCAGTGAAAATTGTTTTGTATTTGGAGGATGTTACTATAATTTTCTAGATTTTCTAAAGTAAAATGCTTTAATAAGAAGATACGAAAGTAGGATGCTATAACAAACAAATCGCAGAAGTACGTTGTTATTTCTTGTTTTTGAACCTAAAAAGGTTAACTAGTCCGAATTGCTCGATATCTGTTGATCAAAGTTGGCTTAATGACAGGAAGCCGAGGCTATTCTAGAGGGTATCACTCCACTGCAAGTTATCGGGTATGGCGCGGTAAGCTTATTTTAAACCTTGAATGTCATCATTATGTACAAGATCCATTTGCCTTCTATAACGTAGGTCATAAAGATATTCAACTTAGTTTGATACTATTTGAAGTCTGCTTATTGTGTGAAAAATAGTGCTACAACAACATGAAAGAGTAGACTATATACTATTAGCAGTGTTGGTCTAATTCTTGTGACAACTTTGTTGTCTACAGGGTTTTCTGGCAACTGCATTTGCATTGTTAGGTTTGTATCTTTCTCAAATTCTGCTTTTATGAATGAAAAACTTGCTGATTCTTTCATTTTTGTCTTCCCATAAAAAATGTTTTTACTAGACTGTCAGTTCTTATTATATATTAACCGCTTCATATATGATGTATGTTTTTACCAGAATGGGAGAAGACCTTGCAATTCATTGCTCTTATTGGCATTGGTCAGGTACTCTCTCTCTCTCTCTATCTCTTTCTCTCTCTCTCTCTACATTACGTCATCAAAATAAAGTTAAATAATTCTGACAACAATTCCATTTTGACAATACCAGACTATATATCGAAGGCTTGCTTCTTACGAGAACTCTAATGATTTCAGTAGAGATGTGAGGTAAGTCTAGAGATATGTTTTATCATTTGACATTGTTTTAAGATGTTAGAGGCGTTAATGACGATGATGATGATGATGATGATGATGATTGAAGGCAACTTGTGGTCCCTGTTAAGCTGGGAGGCCAGGCAATTTCGTGGGCGGCTGGGAAGCTGGAAAGTAATCGTAATGGTTTACCAACTTCTCCTTCATCTGTAAATGTCCAGAATAGGGTACTGCAAGCAGCTGCGAAACACGAATCGCAGCCACCTGAACAACCACAAGATTCAACAAACCCAGATCTCTCTGAAGCATAATAGACCACATCCAATTCATCACAACACTTTGATGTGGTTGTACTGGATACAACTACCAATGGACTCAACGACTCGTATATGTAATGTATTTGTATAGCTGCGTGATACGGGATTCCTTTTCTACCAACTACTTTTTTAACTCACAAAAACATCCTCCCATGGGTCTCTAAAGGTGTCTTTTATCTTTGCCAAAAATAGTCGAGTAACGAATATAAGGATGAGTTCAATAAGGGACTAAATTTATCTATGGTGTCAAGGGATTAATGTCGATCGTCGGAATCAAAAATCATCAGCGGTCAAAAAATAGGTTGTAAATTTGTTAGTTGACGCACATGTAGAGAATTATAATAAAAAACTCACTTCGTTTTTTTTTCCGACATTATTCTTTTTCAGAAAAAAAAACAGAATATACCAAAATTCACAACTTTTCGTCCTCTACAAATAAAAATCCATATTGATGTATGAAAAACAATTTTTTTTTCAGCTCGTCTGGATTAATAATGTAAATCTAAACGGTATAAATATAAATCTGAGTAGTTTACTTTAAAAATTTTTAATACTTCAACATGTTAACTATTTATAAATACTATACTATGATTCACAAGTAAATTTACTAATATTTACACAAAAATTTAGTTATATTTACATGTCAATATCATATGGTATTGATAATTTAATTACAAATATAATTTGAGAAATTTACTTAGAATTTTATTATTAATTCAATATTTTGACCATTTATAATAAATTTACTCTGATTCACAAGTAAATTTTATCACATTCACACAAACATTACTCAGACTGACATGTCATTGTTATACGGGATTGAGAATTTACACTGAAATATGAATCTGAGTAATTTACTTAGAATTTTTTTTACTGCTTCAATAGTTTAATCATTTATAATGAATTAATTATGATTCACTAGTGAAATCTACTGACATTAACATAAAATTTTATTCAAATTCACATGTCAAAATCATATGGTATTGTGAATGTCAACAGTGAATAAAACACAGCTCAGACTCACATGTAAATCTTGTTGGAAATCATGGTTCATGTGGTAAGTTTCAAAAACAAGAGTTTGCAACGAAAGCATAAAATCATGAACACAAATTCCATTTTCAAGAGGATCATGCTACATGTATGTAGAGATAAGATGAAGAACAAACATAGATTAAGTTCAAGATCATAACCTTTGTTCTTGTGTTTGGTTTGGATGATTTTGATAGCTAGGAATCAAATTAGAATCCCTCTATAGTTGATCCACCACAAGCTTGAACACCCTTGAATGCTAGTTCCACAACTTGCAAGTTAGAACTCCTTTTCTTGTGAAACCAAAAACCAATTTTTGCTAACTATCAAGAGAGCTTTTAGAGAGTTTCTTTGGCTGATTTTTGAAGCAAGAAATGATGTACACATGCCCTCAAAATCGTTCACAATATAACCCACCAAGAGAAAAGAAAAGCACATGCAACTAGCTTAAAAGAAAGATCCATTTCATTTCTATAATCAAAAGCTAGAAGACACAAGGCATCTTCTTTTTCTTTTAAGTTCTTAATGCATTCTTTTTATTCAAATATGGCTAGTTATATGATGACTAATGAAGTGCTAGTGGGTTGTTATTATTTATAAAACTTAGATAATTATAAGCTTATAAATAATACATCTTCTCATTTGTTTAATGGAATAACATTTAACCCATAATCAAATATATAAATAAACCATCTAAATATACAATCTTAATTGTATAATTATATATATATATATATACATATATATATATATATATATATATAACAATATATATATATATTTTATTTAATTTACTAATTAAATTAAATAAAAGGCTTACTTATAAATCAATTAAATCGTTTAACAATTTAAACAATTTAATTGTTACTTAATTAATTCATCACATATGAATTACTAATCAACCTTTAATTTTGTAGTTATTATTATTTACCTCAAATAATAATAACCTACAAGATTAAATTGCAAGTTTAGTATCATTTGATGTTAAATCAAATTTAACGTTCTAAATGATCAATTGGTGTCAAACTTGTTGTTGGTGTGACCCTATAGGATCATGTATTATTAGTAATATCATTTTATGATCATCCTTGGGCATATAGAACTAACAATCTCCCACTTGCACAAGGTTGCATCATAGAATGATATCGACAGTGGTAAACGTCTAGCAACATTTCACTGCCCCCAATAACACATGACATTGTGCCATTCAACAACATTCAATTCTTCAGAAAACGCGAGGCTCTAATTGATGTATAAGGTTATCTATCAATTATCCCTTTGTCACAGACGTCATGTTGAACATGAGACATGGATCTTAATCATTCTCATTTTATGTTCAACTTTCAAACAGGCGCCTTAGATGTCTAACTCTCAACACATAAGAGGAACAAATCCCGTCTTGACTACATACGCCCCTCATATAGTTAGTACTATGCATGAGTATGGCCTTTATGGTTGTCTGTATTTCAAGAACAACAGTAAACCATATCAAAGCATAGTACACTCTACATTTGAGTCCCAAATATGTATCTCAGGTCAAAGGATACAATGATAATACCTTTATTCAAGAATCACTTATGATGATGATCCATGGAGTGATCTTGAAACGGGTCAAGTCCAATACTTGTTCACTGACAAGTACCTATGAATTTGGTTGCAACCTTTTGCTACTTTTACTTATAAAAGTCAACCAATCCAATTCATATTAGTCTTACTTCATAATTGCTCCCACAACTATGATCGACTATGGACGTTTAGAATAACTAAATTATTCAAGGATTAAACATGCTAATAAAACACAATAATTATGAATGAAACATCACGTCACATATATTACATAATTCTTGTCTTTTACATAAGTTCATATTCATAAAACATTAAACATAAATCAAATCCATTCATTAGAAAAACGGAGCCCTATACCCTTAGCATGACTTTCATGCTTAGTTTGGGGTAAAGGTTTCGTGAATGGGTCTGCCAAATTTTGATCTGTATGAACCTTGTGAATACTTATTTCACCATTCTTAACTTCATGTCTAATGTAGTTATACCTTCGGTGAATGTGTTTGGTTTTTTGATGCAATCTAGGTTCCTTTGCTTGAGCTATAGCACCTAGATTGTCACAGAAGATTTCTATAGGGTCCCGAATGGAAGGGACAACCCCTAGATCTTCTATGAACTTTCTCATCCAGACAGCTTCTTGAGCAGCTTCTGAAGCAGCAACATATTCTGATTCTGTAGTGGATTGTGCAATCACTTCTTGTTTGGAACTCTTCCAAGACGCGGCTCCTCCATTTAAAATAAAGACATACCCAGATTGAGATTTCGAATCACCCCTATCTGTTTGGAAGCTTGCATCAGTGTAACTCTTTACCTTTAAGCTTTCTTCCAAACCGCCGTAAACTAAGAACATATCTTTAGTTCTTCTCAAGTACTTAAGAATGTTCTTTACAGCAGTCCAGTGGGCTTCACCTGGGTTCTGTTGATACCTACTAGTCATACTTAAGGCACATGAGACGTCGGGCCTAGTGCATAACATGGCATACATGATGGACCCAATTTCCGAAGCATATGGGACATGTTTCATCCTTTCAAGTTCAGTCCTAGAGTTTGGGCACTGAGACTTGCTTAGGATGGTGCCATGAGGCATTGGCAAGAATCCTCTTTTGGAGTCTTGCATCTTGAACCTTTTCAAGATTTTATCAATATATACACTTTGGCTAAGACCAATAAGTCTCTTAGATCTATCTCTATAGATCTTTATGCCTAATACATAAGCAGCTTCCCCTAGATCCTTCATTGAGAAACAACTCTCAAGGAACGCTTTGACACCTTTTAAGGTTGGGATGTCATTTCCAAATAAAAGTATGTCATCTACATACAATACTAGGATTATGACAATGCTCCCACTAGCTTTCTTGTAAACACAGGAGTCATCCTCATTTTTGATGAATCCAAAACTCGTAATCTTTTCATCAAAACGGATGTTCCATGTTCGAGACGCTTGCTTTAATTCATAGATAGATCTTTTAAGCTTGCACACTTTTTTTGGATGCTTGGGATCGACAAAACCTTCAGGTTGTTCCATATAGACATCTTCCAATAAGTATCCATTAAGGAAAGCGGTCTTGACATCCATTTGCCATATCTCATAATCATAGTATGCGGCTATGGCAAAAAGTATCCTAATCGACTTGATCATTGCCACTGGAGAAAAGGTCTCATCATAGTCAATACCATGAGTTTGTGAGTATCCTTTAGCGACAAGTCTAGCCTTAAAAGTGTGAACATTTCCATCCACGTCGATTTTCTTCTTGAAAACCCATTTGTTCCCAACAGTCTTACAATTGGTGGGAAGATTAACCAAGTTCCAAACTTGATTATCGTGCATGGATTGCATCTCAGTGTTCATGGCCTCAAGCCATTTATCAGATTCAGGATCTGATATTGCACTCTGATAGTTGACGGGTTCATCAGAATCTATCGTATAACATTCCTCTTCCATCAAAAGGTAACCATACCTTTCTGGTTCAATTCGAACCGTACCAGATTTGCGAACACCTTGTGTTACAATTTGTTCCTGATCAACCGTTTGTTCAGGTTCAACAATTTCTTGTTGAATGCTAGATTCAACTTCTTGTGTATTAGGTTGTGGTTCCTGAAGTTCCTCAAGTTCCACAAACCTCCCACTAGCCTCTTCCGTCAGAAACTTATTTTCTAGGAATTCAGCTTTTCGAGAAATAAATATCTTATTCTCGATGGGATTGTAGAAATAGTATCCAAGACAATCTTTCGGATACCCTACAAAGATACATTTAGTTGAACGGGGTTCTAATTTGTTTGAAGCTTCTTGTTTAACATAAGCTTCACAACCCCATACCTTGAGATAGGATAAAGATGGAACCCTTCCATGCCATATCTCATAAGGTGTTTTATCTACCTTTTTAGTAGGTGCCATATTTAGGAGACAAGCAGCTGTTTGTAAAGCATAACCCCAAAATGATAAAGGTAGAGTACTTCTACTCATCATGGATCGAACCATATCCAATAGTGTTCGGTTCCGCCTCTCAGACACACCATTATGTTGTGGTGTTCCAGGTGGAGTAAGTTGTGAAACAATTCCACAAGTCTTACAATGATCCATAATGTTTGTACTTAAGTACTCACCTCCTCTATCAGAACGAAGAACTTTAATTGTTTTGTTGAGTTGATTTTCCACTTCACTTTGAAACGTTTTGAACATTTCAAATGCCTCATGTTTATGTTTAATCAAATAAACATATCCAAAACGACTAAAGTCGTCAGTGAAGGTGATGAAATATCTTTCACCATATCTAGTCATTGGCTTGAAAGGACCACATACATCCGTATGTATGATTCCTAACAAGTCCTTTGCTCTCTCATTGGTTCCGAAGAAAGGAGCTTTAGTCATCTTGCCATGTAAACAAGATTCACATATATCAAATGAGTCATTCTCATTTGCCTTCAAAAGTCCACTCTTTTGAAGTTGGGATATGCGATTCTTGTTTATATGCCCAAGGCGACAATGCCATAGATAGGTTTGACTCAAATCAAATTTGGGTTTCTTGGTGAAAGTGTGGTATAAAGAGCTATTGTTAGTCTTTTCATCAAGGTTTACTTCATAAATTCCATTTAAAGGCCTAGCCTCAAAATAGAATACATTATTTTTGTAAACACAAATATCATCATTATAAAAGGAAAGATCAAATCCACATTGTCTTAATTTAGCAACCGAAATAATATTCCTAGTCAAGCTAGGAACATAGTAAACATTCAACAATGTCACACACAAGCCATTAGGTAGTAATAAATTAAAACTTCCAATTGAATCCACCGCAACTCTTGCATTGTTTCCAACCCGAAGTACTACCTCATTTGCCTTCAGTCGCCTACTCCTTTTGAACCCCTGCAACATATTACATATGTGAGTTCCACAACCAGTATCAAATACCCATGTGTTAGGAGATAAATTATAAAGTTCTAGGTCTATCACATAGATACCTGAAGTGCCTTCACCGGCCTTCTTCTTCTTCAACTCCGCAAGATAGGTAGGGCAATTTCTCTTCCAATGCCCAGCTTTGCCACATTCAAAGCATGTTTCATCTTTGGCAACCTTTGCCTTCTTCTTGGGCGGATGGGAAGGTTGGACAACTTTCTTGCCCTTACCTTTGAAAGCTTTTGCTTTCCCTTTGCCCTTGGAGTTGGTGGGGTGTTCTGGTCTAGTTCTCTTTGTTCCACCTTCCTTGATCATGAGAACTTGAGTGGTTTTCTTAGGCAGACTCTTTTCCCCGGTAATTAGCATCCCATGTAATTCCGGGATAGTCTTGTTCAAACCATTCATGTTATAATTCATGACGAAAGGATCAAAGGACTTTGTCAAGGAGTTAAGGATCATATCCGTTGCTAGCTCTTCGGGCATCACAACTCCAAGACGTGCCAAATGATCAATGTGACTCTTCATTTTGAGCACATAAGAGCTTACCGACTGCCCTTCCTCCATCTTGCAAGCATGGAAAGCCCGAACAGTTTCGAACCTTTCCGTTCTTGCAAGTTGTTGGAACATTTCCTTTAGTTGATTAATCATGTCATAGGCTGAATGATTCTCCAAATCCTTCTGAAGGTCGGGAATCATGGTTGCCAACATGAGGCATGATGCATCGATGTAATCATCCATCTTTTTAAGCCATGAATCGTGTGCGGGCTTAGGAGTGGCAGGGGGTTCTTCTGTAAGTGGTTCATTGAGAACATATTCTTTCTTTTCTTGTTTGAGAACAATTCTCACACTACGGTACCAATCCAAGAAGTTGGTATGGTTAAGTTTTTCTCCTTCAAGGAGAGACCGTAGTGAGGTTTTGTTAGGAGCCGAGTGTGTGTTGTTTGGTGCCATCTACAAAATTTTAACAAGGTTCTATTTAGTAAATTATGATATTAAGTCCTTAATAATTAATACCCTTTCTTGTTTCATAAACTTTAATTAATTAAGGTGTAGAATCCAAGTTGCATCACGAATAAGTGGTTAGGTATCCTTTATCCCGCCTATTCGAATCAACAAGGTAGGTAACGGTTTACCAATTATATCCAAATATAATTTCTAGATTTATGGGATCCCATTATAACATTTATAAGTTTGGCATGTTTGATCCCATCTATGCCTTGGATTTCTAATGCTTAGGTGACCTTTATCACAAGAGATTTCCAAACGAATCATCCTACTTAAACGGACGTGTAATTTTGTCAACTATTGATGGTTAGGTGTCCTTTATCCCATCAATATTGCAAAACTACTTCTTGTATCACAAGAAGACTCCAAGTGGTTAGGTATCCTTTATCCCACAAGGAAATACAAGTGATACATGAGTGTCTTTAAGAAGGACGGCATAGATTCGTATTTCATAAGGGATTTGAATGTTTTACAATTCTAATTTTGAAAAACATATGGTATCATGTAGATTGCATGCATCCAATGAACATGGTACCATTAAATCTTATTTTGTTAATTGGTTCCTAAATCATAAAATCTCCATTTTATTGATTCTTTGTTTGTGGTCAAGATTAATATCCAATATTAAGTTTGAGTTTGATCACATATATTAGAACCAATTTATAATCCTAAATAATTACCATTATTACTTAGGGTTGGAGTTTGTAAGAGTTTATAAAATCTCCATTTTATTTCTTGTTTCAATCATTTTCAAAACTTGACTTAATAGGTTTTAAACAAAACCCATTTTAATAAAACCCATTTTTCACATCTTATGTTTTAATTGTCAACTTTTGAAAATACAAACTCCTTGATGATTATGTTTAATTATCTAGGTTGTCTAGCATGCAAAATCTTATTTTCATCCACAACATAACATAATAAAACATTCAAACATCACAAGCATGCATGGGTGCATAAACACAAGCCAACTAGTTTGATATTTCATGTGAGCCACACATGAAATATCAAGTCCAAACCTAGGGACAAAAGAGTGACAAAAACTCAACCAAATGATCTCCGATTTGGCTACAATTTTGCCAAGCTTCTTATATCACCAAATGACACTTGAACCACCATTTCTTGACACCATTGAGTGACATGTGATTTTTCTATGGAGCCCTCAAAATTTTCGAAATCAGGGGCAGCAGGAAGGAATTTTTTTTGTTTTTTGTTGCATTTTTCAATTCATTCTTGGCTATATTGATGCTAATACTTGTTGAAACTTAATGTATATTCTAGATATTAAAGTTACCAACAAGTATATCACCAAATGACCAAGATATGAATTTATAAAACACTTCCAAAACAATTTTGAAATCTGGACAGCAGCTCTTCAGAAAGTGCTGCTGTTGGGTGCAATCTTCTCTTGGTCTTTTACTTCCTTCTCTTGTTACATTTTGTGAAATAAATAAAATACAACTATTCTAATATTTACAAAATGAATATTAAGAAGGAAATAACTAATTATTATTACAAACCATTTGAATAAATCAATAGATTACAACCATATCGAACACAAACACAAAACATGCATCATATGGTCCTTGGCTTTTTTATGCACCATTTTATCACATAAAATCATAAGAAAATCAACACTTTGTTTTTCTAAGGCAACAATTTATGTAACCAAAAGCATGCATACATAAGATATAGTTGGTTACATAAAATCATAGATAATATAATTGCATGTTGCCAAAGAAACCATGCATGAAACTTTCATTTAAGAAGATGAACATTCATGGCTTCCAAAAACCAAGTTTATCCAAATAAACTTATTATCTAAACATGCAATATAGCCATGGCTCTGATACCAATTGTTGGAAATCATGGTTCATGTGGTAAGTTTCAAAAACAAGAGTTTGCAACGGAAGCATAAAATCATGAACACAAATTCCATTTTCAAGAGGATCATGCTACATGCATGTAGAGATAAGATGAAGAACAAACATAGATTAAGTTAAAGATCATAACCTTTGTTCTTGTGTTTGGTTTGGATGATTTTGATAGCTAGGAATCAAATTAGAATCCCTCTATAGTTGATCCACCACAAGCTTGAACACCCTTGAATGCTAGTTCCACAACTTGCAAGTTAGAACTCCTTTTCTTGTGAAACCAAAAACCAATTTTTGCTAACTATCAAGAGAGCTTTTAGAGAGTTTCTTTGGCTGATTTTTAAAGCAAGAAATGATGTACACATGCCCTCAAAATCGTTCACAATATAACCCACCAAGAGAAAAGAAAAGCACATGAAACTAGCTTAAAAGAAAGATCCATTTGATTTCTATAATCAAAAGCTAGAAGACACAAGGCATCTTCTTTTTCTTTTAAGTTCTTAATGCATTTTTTTTATTCAAATATGGCCAGTTATATGATGACTAATGAAGTGCTAGTGGGTTGTTATTATTTATAAAACTTAGATAATTATAAGCTTATAAATAATACATCTTCTCATTTGTTTAATGGAATAACATTTAACCCATAATCAAATATATAAATAAACCATCTAAATATACAATCTTAATTGTATAATTATATATATATACATATATATATATATATATATATATATATATATATATATATATATATATATATATATATATAACAATATATATATATATATATATATTTTATTTAATTTACTAATTAAATTAATTAAAATGCTTACTTATAAATCAATTAAATCGTTTAACAATTTAAACAATTTAATTGTTACTTAATTAATTCATCACATATGAATTACTAATCAACCTTTAATTTTGTAGTTATTATTATTTACCTCAAATAATAATAACCTACAAGATTAAATTGCAAGTTTAGTATCATTTGATGTTAAATCAAATTTAACGTTCTAAATGATCAATTGGTGTCAAACTTGTTGTTGGTGTGACCCTATAGGATCATGTATTATTAGTAATATCATTTTATGATCATCCTTGGGCATATAGAAAAAAATAAGCTCTGGAAATAAAAAAATGAAAAAAATAAGCTCTGCAAATTTCTATATATTCGTTTTTTTTCGATAAAAAATAAGCTCTGGAAATAAAAAAATGAAAAAAATGAAGTGAATTTTTTTATAATCGGGTACATGCACATCCACCACAAGCTGAACAATCATGCGTATGAGATTAGTCTATTGATACCATGGTGTGACAACCAAAAATTTATTTAAGCGTATAAGATATAGTTTGACGCTTAAACGTTTTATGGATGGACAAAAAGGTCAAATGAGGTGAAACTATGAAAATGTATGGGTTAAGACATTTTATTAAGTCAATACGATATGTTACTTCATTTAGAAATTTGGTTTTAACGACCCAAGAGTTAAAAAAAGAGAATAAAGGACCAAAAGTGAAATTTTTACTGTCAAATCTTTAGAAATTGATATATCAAAATCTAAAAGGTATTGAGAAAAAGTCATCAAGATGACTTTGATAATATTTGAGATAATAAGAATATAGAAAAAAGATTCAGGCCATTTGTGTTATAATGAAGAAGTTATGAAGGTTTCATAATGGCACAAAAATGACAAAAATGACCGATTAATCATGTTCTAAGGGTCTGTAACGAAAAATATAGGAAGAATCAGACCTAAGACGGTAAGGATAAATTGTTAAGTTCATGCTCACCTTTCTAAAAGTGTAAAATTTGCGAAATTTGGATATGGTATGATGAAGTTATGCCAACGTAAAAATCTGGAAAAATAATAAACTAAAAGTTGAGAAATATATCCAAGTCATATGCAGGGGCATTTTTGTCATTTCCAAATCAAAAATCATTGTTTTCCCCTAAAATGTGTTCGCGTATTCCATCCGGTGGGCTCCTCCCTTTTCCCCAAAACACGTAAACCAAGATCAGAAGAAAAGAAAGAGGGAAAGAGAAAGGGAAAAACGGGAGAAGGAGATGAACGACACACACATGTAATTCCGATCGAGAGAGAGAGGGAGATCACGCTAGAGAAATCAGAGCAAAGGGACGAGTTAGAAAATCTGGACAACAACCTCCCTTGCTGCTGCCATGTCCGATTGGATGCAAGGACCACCACCGACGGTGGTGGTGAGTATTGACGGCGACGATGGTTAGCTCTGGCGGCGGCAGCAAACCGGGACTCAGACTATGTGGTTCACGGTTTCAGATCGAGAGATAGAACACCTGAGGCGGCGCTAGGTCGAAGAAGCGGCAGCATGCAGCTGCCGATCGGAATTAATGGCGTCAACAGCGGCTGTCGGAGGTGCTGGAGGCGCTGTGGTGGCCGACGGTGGTCGAGATGGCTCTAAGATGTTCCGATTTCTTGCAAAAACAGCCCCTAACTTCTTGATTTCAGATTTGTGGTCAAGAGATTGAAAGGTAAAGCCTTATTTTTATGAATCCTAGTTTCTTGAGTTCAAAATCCCTTCAATGCATGTCTGATATTGGTGTTGATTTGTAATTTTAAACATGGATTAAATTAGGAATTCATGAAAAAGGGGCGAGATCAGCCTATGACTTTAGATTTTGGACAGAAAAGTGAAAGGTAAAAGTTGGTTTCTTGGAACCCAAGTTTGTTAAATCAAACATGCATGTTAGGAATTGAAGGTTGGTTTTTGGTTCTAACACTTATGGATTCAAGAAACACATATGAATCTAAGGTTTTGAGTTTTTGACTTGGTTGATAGTATACATATTTGATGTTAGTTTCAAGAAATCAAGAACACAAGAAAACTGTTTTTATTGGGTTTGATTTGGAATGGTTAAATGCATGCCAAGGATTATTTGAAAGTTTTAAGAACACCTTGTTGTTGGAATTTGAACAATATTTGATTTTTCAAGTTAACAAAACTTTAAGACTTATGTTGGATTTGGTAGATAAAGATCTACGAAACGATGGAAATTTTCTTGGTAATAGTTTTATACATGGATTCTTTGAATGTTACTTGTTGTTAAGAAACTTGGATTTGAGAATTTGAAGAAAGGAATGGAATCTTGAATTCCATCACATTAATGACTAAAATGGAATAATTTTAGTAAATAGTTGAATTGGACGAGATAAGCAAATGATGTATTTGGATATGTTATATGACACAAGTGAACTTAGAAATGGTTGAAAGAACTCAAGAACGTCTATATGAGTGATTACTTGTATTGGTCAAAATTCTAATTTGGTTAAAATGGCAATTAAGTTGCCGTTTAAAACATGAAAATGAAAAGTTGGAAAATGGCATAAAACTTGAACATTATTATACCTTATGATGAGAGTATGTCTATAAGAAAGAAATAACAAAGTTGACTCAACAAATGAGATGTTTTGGTCATGTCTAAAAATGGACTAAAAGAGTCGCGGTTGAACCTAAAACTATTTTTATTTTAGCCTAAATTAAATGCATTAGCATAAAAGTTGAAATTTTGATGAAACTTGTGAAAGGTTGACAACATATTAGTGACTTTCAGAAAGGAAATATCAAGATTTTGTTGGTTTCTATTTTTAGAAATTTTATTCATTGAATTTTGCCAAAATGACATAAACTAGTAAAAAAAAGATGTTTTGACTTCTAACCATTGAAATAAGCCTATAAAGACGTAAAAATATGAAAGTTGCTAAAATAACATTGTAGAACTTGAAAATGCCATTTTTGGTTAAGATGGGGCAAAAGGGTAAAATTGTCCAAAATGGTTATTATGCTTTAGAAATCATACTTAACCATTGGAATGTAACTAGATGATGACTAGAAATAGTTCAAGAGTGTTTAGGCAATTAATACATGTTTAGTTGTCTAATAAGTTCTAATCTTCTATTAGATTGATAGAGATTGAAAGACGCTTGGAAGCAACAAATGATTAAAGTTATGTGGATTAGTGTAACTAGACGTATCTAGCTACTAAGGTGAGTACATATGGCTTTTCCCACTATGGGGTACATGACAAATTGTTGACAAAGCTCTTACGTGACTTTTGAATATTAAATGATATACAAATCGTTCTACGTATGATACACTAATAAAAGTTTTGATACAACGATTTTGAAAGAATGTTTTGACATCAAGCCTACAATGATTACGAAAGTGTTCTGGCATTTAGCCTGCTCCGTTATTGAAAGATTGTTTTGACTTCAAGCATACTATGCTTATGAAAGAATATTTTGGTAGTAACCTACTATGTGTTCATGTTATGAATCTTTTTCAAAAGAACAATGACTATATGTGTTATATGATTTGATTCTTATATAAGTTTATGAAACATTTAAATTGTCAATGTTTATGTTATTGCACATGCATCTCATTGCATTTTGTGATTTCTTGTATAATAAAACAGTAGTCTTTTAGATATCCGGACACGTCCCCGTAACGGGACAAGACTAACTAGGATGGTACCTCCCTTTGCGAAGTAGAAGTCTTTTAGATGCTATTATAGGAATATTTGTTCTCCTATTTTGGTGAGCTTTGCTGGTCTTTATAGACCTCTAGACGCAGTATATAACCGCGTGGTTTTGTCACGAATGTGACCTGGTCTTTTAGACCTAAGACAAGGGTACGAAACCTGCTAGCCTTGCATTGGTGTGCGAATCATGCATTTCGTATGCATTTATTTTTGTATTAATCATGTTGAACTAAATATATTGTTTAAGTTTCAAAACTTCTGTGAGTTGTTTTCCCAAAGAATTTTGGAAGTAAATGTTATTTATATGACTTAGATTGTAAATAAGTTTTTAGAAAGTAAAGGTCAGACACATGACTTATTTTGCAAAGGATTTTGAAAAGTAATGTACGAAATATATGTGATTGATTATAAAACGTTTTCAACGATGTTTTGAGTCTAAAACCAATGTAGCTCACGAGACGTTCGTCTTACGTATTTTATTTTATGTCATGTATCCCAGGTTCTAGATGTGAGGGATAGAAGCAAGTATATAACCCGAAGAGATCGTGATTCTAGATGGAGCGAATTCTAGCTAATGTAACGGTTTGTATCCTAACTTGCTTTCTATGGTGTAGTATGATATGGGATTGTAATCCCCGAAGTTGTTTAAACATTTTTAAAACTTAAATGTTTTTGTTGGGACCGAAATTTTAAGACGTGACTCGACGTCATGAGAAAAGTTTTTAAAAGTTGATATTTTGTCACGTAATGTTTTTTATAAAATATTACACTTCTCAAAGTGTATCAAAGATCGGGGTGTTACAAGTTGGTATCAGAGCCATAGTTTAAGCGAATTAGGTATCGAGACTCGAACCTAGGCTTAAACGGTGTGAGACTGAAGTGAGAATACAAACTTAAGATAAGACCGTAAGAAAGAAAGCTATTACTATGATAAGATGCATTGTAAGATAAGTTGATGAACTTAAGATCCTAAGATAGGTTGCACACCTATAGGATGGTTAGACTGCTGAGTCTAAGATAAGGCTGGATGGTTAGGGAATTATGTGTTTATTTTCCATAATTGTTTATAGCTATACAAGTATTTTGCTTATGAGCAATAAGATTCCCTGATACATGTTAACAACTCATATATTGTAACGTATTAAGCTAACTTGAACTAGTGAACCAGGAGAACTAGTGGTGATGTCAAAATCAAATATGTATAGGTGATTATGATAATATGGGCCCGTATTATCATAATCATAGGATATATATTTGAAGTTGGTGGAATCACGAAGGAATCTTGAGAATCTGGTAAGGGTTATATGTAGAAAGTTTGAATAACATATTATTTGTTATACCTATGTAATAAGATCAAGTTTTACTTAAGTTATTAAAAATAATATAATGGGCATGTTCCATGTAGTTGGAAACCTGAAATGGAAAAAGTATGGCATCTGCTGTGCCTTATGTAGGTTGATTACCACTATAAATATGCTTATCATAATAATTTGAAGTATGAATGAGAATATTTAAAGAAGCATAATGAGTATGTGCCACCTAAATGAGAATATTTAAAGAAGCATAATGAGTATGTGTCACCTAATTCGCTTAAACTATGGCTCTGAAACCAAATTGTAACACCTCACCTTTCATACACCTTATTTGGTGTATTAATTTATAAAACATCATTAAGTGAAAATTCCATTATTTTAAAAACTTTTATTTTAATAAAAAAGACATCGTTTAAAACCTTTGGTCCCAATAAAAACAAATACGTAAAAAGATATTTAGACAACATTGGAGGTTACAAACTCATATCAAAACAACCATAGTAAAGCCTTTAAAAGTGTCAACGTTATGTCCCGTATTAATCTAACATTTCTACCGAAAATTTAGCATGACCTTTGGGCAATATGGACAAATCCATACTGACCCGACTCAATAAAACAACCCAAAAACAATACGGGACATAACACAACTTTATTGTACAACTACAAGGGAATTCTAAACCATGAGAATAATATCTCTCATTTACATGTTATAACTATACCGCACTTGGGATAACTCTATCTTCTGGACATCCTTTCTATCTACATTCCTCATATCAACTTCTAAATCCTTTCCTTCTATCGTCTACTAACAAGCTTCCTGTTCCTGATTACATAACATTTTAAAACAAAGAATACGTAAGACATAAATGTCTCGTGAGATACATGGGTTTTAGACCCAACAAGTTTAAATCAATTTGAATATCATTAACTATTATAAAACCAAGAAAACTTTCCTTTCTTTTCATAACCTGCAAAATCAACTTTATTGTCAAAACATCAAATTATAGGTCAATACCTCATCATAAAATCTTAGAATCATTGATTGATCATCAAAAGCATAAAATCATTACATATCATCAAAACAAAAGTTCATTGCTATAACAATAAAACATAAGTCATTACTTCATCATAAAAACATTAGGTTTTCCACTTTATCATAAGCAAACATAAATTGAACCCTTTCTTATCAAAACATAGACCAACTGTAATTCATGTTTCATTTATTATTATTTGGTTTCATAAGGGTTTCCCGTATCTTTCCTCCCTGGAATAGAACCAATCTATCCGTGAGCGCGTGCTAGTTTTCTTCCCTTCATGGAATAGAACAAATCTATCCATAAGGGCATGCTGAGACAACTACTTCGCGACGGGAGGTACCATCCCAGTAGTGTCTTTTCACCTCCCCTCATAAGGGTGAGATCCTTGTCCGAACGTCTTTCACATTTCTTACATTTAGTTCATATTTCATTTATCATTTCATTACATGTTGGTCTCGATCATAAACATTATTCAATCATATAGAAATCATCCCAACCTTTGCATAAAACAACTTTTAAAACTTTAAACTTTGGAATAATTTGCAAACCATTTCAATCGGTCAACATAAATCAATACTTGGTATTCAAGCTTTAAAAACCACTTCGAAAACCATTATTCATAAAACATTTAACATAACTTTTGAAAATCATTTATCAAACTATTAATCATAAAACAATTTGCATAAAAACAAAACTTGTTGTTATGTACCCAGAAAAGTTCTCATGTACTCACCTCAGTAGCTAGGTATGTCTAGCTACACTAATCCACGTATCCCTAAATGTTCTTGACTTTAGTTGCTTCCAAGCATTCCTTCAAAGTCTAGCGATTTAATAAAGATTAGAAACATATTATACAACTAAACTAGTAATATATTTGACTAATCAGTCATAACCCTTCTAACCATTTTCCAATAGCATTTCATTGGTTTAAACATGCCTTATAAAAGCTTAATATCCAAATATGTCAAATTGACCCTTTTTCTCCTATTTTGACCATTTATGGTATTTCTTTGGTTTGACATACACTTTAAACAACTTCATAGTTCTAACATGTTTATAATGCAATACTAATTGCGTAGATGTCAAAACATCTATTGTTTTACTCTTTTATACCATTTTAGCAATTCCCAACCAATAAAGTTTCCATATATAGAAGTTCTTGAGAAATACGTTATTTCTCATTTGCTTGACCCCAATATATTCTCAATATTTCATAAAAATCATTTCAATTCAATTCTACGATCTATTTGTGTCATTTTTGTAAAATATTAAAATTTGTCCCAAAAGGGCTGGAATGCCCGATTCCATTCTAACACTTACTATTAAATGTATTTCAAATAACAAGTCTTAAGTACTACTTGCACAAGGATTAATTAACATTTTTTGATATTCACCATACTTGTAAAAATCTCATTTTTATGGTCAAGTTTGACCAATATGAGTAAAATCAACAATTAAAACTCACAATCTTTAAAAATCTCCAAATCCCCACTTTAGACCTTGATATGTTTGTATTTTAAAAGATGCAAACCTTATAACTCTAGCGTCAAAACACTTGTATTCGATCAAGCTTCATCAAATTAAACATGACTTATGACGAAATCAACAATTCATGACTTTGTTCATCATATGCTTTTAAGCTTTAATCATAGGTATCAAAGTATAAACACAGAAGGAAAAACCAGCCCTTTGAATCAAGTAAACCCATATAAGTTCATAAATTCAAAGTAATACTCAACACACCACAAGTTCAAACTGATTCCTAGTTAATCAAGCATTCAATCATCATCCTTGAACCGATTCCTTGACATGCAAATTAAGAATTTCAAGCAATTTCATACATTAGAATTAGGAATCTGAAGTTACCTTTTGAATCCGTCCTAAATCAGAAAATTAAAAACATTTAGAGCTGCATTGAGTTAAAATCGAAATAAGGATTCTCCCCAGCGCCGTCGTCAGCCGCAGCCACCACTGGCAGCCTTCGACCCTCGAGATATCGTCGCCGACAGCAGCAGCTAGCTGCTGTCTTCCCATCTCAGACTCTCGTTGTTTTCTTTCTTAAAATCACAAACCTAGGGACCAAAATCAAACCAACCCATTACCCCGCTCAATTTCTTTCTCTCCCTCGTGATCTGCTTGTGTGCGTGCATCTGATTTTGCGAACAGAGTTCTCGACCCCCCTTTTGCCTTTTCTATTTCGACGAACACGTTTTTGTCTAAAAGGAAATAAACGGGAATAAGTGCAGAATTTCAATTTAATCAAGTTAATTGATGATAGTTTCCAAAATTGCCCCTGACTTGTCATTAGAAAATTTTCTGCATTCTTTCCATTTTTCTCACAAACTTTACACCAATATAACTTCTACATACGATATCAGATTTTTATCACCTCTATACCTTTAAAAAGGTGGGAATGAGCTTTAAAACCTTCTCTTACTAACTTATGTCTAAATCATTATAGATTTTCCGATACAGTCCCTCAAACATGGGCTATCGGCCATTTTTGTCACTTTTTGATCATCTTTGCACCTTCATAACATCCTCATTATAACTCCAAACGATCTGAATCTTTTTCCTGTATTCTTATTACATAAAAATATACAAAAGTCTCTTTAATGACTTTTTCCCAATTCCTTATAGGTAATTAGATATTAATTTTCGAATATTTACAATTATTCTTTTCACTTTTAGTCCCAAATTTCCATTTTAGCCCTCGGGTCTTTAAGTTAAATTTCTAAATGAAATAATACTTCATTATGACTTAATAAGAGGTCTTAAAACCCAAGTTTCCATATTTTGACATTCTTTGACCATTTTGCCCTTCTACATACATTTAACTTGTTTGGACATCAAACATCTTAGCATCAAGATACTTAACTTAAAGTCCTTATTTCATATATTAAAATTTAGGTTGCCACAAGTATTTACCCCTTAAATGGATTTTGTCCTCGGATTCACTATACGGAAAGGGAGTTAATTTACAACTACATAGTTCACATGAACCTACACTGCCATGAAGTCTTCAACCCAACCCTTACTGCAAATTCTTATTGCCTTGTGCAATCTTTATTACAACAATTCCTTTTTGATGTCATTTATCTTCATTTATCGTATTTCCTTTACTTAGCTCATAATCACTAAGATATATTCCATTTGAAATTTAGATAACTTCCTTATTCACTTTTCATAGCAGCTTTGACTTTTCAAAGTCAACATGCAATTCAATTACTTTCTCTTCATGAATTAGTACTCAAACATGTTTAATTCTTCAACACTTTTGTTTTCCAATGATCGAGTGTATTAATTTTCACATAATAGAGTGTTGGACTAATTATCCAAAATTAACATTCTACTTTACCTGTCATAGTTAACTTTCAATCATTAGACTTTCTTTCTATGAGTCTTTCTTTACTTTGCATTCTTCCATCTTAGTCAACTTGACTGTATTATTGGTCATTCCATAATAACAATGCACCCGCATACACTTGTTAAATAGACATCTTCCATCATCTATCTCTTTACTCCCGAGTCTTACTAAGTTCCAAATCTCATTGACAATTTGATTTGGTCACTATGCTTCCACCAATGCTACATTGATAGTACTATAGATGATTAATGATTCATCTATTTCTTTTCAGTTCACATGTACCATATTCCAATCACTATACAATGTCTTCTTGCAACAATTTAACTCAATATTAGAAGTCTAACCCTTGGTACAAATTCCCTACTAAGGACTACACTTCAAGTATCATACAATATTCTTAGACAACCCTTGAGCTCTTTCCTGAACTTAATTCATCATGTCTTAAGACTTATACTTGCACCACTGCATCAATATGATCATCATGAGACCAAGCGTTTAAATCTTCCAATCTACCCCTTAAAAGAAAGTGAAGATCATCTTTCTTTTAAGGTCCAATTCCTTCATAGGATTTCTACATAACAATATTCCATTTTCTTTAATTTACTTTTACCTACTAATTCCTCATAAAATTCTTTAGATACTATTAAATTATTGTTCTCCATCCATTCTTAACCAGTTCCATCTGTTATGCAACCGGATTACCGTGATGTTCGCCATTATACATGTAAGCTATTGTGTCAATTGCTGCATCATCTTTAAGATAATCAAATGGTGAGAAACTGTTAACCCCATCACACTTCATGAAAGACCTTGCAAGTTATCTTCATCCTGGTTTTAGTTCTAACTTACTAACTAAACAATCTTGCTAACCCAAAATGATTTTAACGTCCTCTCATAATAAGCTTCATAAGTTTTGAATTAACAACTTACAACTTGAACAATTGTCTTCAACTATTGAGTATACATGTAATTATGCCTTAACAACATAATATACATTTACCAACACTGACCATTAGCTGCTAGTATAAACTTGTAGAACTAACAGTTCATAACGACTTCATTCTCTCAAAATACTATATGGAAATAATGGCATACCTTCATTACTTTAACTTCTTGTTGCGAAATCTTCCCATGTGTCAATTTCCTTCTTGATCTTCAAAATCCAATGATTATGCTTAAACACAGTAAGAAGAATGAGCTTCAACATGCTACGCCTCGCTTCACGATCTTCATTTCCAATTCAAAACTTTAATCCAGGTTTGAGAACTATTATCAATTTTCCTTATTTCATGTTCTTATAGTCACATTATAACAATGCAAAATACTCAAGTTCTCATAATCTTTTCCACTTTTCATTTCTTTTCCATTCGGATAACTTACTTTGTTATATTACTCATTATAACACTATACTTATGACTTAGCCATTTGCTCCAATCATACATGTCTTTACTTGTCATATCTCCTTCGGGGTTTGGAAGTCACGACTTCCCATTTCTTAATTTTATTCTTTCTTCTAATTCTTATTTTCATTTATGTATTTGATTCCTTATCTAGTTCTTAATTAACTACTCTACTTTCATTTTCTAATAACATATTTGATCATAACTTTTAATAATCATACTTAAATCCCCTGGTTGTCATGTGAGACACACCATATTACTTCCTTTAATATTTCTTCTTTACCTTTTGATACAACCATTGGGTTTGTCCTTAATTACAAAAATCCAGCTCATTTTTGTTTACATTTCCAGCTACATGTTTTCATACTTCTTTCTTATATGAATTATATGCATATATGTAATCATATTTTCCAATCTTTCTTTACTTCAGTCATTATAATGACACGACTTTAATATTTATTACATAGTCTTAATTCATTTCCGTTAGACAACTGAGTTATTAGCTACATGAATTTGGAATGATTTGTATAACATAATTACCTTTGGTTTCTTTCATATTTCCTCAACTAATTGGCATATTACATACTAATCATACTTTTCTTAGTGATTTCGTTCATACTTCCTTTTATTCTTATGCATATACTTTATAGTGGTAACCAACCCATATAAGGTATCCCAGTTGTCTTAATTGATTCATTTTGAGTTTTCCTTTCACACTTCATCTTCAACTGATAGATATACTTTATAGTTGTCAATACTTCATATAGGGTATGACAGTTGTCACAACAGTTCCATTGGGTTTTCCCAACTACATACCACATACCCTTTATCTTATCTTTCATATTTTTAGTCATACTTTATCTTATCACAAATGTATAACAATTCTATGTCATTCTGACTTTCTTTCTCCTTTTCGCTATTCCCTACTTGCATCCTTTACCAGATTCCCATGATCCCATAGTGATTCCACCAAACTCAAATACATATCCTGTGATTATGATAGTACGAGCCCATATTATTATAACCACCTATACATATAGTACGAGCCCATATTATTATAACCACCTATACATATTTGTTTTTGGTATCACCACTTACTGGTTCAAGTTAACTTATAAACTCCCTATCACTCTTGTTTTATGTTAGACTCATCGTCTTAACCATCCTATAGGTCTACAACTGATATTGCCTCATTTATACATATATTTCGGGCAATATTGAATGCTTAAAAACGTGTTTTTGGTTTAATATCAAGATAAAAGGTACTTATTCAATTTAATTACCAAAACACAGGAAAAATTGTTGTATGAAGAAGGAGTTAAATTCAAGCTTTAAAATGAAGAAAAAGGAGTAAAAGAACCATCGGAAAGGAAAGAGCTAAATAGAGCGTATTTTGGGCGAAAAAACGAAGAAAGAAGTCCAACAGGACCTAGATCGCGACCCGATCTCAGCCTAGATCGGGGCCCGATCTGCTGACAAACGCGTGACTATTTGCTGACAAGAAGAGCGCGAAAACAACTTCAAATCGCGTCCCTACGAAGATCGCGGCCAGATCATCATGTGGATCGCGACCCGACCCACCAACCACAGTCCACAAAGTCGGAGTAGTGACCAACTGAGAAACGCAATTCACGCTGGATCGCGACCCGATCCCCTATAGGATCGCGACGCGATCGTCCCTGGACAGCAGTATAAATAGAGGCCTTCTCTTGTTGTTTGAGACACACCTTCACTCATAATTCTCCAGACCTGGAGAATTTCACCCTCTATATTCCTCATCTCGACCTCTCATATCAAGGAATGAAGCTTCGCTAGCGGATAGCCTCGAACGATCAAGAAACACCATAGCATGGATATTTGGTTTGCTTACTTATGTTTAGCTTTCTTAATTATTCAGTGTGTTGCATGTTTATGATTATGGAGTAAATTACTTGTGCTTTTACTTAGAATAGATGAAACTTATAATCATGTTTTGATTGATATAAAATTGGATATTGCATGTTTTATAATTTACTTTGCATGTTTATTTAACCAACTTATGTATATTAAGAATATATCCTTGAAACTTATTACTGAGTTATATTTAGTTTAGATGACCATTCTTACTAAATTAACTTGTATCATAATATATATGATTCATATATATTTATGACTAGTGATTGATCAAATCCTAGGTTAAGTTACAAAGAAAGAATCTTATATGCATATGTCTAAATTGTATTAGTGGACCAAACTATACATCTCATTTTGATTTTCATGACCATTGATATCAAAAGCAACAAATAAATCATGCAGGGTACGAACAAATCAAATGATTAATCGGAGTAATTAATTTACAGGACTAATGGAATTAATAACCTTTTAATCATAAAATTGGATTGTTGGACCAAGACATCTGATTAACTTAGAAATCGGTATTTAACTTGTTTATATCCATTGCACATTATTATCAATCAGAATATTATTATCTTTAATTTAATCCATTTCCCTTGGGTTCGACCCGGACTTACCATTTCTATATTATAACCGATTAGGTACACTTGCCTAGTTGTGTTGTTTTCATTCATGGTATTTCCCTGTTTATAAATTTAAAACTTATGCGAAGACACTACAAATATAATATTTGAATCCTCAGTATTCCAAAAACAAGTGGTATTATTTTGGGGATATAAATATGTATGTTTGAAAACACATCAAGTTTTTGGCGCCGTTGCTGGGGAATACGGTTTTAAGTACAAGAAATCCTTTATTAATACAATTTATTTTATTATTATTTTAGATCTCACCCTGTTGTTCTTCAGATAGTGTATGACCAGGAGTTCAAACTCTCATTTAACTCCACAGTTTCAAGAACCAGAACGAGAATTTTGCAGACGACTAAAACAAAAAAGATTAATGGCAGACATTGCAAATCTTTCCTTGGAAGAATATGCAAGTCGCACACAAGAAGAAACAGGCCAAGGACTAGTTCGTCCCACAATTCCAGATGGAACACATTTTGAAATAAAAGGCCAATTCCTACATCTTCTAAGGGAAACTTTGTTAACAGGAAAAGATGCTGAAGATGCCAACCAACATGTGGAATCTGTCCTTGAAATAGCCAATTATTTTCATATTCTTGGAGTCACTAAAGATGCTGTTATGTTACGAGTATTTCCAATAACACTTCAGGGAGCAGCAAAAAGATGGTTAAAAGCTGAACCCCCAAGAACAATAAAAACTTGGGAAGAATTAAAAAAAAATTTATTAAATAGTTTAGCCCACCTTCTAAAATTGCCAAAATGAAAGCAAAAATCCAAAATTTTCAACAAATGGACGATGAAACACTTTATGATGCATGGGACAATTATAAAGAAATGCTCCAAAATTGTCCACAACATTATCTTAATCCACATCAAGTTGTGCAAACTTTTTATAATGGAATTAATGTAACTACTCGTCAAATGGTTGATTCGCAGGGTCCAATTCCAAAGAAAACTCCAGCAGACGGATATGCATTAATTGAAGAATTAGCTCAACACTCGCATCAGTGGCACTCTTCAAGAGACACATCCTTAAGAAAGAAGCCAACAGATGAACAAGCCGATGGATTAGCAGCCCTCAATGCCAAACTAGACGCTTTGGGACGAGACATGAAAAAGGTAAACCAAACAATCCATACCATTCAGGTCGGCTGTGACAACTGCAGTGGACCACATCTTGCAAAAGATTGTCCACTTGATGAAGATGGAAAAAGAAAGGAAAGTGTTTGTTATTCATCCGGAGATCGATTTGATGAAAGACGACCACAAAATAATAACTGGAAGCCTTATGAAGAATACAAAAAGGATCAAGCAGAGAGGTATAAACAAAGTGGGCAAGGATACTATCAAAGAGAACCACCCTTTGATCCACAAAGACAACCAGAGAAGAAACCAAGTTTTGAAGAAATAATGTCTAAATTTGCAAAAGCTTCAGACAAAAGACACAGATCAACCGAAGAATTACTAAAGAAAATGGGAGTAACTACAGAATCTGCACTCCGAAACCAACAAGCTTCAATTTTAAATATTGAAACCCAAGTTGGTCAAATTTCGCGAGTTTTGCATGAAAGATTCCCTGGTACATTACCGAGCAACACAGAACAAAATCTTAATGCGCAAGTCAATGCGATTACAACCAGAAGCGGTAAGATTTTAGAACCATCAATTCCCATAAACACTAACTCTTCCTCTAAAACGCAGGAATCTGAAAAACTACCAGAAAAGAATGAGGAAGAAACAGAAGAAAGACCACCGCCAACACCCATCAAAAGTTATAAACCACCGGTTCCATACCCACAACGTCTTAGAAAAGAAAAACAAGAAGAAGAATACAGAAAATTTTTAGAACACATAAAATCATTGCATATTAATATACCTTTTGTTGAGGCCGTTGCACAAATGCCTAAATATGCAAAGTTTTTAAAAGATCTTCTTTCAAATCGAAAGAAACTTGAAGAAGCATCTAATGTGATTCTAAATGAGCAATGCTCAGCAGCAATGTTGAACAAACTGCCTAAAAAGATGACTGATCCAGGAAGTTTGACATTACCATGCAAATTTGGTAATTTAACTTTTAGTCATGCTTTAGCAGATTCAGGTGCAAGCATTAACCTCATGCCATATTCATTTTACTCTAAGCTTGACTTGCCTGAACCCAAACCAACATGAATGGCGATCCACCTAGCAAACAAATCAATAACATATCCAAGGGGAATAGTGGAGGATTTGTTGGTAAAGGTAGATAAATTTGTTTTCCTGCAGATTTTGTTGTTTTAGACATGGAAGAAGATGAACAGGTTCCAATAATTCTGGGAAGACCATTCTTAAGCATAGCAAGAGCTTTAGTAGATATCCGCGAATCTAAGCTAACACTTAGAGTTGGAACTGATGCTATAACATTTGGAATTTATCAATCAATGAAACATTCCAAAACATGTGATGATGCGGTATATTTCATTGATACTTTTGACACTATTTTGGAGAATGAATTGTAGGAACTGGAGAAAAGAAATTTGGAAAGCATGATGCCAATGGAAGAAGAAGAATTTAATGCCAACGAAGAAATTGAGAAATTAGAAAAACTACTAGAAGAAGAAAAAGTGCCTAGTGAAAGAAATTCATCTACAACCAATGAGAATCAAGACTCAGAGCCAAAGACTCCTAATCTCAATACTCTACCTCCTCATCTTGAATATGCTTATTTAGATGAAAAAATGAAAATGCCCGTAATAATAAATCCTTCTTTGTCATTTGCAGAAAAAACGAAAATGGTGGCTGTACTCAAGAAAAGAAAAAATGCAATAGCCTGGAAAATCTCTGATATAAAGGGAATAAGTCCTTCATATTGTTCCCATAAAATTTTAATGGAAGATGAAACCAAGCCAAAAATACAACCCCAGAGACGTCTAAATCCCAAAATGCAAGAAGTTGTAAGGAAGGAGGTGGTTAAATTGCTAGATGCAGGAATAATATACCCCATTTCAGACAGTCCTTGGGTCAGTCCCATTCATGTAGTGCCGAAAAAAGGGGGAATAACCGTCTTAAAAAATGAAAAAGACGAATTAATCCCCACAAGAACAGTAACCGGTTGGAGAGTATGCATAGATTACCGAAAATTAAATGATGCTACTCGCAAAGACCACTTTCCATTACCGTTTATTGATCAAATGCTTGAAAGGCTTGCTGGCAAAACTTATTATTGCTTTTTAGATGGTTTTTCAGGATATTTTCAGATCCCAATCGATCCGCTGGATCAAGAAAAAACCACCTTTACATGTCCCTATGGAACTTTTGCATACCGAAGAATGCCATTTGGACTTTGCAATGCACCAGCAACATTTCAGAGATGCATGACTGCCATATTTCACGAAATGGTAGGGGATTTTATGGAGGTATTTATGGATGATTTTTCTGTATTTGGAGATTCTTTTGATGAATGTTTAAACAGTCTTGATAAAATGCTTGAAAGATGCGAGAAAACTAACTTGGTGTTAAATTGGGAGAAGTGTAATTTCATGGTGCAAGAAGGGATAGTTCTTGGGCACAAGGTGTCAAAGCAAGGAATAGAAGTGGACAAGGCCAAAGTTGAAACTATCTCAAAATTGCCACCCCCTACAAACGTGAAGGGAGTAAGAAGTTTCCTAGGACATGCAGGATTTTACCGTCGATTTATAAAGGATTTTTCAAAAATAGCGAGACCTTTAACTCAATTACTGTTAAAAGAAGCAAAATTTGAATTTTCAACAGATTGTTTAAATTCTTTTAACACTTTAAAAGAAAAATTGGTCTCTTCTCCAATTCTGATTGCACCAAACTGGAATTTACCTTTTGAATTGATGTGTGATGCAAGTGACTATGCAGTAGGAGCAGTTCTCGGACAAAGGCTGGAAAAACATTTTCAACCTATCTTTTACGCTAGTAAAACCCTTAATCCAGCACAAGAAAATTATACAACAACAGAAAAGGAATTACTAGCAGTGGTTTATGCATTTGATAAATTCAGGCCATACCTAATTTTGTCTAAAACAACTGTCTTTACAGATCATTCTGCTTTAAAATACTTGTTTTCAAAACAGGATGCAAAACCGAGACTTATACGTTGGATCCTCTTGTTACAAGAATTTGATCTAGAGATAAAGGACAAACCAGGAATGGAAAATGTAGCAGCAGACCACTTGTCCAGATTGGAAAACCCAAGGATGGAGCAGCTAAAGGAAACAGACATCAACGATAATTTTCCTGATGAATACTTACTGAATTTAGACACAGAACTTCCTTGGTACGCTGTCATAGTTAATTATTTGGCTACAGGAGTACTTCTTAAGGGAATGACACATCAAAAAAGAAGAAATTTTTCACAGATGTGAAACATTACTTCTGGGACGATCCATATCTGTTTCGAGTAAATGCGGACAACATAATAAGAAGATGTGTTTATGGAAAAGAAATTCAGAGTATCCTGGAACATTGTCATTAAGGACCAGTTGGAGGACACCATAGCGCAAATTATACAGCAAGAAAGATATTCGAAGCTGGATTTTATTGGCCAACAGTTTTCAAGGACACCAAGAGGTATGTTAAAGAATGTGATTCATGCCAACGAGCAGGAAACATCTCATCCAGGAATGAAATGCCACATGTAAGTAACCAGGTTTGTGAAATCTTTGATATTTGGGGAATCGATTTTATGGGACCATTCCCAAGTTCAAGTAGAAACAAATATATTTTAGTTGCTGTCGACTATGTGTCAAAATGGGTTGAAGCTCAGGCTTTACCAACTAATGACGCACGAGTCGTAGTAAAATTTCTGAAAAAATTATTTTCACGATTTGGTGTACCTAAAGCTCTAATTAGTGACAGGGGAACTCATTTTGCAAATGCACAACTTGAAAAAACTCTTAAAAATATGGAGTTCAACATAGATTTGCAACCCCTTATCACCCACAAACCAGTGGGCAAACTGAGGTCACGAATAGAGCAATAAAAAGAATTCTGGAAAAATCAATTGGTACCAATAAGAAAGAATGGTCTATTAAACTCGATGATGCTTTATGGGCTTTCAGAACAGCATACAAAACACCTATTGGTACGACACCATATATGTTAATATACGGTAAAGCATGTCATTTACCTGTGAAGATAGAACATAAAGCATACTGGGCGTTGAAAAACTGTGATTTAGATGAAACAAATATCCGTTCTAACCGTTTAATGCAGATAAACGAGTTAGAAGAATTGAGGAACGAGGCATATGAGAATTCCTTAATTTACAAAAATCGCACAAAGAAATGGCATGATGCAAGATTGCAAAGAAAAACAGAAATTGCACCAGGAGATCAGGTACTTTTATATAACTCTAAGATTGAAATTATTTTCAGGAAAAGTCAAGTCAAGATGGTATGGGCCATATAAAGTGAAAACCGTATTTCCATATGGTACTATTGAATTGGTAGACAAGAACAACGTAAGCTTCAAGGTTAACGGATATCGGGTGAAACACTACGAGCAAGGAGTCCGTTATGAGGAAGGAGAGGATGTACCCCTCTCAAACATTTAAAAAATCTAAAAACAGGGGTACGGGTCTAAGCTTTCGACCCAGATAAGGAAAGCGATGCAAGGAGGAGACAATGATTTTTATTTGTTGGTTTGTAATAATTTAAGACAATTTAATTTTATGTTGTGTGATAAGTAAATAAAAAATAATAAAAAATTAAAATAAAATTAAAATAAAAATAAAAATAAGTTCATCAAAGGAAAAACAGGAAAAGAAAAATGACACTGATCAAGGATCGCGACCCGATCTGGAGGCCTGTAGGGGCGCGATCTCAAGCGTACAGGAAAAGCCCAAGCCCGTGTTTTTAATAGATCGCGACCCGATCCTATATGGGATCGCGACCCGACGAAGCGGCTAGGGTAAAAAGAAGATCGGCTCATTTGGTTTCAATTTTACCCCACATTTCGCATCCCGATCTCTACGGTAAATCGCGATCAAAGTTTTTTTTCCAGTTTTTCTAGAATCAAAATCATCAACAAAGGTATGTAATTCCTCACTCCCTTTTCGTATTTCATTGCAAACAAGATAGATATTTGTGAAATTAGGAATAAAATTAGGTTTTCTTTTAGTTCTCGGATTTGAATGATATTGCCGATTTATATGTTAGATCTAACCGAGGACTAAAAATCTAGTTAAAACCTACTGAAATAGTTAAGATTTAGCTTGAAAAATGGGAAAAATCGCAAAAATTTGGTCGGATATTCAAGGATCTTGACCCGATCCTTGAAGAGTTTCATCGATCGCGGCCCTACGTAGGGTAATTCTTGATTCTTCGGACTTTATCAACGATCGCGACCCGATCATAGATGATTCTTCGGACTTTATCAACGATCGCGACCCGATCCATTCAAGGATCGCGACCCGACAGCGATCAGGACCCGGACTGACCATCGCGACTCCATCCCAGATCGCGACCCGACCTAATGGTCATCGCGACCCGATCTTTGAACAGGAGCAAAAATGATTTTATTTTCAAGCTAATATTTTCTATTCATTTTTATTTTTATTCACAGATAAATGGCAGGAAGAAGAGGACAAAATCAACCACCTGAGGATTTACCTACGCATACGTGGCTCCAATTTCCAGCCACAATTAACGATGCGAGGCGATAGCGGTACTTTGGAGAGCTGGCTAAAATTCATAAAAAAGACATTCATGTACCTCCCTCTCTGGACTGGGACTTCGTAGCCACGGTCGGGCTACACCACCGTCTAGCACCTTTCACGACCAAGATTCACGCTGCTTCCGGTTTCACTTGTCATGCCTGGGACAGACTTTTCCATTTCGAGGAGCCCATCTTCCGAGAGATCACACTGGAGTTCCTATCCACTGTACATTTCGAGCAGCACAGGGAACTGATAGACAGGACTGCTTTCTCCTTCAGGCTGGGAGGAGTTAGCCGCGAGTGTAGTGTATTGGATCTAGGGATACGCCTAGGTCTATACACGAGGGAGGAGACTGTCTCCCCTATATTCTCCACTTTCTTTGAGGCTTGCCTCAAACACCAGCCCGAGGACTTCATTTAGCAGATGTTTGGCGTCTGCTAGCCGATGAGGTGTTTGACTCACACACCGCGGTGGAGAGCCGTATCCGCTCCCCTGTCGACCGTTTGCTTCATAGACTCGTAGCCACTACGGTTAATCACCGTAAGGGAGGCGAGAAGGTACCAGTTGACGATGTCTTCTACCTGTGGTGCCTACTTTCAGAGGGTGTGTGCCTCAATATTCCATACACACTGGCAGTTTTCCTTTCCAGGAAAGCAAAAGGGGCAAAGGGGAAGAGCCCCATTAGTGGTGGGCATTTTATATCCAGGCTAGCCAGATCTTATGATGTTTTCTCTTCTCCTCATGCGCGGGGACTCACGAGGTCAGACCCGCGATTTATGCAGAGGAGCTACTTGGAGCAGATGAGAGTGATCGGTCGAGACGATCAAGGCGCTTCATTCATTCTAGCGGATGACCCTGTTGAGCAGGGTCATGACATGGATGCTCAGCCTGACCCACAGCCACAGCCACAGCCACAGCCACAGCCACAGCCACAGCCAGCTCCCAGAGCTCAGCGTCGACGCCGGCAGAGATCTCCAGTACAACATGCTGACCCAGAGCCGGAGATTGATTTACGCTACTTATCCCAGCAGATGAGCAGGATGGATATGAGCAGGGAGCGCGACATGCAGATGATAGAGCACGATATTTTGAGGAGACAGGTACACGACCAGTGGGTATCGCACAGCATGCAGGAGTTCTACGATAGTCAGGGGTTCCAGCCATCCATTTCGTACCCGACTTATGTTCCTCCTGTCCCCACTTGGTTTGTACCACCAGACTATCTGCAGGACTATGGCGATGGCACTGGTACTTCAGGTTCTGCATTTGATGACGTTGATGATTGAGTTTTTGTGTATCTAAATACATTTGAATTATTTGGATTTTATTTTAGTGTGGTGTGCTTTTTATTTAGTGGTGTGTTTAATATTTTTTATGAGTATTGATGCAGAATTTGGGTTTGATCAGATGCTGGCAGTCAGATCAGCAATTTTCTTCACTCATTACCCAAGGGGAGTCCATTCCAATTAAACTCCTCTTTGATTTAAATGAAATATACAATAAAAAAATTTATTATTGTATAAAATAAGTGTAGGGTAAGAAAGTTAAACTGCAATGATTAACTGAGCCAAGTCAAAATTTTTATCTTAAACATCTTTTCCAAAAAAATTGAACACTAAGAAGGTAATTGTTAAGAAAAATGTTTTGAAAATAAATTCGTAGGTTAAACTTGATCTTATGCTCTTATTTTTTTGTTTTTCATTATTTCATATAAAATTTAATTCTTTAAATGACAAATAGTTAGAATGTAATTTACAAAATGTTTTGCATAAATAACGAAATAGACCCATTGAAAATCAAATTTTGTCAAAACAGGTTGAGTCAGTTTCCCTAATCGCGCGAATGCTATGACTAAATTGAGGAAAATAAGCCTCGATAAAAGAACTTAAAATGAGAAAAACTCTCAATAAATCTAATGTGATGAAAAGCGAAAATCAAGTAATGTTACACCATAAGATTGAGACTCAGGAAGGAAATTCAATCAGTGGCCTTTGACATTCGAGCAAGTAGACATAAAATGGGGCCTACGGGCATTTCTACTCCTTATTACCTAAAACCAACTGGTTTGGGATAATATTGTCGAAAGCTCGCTATACGGGTGTCATCGAAAGTCATGGGATTTCCTTAGTGGCCTTTGGAATTTGAATTAGTAAACTCTATACATTTGTGAGTTGAAAATTTGTAATCAAGAGTTCCATAGAAAGTCACGAGTTTCAAAGGTACGAAAAAAGTGGAGAAAATAACTTAACTTGATAAATTTAGTCCAGCATAATTTTTGGGAAACTTGACAAGGGATCTTTAGGTAAAAGAAATTTTTAAAGGGTGTATTCAATGTTATGTAAAAATGAGTATTTTTCAATCTAAAGACTTGTCATTAATAGAAACAGATTTTATGTAAAATTTTGGAAAGTTAGAAATACGTGCATAAGACTAGGTATAATCTACTATGTTTATTCTTAAAACTTTGTTCTTAACATCGGTAAATAATGCTAGATCTGTGATAGCAATTGGAAAGTTGTTTGGATATCAAGTTTCTTAGCTGGGTTTTAAATTGTAGTTTGCTCGAGGACAAGCAAAGGTCAAGTGTAGGGTATTTTGATATTGCCTCATTTATACATATATTTCGGGCAATATCGAATGCTTAAAAACGTGTTTTTGGTTTAATATCAAGATAAAAGGTACTTATTCAATTTAATTACCAAAACACAGGAAAAATTGCTGTATGAAGAAGAAGGAGCTAAATTCAAGCTTTAAAATGAAGAAAAAGGAGTAAAAGAACCATCGGAAAGGAAAGAGCTAAATAGAGCGTATTTTGGGCGAAAAAACGAAGAAAGAAGTCTAACAGGACCTAGATCGCGACCCGATCTCAACCTAGATCGGGGCCCGATCTGCTGACAAACGCGTGACTATTTGCTGACAAGAAGAGCACGAAAACAACTTCATATCACGTGCCTACGAAGATCGCGACCCGATCATCATGTGGATCGCGACCCGACCCACCAACCACAGTCCACAAAGTTGGAGTAGTGACCAACTGAGAAACACAATTCACGCTGGATCGCGACCCGATCCCCTATAGGATCGCGACGCGATCGTCCCTGGACAGCAGTATAAATAGAGGCCTTCTCTTGTTGTTTGAGACACACCTTGACTCATAATTCTCCAGACCTGGAGAATTTCACCCTCTATATTCCTCATCTCGACCTCTCATATCAAGGAATGAAGCTTCGCTAGCGGATAGCCTCGAACTATCAAGAAACACCATAGCATGGATATTCGGTTTGCTTACTTATGTTTAGCTTTCTTAATTATTCAGTGTGTTGCATGTTTATGATTATGGAGTAAATTACTTGTGCTTTTACTTAGAATAGATGAAACTTATAATCATGTTTTGATTGATATAAAATTGGATATTGCATGTTTTATAATTTACTTTGCATGTTTATTTAACCAACTTATGTATATTAAGAATCTATCCTTGAAACTTATTACTGAGTTATATTTAGTTTAGATGACCATTCTTATTA
Organism: Cichorium intybus; assembly: GCA_023525715.1. Taxonomy (NCBI): domain Eukaryota; kingdom Viridiplantae; phylum Streptophyta; class Magnoliopsida; order Asterales; family Asteraceae; genus Cichorium; species Cichorium intybus. The sequence goes on from CM042009.1 coordinate 103,771,997, forward strand.
AATTAACTTGTATCATAATACATATGATTCATATATATTTATGACTAGTGATTGACCAAATCCTAGGTTAAGTTGCAAAGAAATAATCTTATATGCATATGTCTAAATTGTATTAGTGGACCAAACTATACATCTCATTTTGATTTTCATGACCATTGATATCAAAAGCAACAAATAAATCATGCAGGGTACGAACAAATCAAATGATTAATCGGAGTAATTAATTTACAGGACTAATGGAATTAATAACCTTTTAATCATAAAATTGGATTGTTGGACCAAGACATCTGATTAACCTAGAAATCGGTATTTAACTTGTTTATATTCATTGCACATTATTATCAATCAGAATATTATTATAAGAAGTAATCACCTCTGAGTAAAAGCATTTTTGCTCAAAATATCTGTTCAGTTCAACTTCAACCTCGGTATTATCCTTGTTATTATTTACTTATTTGTTGTCACCGCATTTTCACAAAATTCAATTACACAAAACCCCCCTCTTATCTCTTCTATTATTATTGATAAGTTATTTTCTTTAATTTAATCCATTTCCCTTGGGTTCGACCCGGACTTACCATTGCTATATTATAACCGATTAGGTACACTTGCCTAGTTGTGTTGTTTTCATTCATCGTATTTCCCTGTTTATAAATTTAAAACTTATGCGAAGACACTACAAAGATAATATTTGAATCCTCAGTATTCCAAAAACAAGTGGTATTATTTTGGGGATATAAATATGTATGTTTGAAAACACATCAACAACCTATCTTAGGATCTTAGGTTCAACAACCTATCTTACGATACATCTTATTATAACCCTTACTTTCTTGTTTACAGTCTTATCTTAAGTCTGTAGTCTCACTTAAACGATACACAGTTTAAGCCTAGGTTCGAGTCTTAACACCTAATTCGCTTAAACTATGGCTTTGAAACCAAATTGTAACACCCCACCTTTCATACACCTTATTTGGTGTATTAATTTATAAAACATCATTAAGTGAAAATTTCATTATTTTAAAAACGTTTCTTTTAATAAAAAAAACATCGTTTAAAACCTTTGGTCCCAATAAAAACAAATACGTAAAAAGATATTTTGACAACATTGGGGGTTACAAACTCATATAAAAACAACCACAGTAAAGCCTTTAAAAGTGTCAAAGTTATGTCCCGTATTAATCTAACATTTCTACCGAAAATTCGGCATGACCTTTGGACAATATGGACAAATCCATACTGACCCGACTCAATAAAACAACCCAAAAACAATACGAGACATAACACAACTTTATTGTACAACTATAAGGGGATTCTAAACCATGAGCATAATATCTCTCATTTACATGTTATAACTATATCGCATTTGGGATAACTCTATCTTCTGGACATCCTTTCTATCTACATTCCTCATATCAGCTTCTAAACCCTTTCCTTCTATCGTCTGCTAACAAGCTTCCTGTTCCTGAGTACATAACATTTTAAAACAAAGAATACGTAAGACATAAATGTCTCGTGAGATACAAGGGTTTTAGACCCAACAAGTTTAAATCAATTTGAATACCATTAACTTTTATAAAACCTAGAAAACTTTCCTTTCTTTTCATAACCTACAAAATCAACTTTATTGTCAAAACATCAAATTATAGGTCAATACCTCATCATAAAATCTTAGAATCATTGATTGATCATCAAAAGCATAAAATCATTACATAGCATCAAAAAAAAAAGTTCATTACTCTAACAATAAAACACAAGTCATTACTTCAATATAAAAACATTAGGTTTTCCACTTTATCATAAGCAAACATAAATTGAACCATTTCTTATCAAAACATAGACCAATTGTAATTCAAGTTTCATTTATTATTATTTGGTTTCATACGAGTTTCCCTGTATCTTCCCTCCCCGGAATAGAACCAATCTATCCGTGAGCGCATGCTAGTTTTCTTCCCTTCATGGAATCGAACAAATCTATCCATAAGGGCGTGCTGAGAAAACTACTTCTGGACAGGAGGTACCATCCCAGTAGTGTCTTTTGACCTCCCCTTATAAGGGTGAGATCCTTGTCCGGACGTCTTTCACATTTCTTACATTCAGTTCATATTTCATTTATCATTTCATTACATGTTGGTGTCGATCATAAAAATTATCCAATCATATAGAAATTGTAACGCCCCAATATTTGTCCTTTTTTTTAAAGTGCATTAACACCAAAAGCACATTAATGCCAAAAGCGCATTAACGCTAAAAGCGCATTAACGCCAAAAGCACAATAGCGCCAAAACACAATAGCTGGTGTAGTATTTTATAAAACTCGGTATTGAAAAATCTCATATTTCGAAAACCGTGTTTCTTTATCAAACAAATTGTCAAGTTTTGAAAACTTTTCTCATGACCTTGTGTCATGTCTTAAAAATTTGGTCCCAACATAAACCATTTAGTTGTAAAAATGTTTATATAACTTCAGGGGTTACAACTTCATATCATACAAGACCATAGAAAAGCAAGTTAAGAATACAAACCGTTACATGAGCCAGAATTCGCTCCATCTAAAATCTCAATATCCTCGAGTCATCTACCTGCTTTTATCTCTCGTGTCTAGAACCTGGGATACATGACATAAAATAAAATACGTAAGACAAAAATGTCTCGTGAGCTACATGGGTTTGGACACAAAACATTTATAAACATAACATATATCATTTTCAAAATCTTTGTAACCAATTCATATCATAACACTTGCTGTTAAAATCATTATAACTGAAACGTATCATCGTTTTGCTTTAAAAGACTTTCATAAAAAGTTTGACATTATAAAACTTTCATTTCTTAAACTTTACTGGTATTCAAACACATTTGGATTTTTATACTTAGGGTCTTAATCAGTCTTGGGGATACCCCAAGTCTATACTGAGATGGTAAGAACATAATCAAACCATCTCAGCATCTTATCACATGCCTTGACTGGTATCTCAACATGCTTTATTTTTATACTTAGGATAATCACGCTTGGTGATATCCCAAGTCTATACTAAGATGAAAAGAACAAAATCAGTCCATCCTAGCATCATGTGTTTTAGGACATCTACTTCGCGAAGGGGAAGGTACCACCCCAGTAGATTCCTCTATATTCCCTTGTGGGAACATCATGGCCTGGGCAAGAGCATTTCCATTGCTTTACATTGTTGAATGCTTCTTGTCTCAAATACTAGTCATTCATAAACATAACATTGCTAGTTATCAAAACATTCATTCGCAAATACATTAAAGCTAGATGCCTAAACATTCTTTCATAACAATATATGGCTCAATGCCAAAACATTCTTTCATAACTTTTATAGGATAAACACCACAACGTAACTTTCATAGGCTAAACGCCAAAACATAACTTTCATAATTTTCATAGGCTAAATGCCATAACTTTCATAACTTTTATAGGCTAAACGCCAAAAACATACTTTCAAATCTTTATGGCTTGATGCCAAAACATACTTTTCAAACATAGTAGGCTTAATGCCAAATCATACTTTCAAAACATAGTAGCTTAATGCCAAATCATACTTTCAAAACATAGTGTCTTAATGCCAAATCATACTTTCAAACATAGTATAAAACTTTCATATTCATGTCATAGGTAGATAAACTTGCATATCATTCATATTTGGAAGTCACACAAAACTATATAAACATTTTTGCCATGTACCCCATAGTGGGAAAAAGCCACATGTACTCACCTTAGTAGCTATGTACGTCTAGCTACACTAATCCACTTTCTCTAGCTTTTCGTTGTTTACAAGCGTCATTCGAATATCTATTAATTTAATAGAAGATTAGAACATATTTTGGAACTAAAGATAAAACATTTGTCTACTCATTCCTGAACTACTTTAGTCATTATCTAGTTCCTTTCCAATGACTAAGTGTGGATCTTAAATCATAATTACCATTTTTGGACATTTTTACCCTTTTGTCTCATTTTGACAAAAAATGATATTTTCAAGTTCTACAAGATTATTTCAACAATCTTCTAATTTTTTTTACATCTTTATAAGTTCACAACAATTGCTAGATGTCAATGCATCTTTCATTTTTCTCATTTGCGTCATTTTGGCAAACTTTAATAATTAAAGTGTCTAAATATAAAAACCGTTATACAACATATTATTTTCAATCTACATAACTCCAAAAATATTTCTAGTACTTCATAAGTTCCATTACAATTCATTTATATATTCATGGGTCTCCATTTAGACAAAAATGGAAACTTTTAGTTTCAATCGTGCCTCTTTTAGTCCATTTTTTGACTTAACCAAAACATCTCATTTCTTGACACAAACTTGGTTCTTTCTTTCTCATATACATATTCTCATCATAAGGTATTATAATATTCAAGTTTGATGTCATTTTCCAACTTTTCATTTTTTTATGTTTTAACCGACAACTTAATCGCCATTTTTACCAAAGTTAGTATTTTGACCAAATATAAGTAATCACTCGTGTCACGAAACCTATTCAAACATTCTCATTTGCTTACCTCGCACGAATTAACAATTTTCTAAAATTATCTCATTTTAGTCTTTCTTTGTGTAAAGGAATTGAAGATTCCATTCCTTTCTTTCAAATTCTCAAATCCGAGTTTCTTAACCACAAGTACATTAAAAATAACTCATGTATAAAACCATTACTAAGATAATTTCAATTGTTTCATAAATCTTTTATATTCCAAATTCAACGTAAGCCTTTAAAGTTTCGCTAATATAAAAACCAAATATGTCCAAGTTCTGAACCAACTCAGGTGTTCTTGATTCTTGAAACTATTATCAAGCATGCATTCAATCATCCAAGCCAAACAACCAAAACTTTTCAATCATATATATTCTTGAATCCATAAAGTCGTTAGAAACCAAAAACCAACTTCAAATCTAGCATGCATCAAGAGTTTTCGGATTCAACATACTAGGGTTCCAAAATAAGTTTTTACCTTTCAATTCCTTGACCAAAAATCTGGAATTAGGAGGTGTTCTTGACCATAACATAACAGTGGAATACGAACCTGTGGGAGATCCTCATTAGAAATCAATTATCAATTTTGACATGCAACTAAAATTCCCAAGCAATTTCAGACTTTAGGCTTAGGTTTTACAAGTTACCTTCAAACTTGGCCCTAATCAGAAAAATCAAATGTGCATGGCCAGTTTAAGTGAAAATCAGATGGCTGCTGTTTTCGACCACCACCATCAATTTCTGATTTAAATTCTCTTGTTCTTCCCCAATTTAATCAATATTAACATGCATTGAGAATTTTAAAACTAAATCAAGGTAGGGTTCCAAATATTAGAAAACTACCTTGAACATTCTGTCCAACAGCAGCAAAATCAAAGGTTTGGGTGTTGCTGCAGCTTAAAATCGACCCATTGAGACATCAGACGTCACCACCCAGCACCGCCGGCCGCCAGAAAACACTAGCCGCCGCCAATCGACGGCTAATCGCCGTCATCTTCGTCCAATCGCCGGCTGCTGTCTCTGCTTCTTTTCTTGCTTACTCCAGTTGTTTACCAGAGTCGAGAACCACCAGGATCAAGGTCGACTTCATCCCTCTCGATCTCCCTTCTTCCTCTCTCGCGATTTCTCTCCCTCTCGTTCCCGAAGTCTCTCTCAATTTCACCTTTTGGGGATGCGTATTTGTGTTATCGGGGATGGAAACCAAATCCCAAGAAAAGTCACGCACACAGCAATAAGAAGAACGATCCCTGGTTTACTTTTGGGTTAAATGACAAAAGTGCCCCTGGATCATCACCTAGATAAATTCCCAGCTTTTGCTCATTATTTTACGGGTTATTGTCATAATCGCCCAACGAACTTTTGCCATTTATTTTAAATGGTCACTGAAGTGTTTTTTGTGCGTTATAGGTCCTTAAAATTTATCTTGACTTGCTAAAAAGGGGAGTGGAGGTATTTTTCCAGGTTTTACCGGTTAAAAAAACATTGGGTGGATGCTGATCTGGCTGTGAGATACCCACGTGTATTTAAGTATCAAAATTTGTAAAGAATGCGAATGAGAGGAAGATGAGAGCCGGGATTGCGACAAGGGAGTGAGAGAGAACGTACGATGACCAGTTGTAAGTTGTTTCTCGTAAGAAAATGTAACGTTCTTGGAGGAAGACAGGCAATGCGTGTGCACAGGTGTAGAAGGTTGTGGACATGGCGAATGCGAAGAACCCTAACCGTTCCTGAACTCCTTTTGGGGAATTTTCGAGATTCCAGTACATGGTGGCGAGTTTGAATTGGGGCTGATATCGTTGCTGGCACCGGTGACGGAGACGAGTTTACCTCTCGATATGCTTGCGCTGATGGCTTCTTTGAGCGATAAGCCGTGTGTTGGTGTTTCGTTGCCGGCGGCAATGCTGTTTCTAGACCGCTTGAGCTTTTGCCATGATTTGTTGAATTCAACAAGGCTTTTGGTCCCACCTGGTGATTTCGTCTCTTCTTTGACTTGTTCGATGGTCAGTATCTCTGTGTGCCCACGTTTTCTAAGTTTGCCGACGATACAAACTGGGTCAGCAACTCCGATCACCGTCAATTTCAGGTCTTTCATGTCGATTTCTAAGGAATCGATCCCTGTAAAAGTATTAAAAAAATTTCTGTTAGTTTAGTCAAATTTTTTGGCCTTTAAAGCCTTCCTTTTCTGTTTATCATCGTTTACATTCACTTTAATAACCATTTTCTGCAATTGGATACAAAGTAATGACGATTAAAAATGAAAGTCCATCTCAAGGCTAAAAAGCATACGAAAACAGAGTTTAATCATGAGAATCTCACAAAAGCAAGAGATTTTCGTGTAAAATGCAAAACCCATTACGAAATAGTAATAAAGATTGAGTAATTTGGACTCCAATTGTTCGCCGTTCAAAGTCACCGTCCCTTTCAAACTGCCTTTAGCGATTCGATTAGCCAAAGCGTCAATCAAAGTAGATTTACCTAATATCTCCAAAACGATGAATTTGGTGAAGAAACAGAATCACAGAGGTTAGATGAAGATGAAGATAAAGTGACGTGAAAGGGCTCACCGGAATTCGTAAGTGGTTCTTCACCGGAATTTACCTAATATCTCCAAAACGATGAATTTGGTAAGTGGTTCTTCACCGGAATTCGTCTTCTCGTTTCTTGGAGGCGCCTCTTTCATCGGCGCCATGTCAACTATGGCGAATCCATTCTTCACCTCTGCCGAGATCATCAAGCAAGCTAAAGCTTCCGGCGCTAAGATCATTATCACTCAATCAGCACATGTGGCGAAGGTGAAGGACTTCGCATCAGAGAATTCGATCAAGGTCGTTTGCATTGATTCAGCTCCGAAAGAGTGCTTGCAAAGGGCTCGTCACTAGCGTAGCACAGCAAGTCGATGTTGACTCACAAAGGGCTCTGCCGTATTCATCGGAGAATTCTCGTCGGATGATGTCGTGGCTCAGCCGTATTCCTCCGGGACTACCGGATTGCCAAAATGACGTGCGTGTGTATAAGGATATAGAGAGAGGGAGGGAGTAGTTTGTAAAGAGAGAAAGTTGAAGCCTTGAAGTTGACTAACAATGCCACGTCGTATTTAGAAAAGGCTTATTTGCATTTGAAATAACGGGAATGCCACGTGGATTAACAGCAATACCAAAGTGCCAATTGGATGGCCACGTAACTGCTACAACCGGTTAAACCCTTAACCCTTTCAAAAAGGGTTTAAATGATATGTTTTGGTTAGTTTAAGGACATAGAACGCACAAAATATTGTATAGGGACCTTTTAAAATATTTGACAACACTTTGTTGGGCCATTATGACAATAACCCTTATTTTTCACGATTTTCTCATAGACATAACTTCAGTATATGACTTCCAAATTTAACAAGCCTTACATCCTTGAAAAGACGGGAACGAGCTTAACAACTTTCATGTTTTGAGTTTTCTCTAAAACCCATGGATTTCGACTTATCGGGCTGCAAACATGGACTTTCGGATTGTTGCGTTTCCAATCAGCACATTCTTAATTCTCGTCCAACTTTGCAAGCTTGTAACTTCTTCATATGAACTCCGTTTCCATTGATTCTTTTTGCAATTGTTTCAATTTCATGTCCTTTACCGTTTTCACATTCGCCCTTTTTCGTATCTTGCTTCTAGGATAGGGTTTTGCGGTCCTGAAGTTGATCATTTTCATCATTTTATGTGAAATTCACATTTTCACATTCTTTTCCATCTTTACGCTTAGGCCTTATACATTTGTGTCATAATTACAGAAAACTTATATAATTCCATATAATATTTATTCCAAATTTTTATTTCTATTATTGGTCATGTGAAATGACAATTTCGCCCTTGTTAACCATTTTAATATTCTTATATTTTATTGAAATTCTAAAATTATTTCCACTCTCTTATTTTATTAACATCCAAATTTTTGGCTGTCTCAATATCTACCCCTTAAATGGATTCCGTCCTCGGAATCACTAATATAATAATGGAATCAACTTACGATTGCATAGTCCAATCTAAGTTCGAACTCTTTACTAGATCCCTAACAAGGGTCTTACCTCAAGTCTTCATCGCTTTGTGAAGAACTTGAGGTATTTCATTCCTTTGATATCACTTAATTTCATTTCTCGTGCATACTCTATCAAAGTCATTATTACTAAAATGTACTTCCATTTGAAGCCTTGACAAAAGCTTGCTTTATATGTCATAACAAGTTTGACCTTTCCCAAAAGTCAACTTGTACTTCATTCATTTCCTTCTTGTCACTTGCACCTAAAGATAACATTATACTTCATCATTCTTACTTAGTTTGCCAGTCAATATACTTCTATCTTTGTGACTCTTTCTTTTCCTTTGACCTTTTTATCTTAAGTGACATTGACTACTAGATTAGCCATACCATAATAGCATTTCATCATGATACACATATCCCTTTGTAGCTTCCATTAATCACTCATTTAGTCTTTGAACTTTTACTAAGTTCCAAATTTTCTTTAACCATTCCAAATGGTCATCACGTTTCTTGCATTACCGTAGTAATGTTACGGTAGATGATTAGAGAATCATCTGTTTCCTTTCATTCCACGTGTACCATCAGTTCAGTCACTAACTAGGACTTTTGCCTCAATATTTGCCTTTAAAATTTCTTAATCTCCTTTCATAATTCGGCGATTTGCATAATTCGGGGATTGGCAGCTACTTGACTTTCAACATCCGCAGGCACGCTTCCATCTTCTAGATGCATCCAAGATGATCAAGAGCTTCACTCGAACATTTCAGTCTTCTAACCCTTTTGTGTCATTTTTGTAAAATATTAAAATTTGTCCCAAAAGGGTTGGAATGCCCTATTCCATTCTAACACTTATTATTAAATGTATTTCAAATAACAAGTCTTAAGCACTACTTGCACAAGGATTAATTAACATTTCTTGATATCCACCATAATAGTAAAAATCTCCTTTTTTATGGTCAAGTTTGACCAATATGAGTAAAATCAACAATTAAAACTCACAATCTTTAAAAATCTCCAAATCCCCACTTTAGACCTTCATATGTTTGTATTTTATAATTAGAAACATTTAGAGCTGCATTGAGTTAAAATCGGAATAAGGATTCTCCCCAGAGCCGTCGGCCACTGCTGGTAGCCACCGACCCTCGAGATATCGTCGCCGACAGCATCAGCTAGCTGCTATCTTCCCATCTCCGACTCTCATTATTTTCTTTCTGAAAATCTGTTAGTTATAGAATTCAATCAAAGATCAGATGAAACAAGTATTGCGAAGGAATAATTTAACACACACAGACACACAATGTAAATAAGAACAAGAGAATTGGATAGGAACGCTTTAGTATTACGATTAGGGTTTTACAATGTTGGTGAATTACAAGCATACTCGACACGGATAAGTATCACTGATATTTATACATAATCAGTGACACACAGTGTACAAAAGATTTTTACAGAATATTCCTACAGAGTACTACCCGATAGGAATGTAGTATCGTGCAACACGTAGACCGGTGAACACGCGTGCAGAGGATAAGGTTGTTACAAGGAAAGCCTTCGGATCCTCTGGAGTAAATCCTTCAGAGTCTTCAGGCTTCGGGGTCTGTTGTCTTCTAGGCCTTCGGATGGGGTAATGTTGGGCCATATTTATTGTTGGTTTAAGCTTTGCATTTAATCGGGCCAAATCCAAGGAGTTTCTGGACAAAAATGAAGATTAATTAGGCAAGATCTGGTTTTTCGACCTGGATCGAAAAACGTCTAGGTTCTCGGTAATAATGACCGAGAAACCAGAGGTTTCCCGGTGGGCTTCATGGTTTTTCGGCTGGGCCTTGCTATCATTTGGGCTTAGGGTTTAGGCTAGGTATCATAGGGTATTTAAGGCTCCTTGAGCCGTCATTTGTGATAGAGAGTGCTTTGGGATTTGTGCAACATTAGTGAGAATATTCTTCCTAGCATTCATCAAGAATCTTATGTACTAGACTATTATTGAATATAGTGTGCATTGAAGATTGTTTATCTCCTTATGTTCTTGTGATTTGATTGATTTGATTAATACGCTCATAGATCTAGGATTGTTTAGGACCTACAATTGGTATCAGAGCTTGAAAACCTTGTATTTTTGAGTGTTTTGGTATCAATCTCATCTTTCCTTTGCTTGGATCTTGGGGATTTTTGAAGATTTTGAGTGTTTAAATCTGTTTTGGACGAGTTTTGGGTTGTTTGGGTGTTTTTGTTCTTGGTGTCCTTCGTGTTCTTGGCAATCTTCAAGTATATATATATATATATATATATATATATATATATATATATATATATATATATATATATATATATATATATGTGTGTGTGTGTGTGTGTATGTGTGTGTGTGTGTTTGTGTGTGTATGTGTAGGTTTATATGCAAATTCTAACTATTGTATAAATGTATGGTCAAATCTGGTCCAATCAGGTAAAAAAGGCATTTCAAATCGTATACTTGAAATTAGGGATTTGATTTGATTTATCGTAAATGATACTTTTACATTTTTCTTAGTCAAATATATAATTGGGGATCCAGATTCATATGCTTGCAATTATAAAGCCGATGAATGTTTATACTCGAAATCAAATTTGCGATTGTCTGATATTGCGATCGACTAATTCAAATTGTGTATAAAAATGGTAGAACATTTACGTTGTTTAGATCGAGAATATGCAAGGTTTTGTTATCCGGAAGCATGTAACCGTAGGATGTATAAATCTACAACCCAGGTAAAAAATGTTTAAAATGTTATTTGTGTTATTATTGTATTTTCGATATGAAAAGGTGGAATAATTCGATGTTATTGTCTAACGACATCTGCGGTATGATTTTTTTTTCTAGTGAGGCATTCTTAGATAATTGTTGGTTGTTTGTTCATTTGTTTGTATTCTTAAATAATATTAGACGTATGAACTCTTAAAGTAATATTTTATTTTGTTATTGCAGGAGGATACGTCAATATATATTTTGATGTTGGAAGAATCTTATGTTTTCTGGAAGTTTTTTTCTGTAAAGAATGGAGCCGAATATCTATACTTTCAACAAGTATAGAGTTATGAAGTGTGTATTCTTTAAGAATGGTAAACAGACATGGCCATATTCTTGTAGAATGTTATTGAGGGTTGTTATTTCATTTACTATACACACATACTCTTGAAGAATGGAATAGTCTTGGTGTTATTTTTATGTAATATCAAACAAAGTCTTCACGAAGTGAATGTTGTTCAGTAATTACGTCCGGTTGTTTGATATTTTTTTATCAAAATCAAAATAAATTGTTGAAATTTTCCAAATTATGCAAACAGACATGGTCGTATTCTTGTAGAATGTTATTGAGGGTTGTTATTTATGTACAGTACACGCATATTCTTGAAGAATGGAATAGTCTTGTTGTTATTTTAACATTCACAGAATGGTTGGTTTACGAAGCATTGCGCATATTCTAAGAGAAATTTGAATGAAGTACAGTTCTCGTTCTTCAGAGTTCCATCTTGTCTTCACCAAGAATCACTGTGTTCCTTCGTCGATGTAATCGCTAGTAATTGAGAATAGTTTTTGAATATACGGCAGTTTTGTTAATGTGTTTATTTGTAATGGTTTTTAACTGAGTATAAGATCGTATTCCATGATTATAGCTTTTGTTTAAAACGTAATCCATTCCTCATTTACAGGTACAAGAAATTGACGATGATACCCGTATTCCCCCGTTTTTTTCATTGAAATCTATATTTTTCATTTTATTTACAAAATTGTCACCATCATCAAAGTCACTCATTTTTCCAATCTAATGATCCAATAATGGTCTTACAATCACACAATAAATAACATTCTTATTTAATTCTAACTCTCTCTCTCTCTCTCTCTATATATATATATATATATATATATATATATATATATATATATATATATATATATATATATATATATATATATATATATATATATATATATATATATATATAGATATATATTATATATATATATATATATATATATATATATATATATATATATATATATATATATATATATATATATATATTGTTGGGATTTTTTGAGAACCAACTATGCCCCGAGAACTCCCAAATGATTAAAATTTTTGAAAAACCAAAAGTATAGGGGCCTAAGACGCACATATTTAAGCATTTTCGAAAAAAAATTCCGAAAAAAACGATTTTTTTTAAAAGAATTTGTACATGTGCAAACTTCTTTATACGTACAGTTTTTTCAAAATGTTTTTTTTATAGAACGCCTTAAATATATGTTAAAAAGACATCCATAAAAAAACTTGAAAACAGTGTACGTATAAAAAAGTTTGTACATGTACAAATTTTTTTTTGCAAATGTACAAATTTTTCAAAAAAAAAGTTGTTTTTTCGGAAAAAAATTTCGGCGCCCCGGGCCCATTTTGAGCGTCTAAGAGACCCATGGGGTCGGTTTTTTGAAAAAAAAAAATTGGTTTGGGAGTTCTCGGGGGACTTGTGGTTCTCAAAAGATCCTAAGTCTCTCTCTCTCTATATATATATATATATATATATATATATATATATATATATATATATATATATATATATATATATATATATATATATATATATATATATATATATATATATATATATATATATATATAAGGAGGATCATCTAGGAACCCAAAATCCGGTAAGAACTTCGAGGACAAATTTGGACCTTTAATCTTGAAACATTGATGGATTAGATTCAATGTGCAAAGAATGATCATGTTATAAAATTTAGGGGTTGTTTTTGTAAATATCAAAAAGTAAAAGGGAGGAAAAGAGAACTTTAAAAGGCCATTTTAGTCATTTTCCAACCTCATGCGCCGTCCACCCAATTCAAGAGCCACACGCCCCCACTCTCCCCCTCCCATGCCACGTGTCACTGTATGATTGGCTGGGTTTTATATATTTTTTCAAACCACTTTGTATTTTGGTCATAACTTTTCTTTTTCTTTGTAAAAAAAATTCTGAAAAAAACAAAAGTTCTTAAAATTTAATTCTCTACAAAACAAGCACCATTGTGAAAATTTGAAAAAAATATTTTTTATTTTTTATTTTTATAAAAAATCAAACATTAAAAAAAATTCCAAAAATTATGAAAACTTTAGGGATCATTGTAGATATTATATTAGTAAGTTTGTAAAAAGAATTTTTTGAAAAAAAATGTTTTTTTCTTATTCATTTTTATATTTTTAAGTAAAAAACATATCAAAATAACAAAAAAATTTACATGATTCAAAAATATTAAAACCAAAATATGTTTTATGATTCAAAACTTGTGATCCAAGATTCAATTATGATCCAAGATTCAAAATTCGTTATGATACAAGATTCAAAACCCGTTATGATTCTAAACGAGTTAAAAAAAATTAAATAACGACAAAATGATTCAAAACTTATGATCCAAAATACAAAAAAACCATGATCCAAAATACATGATCCAAAACGTTATGATTAAAAATATCATGATCCAAAATGTTAGATTAAAAATACGAAAAAAAACGTTAAAATTAAGATTAAAAAACATTTAAAATTGAAAAACATACATCAAAATTGAAAAAAAAAACAAAAAAAAAACATAAAAATTAAAACTCAAGTACTGTAACATTCAAAGAAAAAAATTAAAAAATAATAAAAATAATAAAAATAATAAAAAAATAAAAATAATAAAACACTAAAAACCGAGTATAATCGAAAATAAAAACAATTTGAAAAAAAATAATTTTTTTGAAAAAAAAATAAAAAAAATAAAAAATAAAAAAACAAAAAAAAAACGAAAAAAAAAACCCACTTAAATCACATTGGACGAACATGCGTCACATATGATTGTATCCTCGAGTCTGTATGTTGTTCCGCGGACGTGCGCCGCACGTGATTGGGTCACGTCAAAGGAAGATGTTTGACGTTATTGCCCTTAGGAGAATGATTGGACAAGTATAGTTCTCGCGGTTCCTACCGGATCCTAACCCTATATATATATATATATATATATATATATATATATATATATATATATATATATATATATATATATATATATATATATATATATATATATATATATATATATATATATATATATATATATATATATATATATATATATATATATATATATATATATATATATGGTCAAGATCTTGTGATAACTCAAATATTCGTGAGAACTTAAGAACTGTTAGACTACATTTTTTTTTCAAAAAAAAAAAAAAGACTTGATGCACTAAGTCGCTTATATTTAAAACCTTTTGTCAAATTTTTTTTTTAAAAAAAAATGTGCATATACGAAATATGCATATGTGCAATTTTGTGCAAATGTGAATGTGTGCACGTTTTGTGTATATGGGCATCGTAAAAATATCAACCTTTTAAAGATTTTTTCTTCCTGAGTGTCGACAACGTAAGCCAAAAATTAAGTACCTCCACGCTAAAGATATATTTGCGCCCTCGCAACCGAACAGAAGGTCGTGCTGCCTCTCGTTCCCTTGTCATGAACACTTTGCTCTCATCCACTTGGAATTTGAATTTGTACATACTGCCAATCGGACTCATCAAAGTCTTGAACCGGATCGGCCAATCTACATCTACCATCATGCTAATCCTTTCTCAACAGGGTTGGGATGAGGTTTATCAGAAACCTCACCCTACAGATTACCTATAAGGACCCAAAAATATGTCCAAATAGAAAGTAAGAAGTAAAGGAATAATAAATAAGTAATTATTCATATTTTGAGCAAAAGGGTATTTTGGTAATTTCCAATTACTAATATAGATTGAAAAGAGTTATATTTTCATTAAGGATGAAGTAAATGAACCATATTATAGTTATAAGTATGAAGTATGAAGAATGAAAAGATAAAAGTGAGTGAAAAGTATAAAATGACCAAAAATGGTATTTTCGTCATTTTGAAGTATTTAACCTCATGATGAGATTTGTATGTGTTAAAATATTCTTAATATGTAAAATAAGTTTAGAGGTGAGGCAAAACTCTAAGACTTAAAAGTTCCAAGAAATAAGTTTTGTGCCTAAAGTGAAAATTATGAAAGTTGAGGGACCAAAGTGTCATTCTTTGAAATAGAGAAGTATAAATGGGTGGGAACACTCCCATTTCACTCACTGAAAACGGGAGCAGCTTTAAGAGGGAGTGATTGATCATGATTCTTGAAGTTCCTGAAGATTTGAAGTTGAATTTGAAGAATTAAGCTTGCTATTGGTGATTTCTAAGCATTCCAAGGTAAGAAATTATCTTTTCCAAGCTAGGTAACCTACTTCTTCTTAGTTGGATGTTGTAATCCAAAATTCAATTGTTGCATGAGGTTAATCCTATGATTACAGCCTTTAGTTCATGTTCTAGTCAACTATGATGCACAATCCAACCCATGGATGATGTTGAATCATGGTTTGGACTCTTAGCTCAGGAACCCTAGAAATTGGGGGTTTAAGATCATAGTGTTAACTAGATGTAATTAAGTAATTATAATGATGTTTATGGATGAAAGAAACCCTTATAAGTGGTTTCTCAATGATTCCAAGTAATCAAAAAGAAGTTAGAACGAAATGGTAATTGGAAGGATGGAATGAAATTAGTGATTCCGTGAATGAAACCCATAAAATGGAGAATTGAAGTATGTTTTGGGTTGTAAAACCCCTAATTTAAATCCCCTTGGTTGTATAAATGCATAGATAGAAGTTGAAAAGAAATGAACTTTTGTATTGGAATTGATGTGCACATGAGCTTCCTTATAACTCTTGTGACATCCTATGGTCTTAACCTTTAAGTCATGAACTAAATAAGACTGAATAAGAATAAAAATATGCTCTTGACATGATAGAAGTGTTGGGATTCGATCACATAAACACATAACAACATGCAGCGGAAGACTAACAATATCAAATCACAGAATTCTTCATGAACAGATTTCAGGATCATATAGTTCATATCGGTTATAGCAATAAAAACATAAACAAAATGTACCTTAGGACCATTCTTGAATCTGATGAACATCATCTTGCAAAGGATGAACAGGATCCAAAGTGTGAATCCCTCTAATGACTCATACCCAAAAACACCAGAAAACCAGACAGATTAGAACTTCCACTTGGGAAGGAGGCAGAAGATCAAAACCCTAGAGAGGGATTGAAATTCACCAAAGGGAGGGAGGAGTGGAGTTGGCGGCTTCTTTGTGAGGATGGGATGCCTTAGGGTTGAACACCAATGCCTCTATTTATAGTGCAAGGCTCCTAGGGTTTCAAACCTAGGAGCCTTTTGGCTGCCGCACCCCCTGGACTTTGTTTCCATTGATTAAACCTTTAATCAATTACCATCCAGTCCCTTTAATTGATTCTAAATTAATTTCAAATTAATTTATTGATCTAGTTTCTAATTAATTTATTTCTCAATAAATTAATAAACTAATCATTCCTTTTTATTTATTTCTGACTCTGTTAGTTTTTATGGGTCATGAGGGCAACCCAGAAGGACTCTACCATTATCAGAAATATTACCACAAGTTGATGACCTTGGACATTATTCCAACAGTCTCCCACTTGGACAAGTTGTCAACTTGTATGGTCTCAATATTATCTGATAATTAGCAGAGCGTGTCATCTTATGCAACTGTCGAACTCTGATCAAAGAAAAGAGACGACGCCTAGATAAGTGATCAATTATTCCTCTATTCTACAAGATATCGTAATGAACATGGGTTAATATTATCTGATAATTAGCAGAGCCTGTCATCCTATGCAACTGCCGAACTCTGATCCAAGAAAAGAGACGACACCTAGATAGTGATCAATTATTCCTCTGTTCTACAAGATATCATAATGAACTTGGGTCATGGAAAAAGTCAGATCCCGATAGTTCAAAATTTGTTTCCCAATAGAGATTTATGATGACTCTGTCAGACTACTAATTGAACACATCAATCTAGTCTGGGTTTGGCCAAACACTTAATGTCAGCATCAAATCATCGAGGGGCCCACAGATATTGCTTCTCCTTGTTAGGGCAGAAGGAACAAATAAACTTTGACTACATATTCTCTGTCTATTTTATCATATCATACTCGGACATACCCGTTATAACTACTAGATACGAATAGCGTTTGAGTAGACCGAAGTATGATAGAATCATAATGCAGATCCCTTATGTATCTCGGTTTGAATAATAAAAGATGTTATCACCCTAGATTACTTGTGACTAAATCCATGAAATAATCTCTAGGTGCGGGTTGTTCCAATACTTGAATCTCTATCAAGTATTCATGAGGGTTAGTCGTAATCACCATGCTATCTCTAATCTCTATAAATAATCTACTGACACTTCATGACAGTCTTAAATCACTACTTGCTTCCAAGAGTACGACCGACTGTGGAAGTTTGAGTAAATTAATGAAGGATTTTTAAGCAATCAATGAACAAATAAATTCCTAAGTTCACATGCAACCCTAGAAAGATCTATGTTTTCTTCTAAGAAGATATAAACTAAAAACCTAAGGCCAACATTTATTTCTAAAGATCAAATGAGAATTAACCAACCTTTTTTATCTTGTTTTTGAAGCTAGCAGCAAACAGATCCTGCCTCAAATGCAAGTCACACCCAAAAGCAATGGAGAAGAGAGTCCAGCAGAGTATCCTCAGTAAAAAATGGCACAGGAAATAAGGGTGCCAGAGGGTTTCTTTTATAGCATCCAAGGGTTACACCTGAAACCCTAAGGAGCCTCCAAAGTGGGCAAACATGTTGACCACTTGGACCAGATCCCTTAAACCCTAATTAGGGTTTTCGCCAACCCTAGAGGGAGCCTCCAGGTTGGCGCCACTTTTGGCCCCTGGCCACTGGCTTGCCAGTTATTCAACTATTGAATAAATACAAACCAGTCCCTGCACTTATAATTAATTTATTTAATCACTAAATTAAATCCAATTAATTCTAGATTAAATCTTAATTAATTATTATAGTTTCTAATTAATATATTAACACTTAAATATATTACTAAACTATTTATTTATTTCTATTGATTTATTAAACAATTAATAAATCAACATTTCACTCTACTGAACTCTACACTAAACCTCCAGCTAGGAAAGCAACCCAAATGGACTTTGCTTCAATTAACAAGTTAAATACAATTACAAGTCATGGCTTAGACACCAAATCCAACAATTAATACTCGGGAAGTGGGTTCTAAACATGCTAAAGTGAAACACAGTATTAATGTAAATGAAAATGGCAGCACATCTCTTTATTAATTCTCCATTAATAATACACCAAGTCAGATACAATTATCTACTGCTACTTGTTCAGTTATCAAACTAATAACTAAAATACTTATGTCATATTGCTTACAAACTTAACGCCTATGGACCCTAGTATGACCTTCATGCTTGGTCCACGTCAAAGTCTTAGTGAAACGATCAGTCGGATACTCTTCTGATGATGCCTAATTCACTACGATGTCTCAACTTGGTTTCTAAGCATAACAACATTCCCTGAGTACACACTTCAACGTCCCATAGTCCTTGGGTTCCTTAGTCAAGGTTACTGCACCCTCGGTAAGAAGATTTCAAGGAGATCATTGATGTTGAGGACAACACAAATATTACCAATGAAATCATTCAACCATGTAGTCTTCTACACAACATCACTAGTTAATATACACTCAGACTTGTATTGATTTTAACTTGGACATTTCAAAGTTATCAATCCTCTATTTATCAGGAACACTTATCTTGATTGTGAACATGAGTCATCTCTGGCATCACTATGACAGTTACTCTTAGTTCTCCCTTTTCCTCCAAAAACCAAGAACACATTTCTTATATACTTTAAGAATTCCTTTCACTGCAGTTCAATAACTTTTGCCAGGGTTGTCTTGAAATCAACTCACTATGCTCCATGCATACGGGATATCAGGTCAAGTACATGTCATGGCATACATGATTGCCCAAGTCATTGATTCTCCAACCAATTTTATGCCATGGGCGGAAATCCTTTCCTTAGAGTCATGTATCTCGAATTTCTTCAAGATCATACTCAAATATGTACTTTGGCCTAGTCATTTTCTAGACGTTATTATCTATCTCTATAGATCCTTATTCCACGTTTGCATATTGTATCTCCTAGATTCTTTATAGCAAAACATTTCCAAAGCCAAGTCATTACCCTTTGAAAGAATGGAAAACCGTTTCCTATAAGGTGTATGTCATTGACATACATTATTAGGCAGACTACAATAATACTCCCACTAGCTTTGACATAAATATGGACTTATAATTCTTCATGAAATCCAAACTCTTTGGCATTTTATGACTGCAAAGATTCCCGCTGTGAGATGCTTGTTTGATTCCATAGATGAATCTTTCAAGCTTTGTACACTCCATTTAGATATTTGGCATGTTCAAAACCCTATAGTTGTGCCATGCATAACCCATTTGTTTTCCATCTAAGGAAAGCGATCTTAAAACATCCACTATGCCATGTCACATAAAATGTACATGTGGCAAATAATATCCTAACATATTCGTTCTCAGTTGCTGATGAGAATGCCTTTCCTCATAATCAATTTATTAAATCTGAGTATGGCCCTAATTGACAAGTCTTGCTTTGAATATGTGTACAATCCTATCCATTTTGTTCTTATTTTGAATATCTAGTTACTCTCACTGGTTTTCAGGCCAGGTGTAAGATCTATTCAATCAAAACAAGGACGGAATCTCGCTTTGTATATTCTCTTTTATTTGGCAGCTACTGGGCTCACCAATGCTTCCATGTAGTTAGATGACTTATCCTTACTAACCAGTGTTTTACCATTAAACAGTGTGTCACTCTTAGTAATATGAGATCATAATACTTATGAAAATGACTATCTCTACTGGACTTGCAAAGAGGTATAAGTATGCCAAGTTCTCTTTAACACGAGTCTTATCCTCTAGATTAAGTGCTAGTGTTAACTAAAGGTTCTTTGATTAGTTGACTTTTGAATCTCTTCGAGATCAATCTTACTCCCACTGGTTTCTTTGGATATGAGCTCTTTCCCAAGAATGACTCTTTTATGAGACAAAAATACTTTGTTCTCAAACGACTTGTAAAACAAGTATCCAGAGAACTTGCGAGATAAGCCAATGAAATGACACTTCTCTAATCTGGATTCAAGCTTGTTATGAGCATCGTGATTAATGAAGACTTCACAACCCTAGATTTTCTATGTGCTAGTGAGGGATGAACCCCACTTCACATTTCAGAGTGTATCGTTGCAACCTACTTAGTTGGATACGAGGTTTAAGTTGCGGGTTTCTGTTTCTCAGGGTATAACCCTCTGAAACTGATTTGGAAGCGTAGATCGACACATCATGGATCGAACCATTTCAGAGTGTATCTTTGCAACCTACTTAGTTAGATACGAGGTTTAAATATTTGTTTTTCAAACTCAAGTGATGTTTATTAGTAGTAAAATGATATTTAACATGTTGAAAACCATTTACATACATAAACATAACATATAACAACATGAAAATAAACATCACAAGCATTCAACACAAATGTATAAATCAATCCATTTTTCTAGAATAATTTTTGTGAGACATCAAAAAATTATTAAGCCATTCCTAAAGGACTTAATGGAAATTTCAAAAGAGTCTTCAAGCTCCCACTTTCCAAGAAAACTCTTGTTTGCAAAAGAACTTCAAGGCACCATGTGTTGTGGAGTGATGACACTTAAACCATTAAGACTACAATTGAGCCTAAAACCAAGAGTAGAAACTCAATGTTGGAATTATAGTCTTAAGTGGTTAAGACATGACAAATCTTCCAAAGATGGTCATTTCTTCATCTTGTTACATTTGTTAAAAAGAATAAAACTAGTCTAACTAATTTATTACATCCAAATGAAAAACTACATATTTATATATTACATCTCATGCAAAAATGAATATTAACCAAACACAACACAATGGTCATTATGGATTGATTATATACAACAGCATCATATGAAATATACAAACAAACACTTCCTTTTTCTAAGGAAATTTTATACAACTAATTGCATTAAAAACTTGGTTGCATAAAATATAATAATTATAAAACAAGTTGCCAAAGAAAATATATTTGGTGATTTCTTTGCCAAAAGAATTACCAAGCATATTTTACAAAACCAAAGGTTATTAAATATTAAAATAAACCTTTTTAACATGTAAAAGAGGCTCTGATACCACTGATGGGTTTTGATAAACTAAAACGATCATTTTGCGTAAAACAACCTTAAGTGGCTTTGATCATTTTAAGATCATCTTAACAAAACCACCAAAAGGATCCAATTACATAACTTAAAAAGATTATTTGACAACCATAGGATGAAAAGAAAACAACCTTTAAAGACTTTGATCCCACTTGGTTTTGGAAGTTGATGAAGATGGCAAGAGAACTCAAAGTAGACTTCATCTATAATGTATCCACCAACAAGATTGAGGCACTAGGAATGCTAGTTCACTTTTGTCTTTGTGACTTCTTAAGCCTTTAAGTGATTAACACAATTAAGCACTAAAGACGAAGCACTTCTACACCACTTACACTTGCAAAGTCTTGGAATGGGTATGGTTTATATAACCACCTCACCACCACAATCTCTTGGAATGGGTATGGTTTATTTAACCACCTCACCACAGCAATCACACATCACATACGACAATGATATTATCATCTCATCTTCTCATATGACATGTACATACTATCACATCCCATTTACTCATAATATAGCTATGGAACTCAAGTTTTTCTCGATTCACGTTACACTTAGAAATTTTCTCAATTAATTTCTCTCTCCCTAAAATCTCAATACCTGCCATCATCCTTATAAGATGATCTCTATAGCTATATTGACTATCTTCATTGCCACATGGGCAATTACTCACTCTTTTAAAGCACACCCTTCGTTATAGCATCGTCGACACCAATATATCTCACCTCACTCCTCAAGTGATACCCCAATCACTATTATCGTTTATATATACTCATAATTATGGCTCACCTCGAGCCACATTCTCAGTGTACCTTACACTCTCTATTTCAACTTTAGTCCCATATAACCATCTCGGACGCAAATACCATCTCAGTTATAACTAACTCCGTTTCAAATCTCTTTGAAATGGTTTACTCTAACTCAATAAGGAAAACAGTATCGCCTATTCCAGGCTTACACTCTTTCTCAATTTACTCCTCCAATCGTAACATGTCAGTTATCGATTTCTCCTACTTGCACATTCTCATCGATCAGGGTCGGTCAAACACTCATACAACATAAAATACACAGACATCCAAATTTCTCACTCACGTCACACAACTCATCAGCGCTAGGATTTAAATCCAGAATAAATAGAATATTTGAAACTATCTCAAGTTTCACTCGCACCTCCTCAAATTTTGGTATTTAACCATCGACACTTTATTCAAACAAGACTCTTTTTCACTTGTCTCTTCTCTACAACTATACCCTAACTCTCTAAAATCTCATCTATCTCTAGTTCCACCTCAACACACACATTAGGTTTTCACCCAATGTACAATTAACAATCTTCCACCAAAATGGCTCCTCTTCAAATTAGTTTAACAACATACCTCGTGTTGTTTCTCTCGATGTACTCACTCGCTACATCATCTCCTACGTGGAGAATCCGCATCACATTCTCACTCAATTGGTAGTCCTATCAGACTCGGCAATTTATTATCAAATCAATTCTCAATACAACAGTATATATTTCTCCTGATACATCATCAATAAGAATTTTCATCTCGCCATTTCTCTGTCATTCTCATCTCTATCTCGAATTCATCAGAATGACACAAAATAGGTCATTCATATGGATCACCGCAATCTCTATACATGACTCACAAGAAAATAATAACATCTAACATCGCAATCTCTACAGTGAGATCATATCTCATCACCCAACTAACTCATTAATCTCAAGGAAATAACTCAAGATCATTATAGCAAAATCTACTATTCATCGTCTCATACGAATAAATAGTCTTATCATCTCAACACTCACATATTTATTTCATTTACAGTAATTTGTTTGATTGCTATGGAACGAATCCTATCAATCACAATCACAATTACTTCTATACTCTTTTTAACTCATATCTTCTCATCATGTAGTTATACAACTTTATCTCGCTCTCAAGAAAGTTTATTTCACACATTCTCAGATTAGTATATTAACACATAATTATAACTTAATATCATCTTCAACATCGTCTATACACGGCACACACAAACACTCACTTACGACACCGTTGTAGTACGAAAAGCGTCCACAAAGTAATACTGGATCGATTGGTGCTTTGTTTATTTACGACACCGTTGCAGCACGAAAAGCGTCCACAAAGTTTGTCATCTAAAAAACGCTTTCATTCGGCCATTTTGACAACTCGTGACTTATGGAAGTTACCTAAATGAAGTTTCAACCACGTTATAATCTAGTAACTCGTATTACTCTTAAACGCCATGCAATAAACATCATATTGAAAGTAACAAATTAAATGATTTTAGGATTTGAAAAGTATATTATGCCATTTCTTTGACATGTGAAGTTTGAACTTCTCCCATAGAAATGTCAATTCCTATTATATGTTGGTTCCACGCACAAACTTGGGTAATGATGAAACAAATCATTGAATTTTAATTGTTGTTGGGAATTAATTTTAGTTGGTTTAATCTTTTATTTATTAGGACTAAATTGTAAAATATATTAATATGGGTTTAATTTGTAATTCGGTGGGGATGCCGAACAACCAAGGGTTGTTCGGTTTTGGTCCTTGTGGTCCACGCCATTTTGGGCTAGTGGATTGCTTCTCATGGGCCTAGGTCATTAGGTCATTAGGTCATTAGGTCATTAGGTCATTAGGTCTAGTGTATTTAAGGCTTTATGACATCATTTGTTAAGGTTGATTGCCTAGAGAATTTTGCTAAGCTAGAGAGAGAGAATTATTATTCTTGGCAATCACGCAACTTATGTACTAGTCTTTGATCAATACAAAGAGTTCATTGAAGTTGGTAAATCTCCTTGTGTTCTTGATTGTTTGATTGATATCATTGTGTTATTGTGAGATCATTGGACCTACAACTGTCTGGTTATCCACATACCGGTTTAGATTTGTAAATTGTTTTATACGTCATAGTTATCCTTTTTAAATTAAAAATAATTAATGTTTCACTTAATAACACTTTAAATAATATTATCATCATCGACCTACTTTAACCACACATAAAACCTATTTTAGATGTCATTTTCTATATAGCGAATGTGTTGCACATATTATTAATATAGTCATGCAAGGTGGACTAAAGATTATGGAAGAATAAGATTAATATTTGGAGATTTATTGACTATGATTTATGGTATTCTAGTTCTAGGAAAGCAAATTATCGTTTTTTTATCACCAATCACATGAAACATCATTAGGACCTAAATACGCCTACTAGGAGGAAATAAAGTTGTTTTATATATGAAAATATTTTATGAAAAAAATAATGTTTAAAGTTTTCGAAAATATTGAGTTGTTCCAATATTTAATGATGATTGGGATGTACTCAAAGCGTTATGCAATATGTTATAAGTTTTTAAAGAAAGAACAACATATTTACTTTTTAAGAAATAAAAAATAAAAAATATTTTTGGGAGTTACCTTTAGCTTTTACTTGTAATGCCCGTTTTCAATATATCAATTTTAAAGGATTCTAGCCCTTTGCGGCGTGAATGCATAGGAGGACGCGAGGGAGGATTTAAAACAATGCGGAATGCATAGGTGGACGCGACACAATGCATGCAAATGCTAAAACCCTAGATCTCGGGTTTTGAACCCTATATAAATGCTCTAACTCCTAGGGCAGCCTATTTTATTAGCCACTACCCCCCAATGAAACCTTTGATCGAGCCTAGCCTTTCCATTGTTGATTTCAACCTCATTTCTTGCTTTTGAAGGTTACTTGAAAAATAAGGAAGGAGGAGGTGCAAGGTGTTGGATCTATATGCTCAAGAATCATTTTAGAATGACATTTACCAATAACATATGATCCTATAGGGTCATACCTTAAGCAAGTTCACACATATTGAATATTTATTATTAATATGATTATTATATCATATAGTATGATATAATAAGTCATGTATAAGTTTTTGGAAACTTTGATTTCCACTCACTTACATGAGTACATCTACTTTGAGAAACTAGATTATTTCTCTCCTTGTTGACCAATTAGTCAAAGGGATGGGAAGGTTGCTTGCCAACCTCCCTCTTACACAACCCATGCTTCTTACATGCCATCAATTAGCATTTATTAGAGGTATGGGTCATAGATCTTATATGTGGATATATAAGAAAGTGTAAGACTAAAAAACTAACTAGTTTTTCTGTCATTCCATGATGAAATTCGACAACCTCCTTCTCTCCCCCCATCTTGCATGTCTTTTGAAAATTAACGCAAACACGTTGATAATATGCAAAAATAAGGCAAGTATACGTTGATATAGAAAATATGTTGTTAACAAAGATAAAATGTTCAATAACAACGATTTTAGGAAATAAGAAGTTTAAATGAGTATTTTTCTTCAATTTCATGACATAGAATGACGTTAAAAAACAAAAGAATATCTCGCTTTGTAACTTAGCTTCAGTAATGTTGATATTGTGTCATCTAAATCATATTTCATAGCCATCGATTGCTTTTCAAAGTGTTTGAATGAAATTTTTCAGAAGAAAATGGTTTTTGAAGGGGGTATGCCGAAGAAAATGACGTGAAAGGGTGTGAGAGTTTATAGAAATCGTATAGGAGAATGGAAGGGAGTGATTGATGGTTGGATTAACGTGCAATTAGCCAAAGTTACCTAAATACCCATGTCAATTTTGAAAATATTTTACTTATATATATATATATATATATATATATATATATATATATATATATATATATATATATATATATATATATATATATATATATATATATATATACGTATAGAATTAGGATCGGGTGAGGACTCCAATTTCGGTGAGGACTGTGAGAACAAATTTGGACCTCTAATCTTGAAAAACGAGTTGTTATAATTTATTGTGAAAAAAATTGACACATCTTAAAAGCTTGGGGGACTACTTGTCTAAAAATTAAAACTAATGGATGGATAAGGCAAATTAAGAAGGGTAATATAGTAATATGATCGAGTACCCCACCCCCTATTGCGACACTTGTCACAATTTTGTTTACTGGGTTTTTTTATTCCACCAACTTCGTTTGTGGGTCATAATTTTTTTTCTCTTTGAAAAAAAATTCTGAAAAACCAAAGTTCTTAAAATTTAATTCTCTACAAAACAAGCACCATCATGAAAATTTGAAAAAAAAATATTTTTTATATTTATAAAAATCAAAAATTAAAAATGATTGTAGATATTATATTAGTAAGTTTGCAAAAAGAATTTTTTGAAAAAAAGGTTTTTTTAAGTGTTCATTTTTATACTTTTCAGTAAAAAAACAAATCAAAATAACAAAAAAATATACATGATCCAAAAATATTAAAACCAAAATATGTTTTATGATCCAAAACATATGATCCAAGATTCAAAATTCGTTATGATCCAAGATCCAAAACTCGTTATGATCCAAAACGAGTTAAAAAAACACATACAATGACAAAAGTAAAAAAACAAAAAATTGGAATAAAACATAAATATAAACAAAAAAACTGAAAAAATAAAAAAAAAACTGAAAAAAAGCTAAAAATAATAAAAACGAAAAAAATAAAAACCCGGCTAAATTATGTTGTACGGACGTGAGTAACATATGATTATATCATCGAGTCCGTATTACGTTCCATAGACGAGCATCGCATGCGATTACGTCAAATCCAATAATTACGTTTGACGTTATTGCCCTTAAGGAAATGAGTGAACGAGAATTGTCCTCGCAGTCCTCACCGAAATTGAAGTCCTCACCTGATCCGGATCATATATATATATATATATATATATATATATATATATATATATATATATATATATATATATATATATATATATATATATATATATATATATATATATATATATATATATATATATATATATATATATATATATATGTGTGTGTGTGTGTGTGTGTGTGTGTGTGTGTGTATATATAATCTTATTACATTGTTAATCAAATAACATATTTCATATTTGTTCTTTTATCAACCATATAATAAATGCCTAAATAACCACATTTAATTTATATATATACTCATAACTAGCCTATTTCACCTAAGAATCACTTTTCTATATAGAAACACAATTCAAAGACTCTCGAAATGAAGAGCATCTTTATAATAGTCCTATTGTTTCTTGCAAATACATTCACTTCTTACGGTAAGGTTTTATTTCCTTAGATTACTGACAAACTATTTTTAAGATTTTATTATGTATATAACTTAATAGTTACACTAACTAAAAGTTGATTTTGCTTGCTTACAGGAAATCAGATGCCTAGTGGAACAAATGGAATTTGCACAAAAAAATACCTTATGTATTGCTTCCAACCAGTTTGCACTCTGAAGTGCAAGAGAGAGTGGGATAAGATGTCTACTGGAAAGTGCAAAAATGGCTTAGTTTGTTTGTGTACTAAACCATGTTAACATGGTTTAGGTTTATGGTTGCAAATACAATCATTTGGTATCATAATAAAGCCAGTTATGCATTTATAGTTTTCAATATATAGTTAGATGTCTTATGTCTGATTTGAATATGAAAATAAGGCTTGAACTAATTTGACATTTATGTTTATTATTTTGTTTTGACAATTCAAGTATGGATTCAAAATTTGGAGCAACATTTGTCAACAACAGAAACAATATTTTATAAAACTAAACAAATCCTATCCACATGGCAATAAATTTTCAATTTAAAAATAAAATACTCAATTGATACAGAAATCAATTATGATTTCAGCATGAAGCTACTTGGTGAAAAGATAATGAGCAACTCGAATATACTCACTAATGATTACAACTATTACCTATCTGTTAATAACAAATTTTTTTTGGTAAGTTATTAGCAAAAAACTTCAATATAAATGTGATGTATCAAAATTGGCATCATGACACGGTTTAGATCAATATAAATACCATGAACAAATTACAAATTTAACTAGTAAAAGAAAGCCTACATTGCCAGCTCGTGGTTTATGTTAATCGAAGAAAGAATAAAATGGAATATTACCCACGTAATGAAAATAGATATTTTTTGGTTGCCACAAAGAAAAAGAATGAAGCATTCCTCATGGAATATGATTCTTTCACTTTGACTGATTTATTTTCATGTGAGAGCAGTGTTTGTTGTTCATTAATTTAGCAATGGACGATATATTATATCGGAAGATAATCTTGCCAATCCATTCACTAAACTGTCATCTCATGCCAAGCATGACTCTCATACTAGGTCCATAGGCAGTAATTCTCTAATTAGTTGGTTTGAGTGTATTTAGTTAAGTTTGATTGTATTGGGAACTTACGCGATGTAAAACTCTATCTGATTTGAAGATTATTAAGTGGAGAACATAATATATGCATAAAGGCAGTCATTTCATTAGTTTATTATTGTGTTCAAATTTTGCATACTCTATTGACTTCCTGATTAATCAAATTATTATTCAAAGTATACACAATTAGACATACTTTTGGGAGTACGTGTTGATTAAAGGCTAACATGAGGTATTGGTGGATTGTCCATAGAGATGGACATATCATACAGATGCACTAATTCTCATATATACTTAGTGGAGATTAAGAATTGGAGTAACATGCACTTATAGATTACTTCATGGAAACTGACACAAGTAATCCTAAGATGGTAATATCTTATATTCTTCAAATAGAGATGCATGGATCTTAGTTTTGTAGTTTGTTGTACCTTGGTTTTTCTCCAATGTTGTCCGGAACTGGCTGCCATAAAGGGAGTTTATGGGTATGACATAATGAGTAGGCAGGGTCTATGTAATCCAAGTTTACTTGTTCCTTCTGCCCTAAAAGGAGAAGAGATATACCTGGGCCCCTTGATGATTTGGTGCTAGTAGCAAATGTATGGTCGTGTTCAAATTGAATTGATATAGAATCAATAGTTGTGGTCATCTCAATCTCTATCAGAAAAACAATCTTGAGTGTCTAAGACTGTCAGATGTTCATATGGATATCTTATTGAACAAATGAATATTTCAGCACTAGATTAAGGGCTGTTTCATTAGTGTTGGGATTTTAACAAATTAACACAAATAATCAGGTAGCAGAACATAAAACGGATCAAATCCCATAAAATAAGCAGATTAACAAAACAAGATCATATCATGTTCATAATCAAGATCATATATTTTAAGCAATAGCATCAACAATAAGATGAATATGAATTCATACCTTTGTTTGGATGTAAGGATCCAAAGTATAATCCCTCTGATGATTCACACCCAAGAACAGAAGAAAAAGTAGACAGAAACCCTTTGAGGGTAAATATCGATCCAGAAACCCTTGGAAAGGGTATTGGAAGTCGACAAAAGGGGAGAGGGAATGAGGGAGTGAGGTTGGCAACTCACTTGAGGGATTTGGGATGTCGTAGGGTTTGAACCCAAGGCCTTTATTTATAGTAGAAGGCTCCTAAGGTTCCAAACTTAAGGAGCCTTTTGGTGGCCGCACCCCTGGACTTGTTTCTATTAATTGTAACGTCCAAAATTCCGTAATAAATTTTTCGTTTTAAAAACAGCTCAAATACATAAAAACGGTTATCAAATAAAAATCATCCAAATTAAAACATAATATTTAAAACATATAAAAATGTATTTAACAAAACATTTACAAACATTATCCAGCAGAAGACTTGATTGTCAAAACCTCAGATGCGGTACAGTGACGCCATGCTCCAAGCTCAAGCCAACAAATACCTGAAAAACAGTTAGGGTGAAAGAGTAAGCACAAAGCTTAGTGAGTTCCTAAAATACCACACGATTCATCACATAAATCATCGTTTGACAAATCATTGTTGGTTATCGGGGCTCGCCCCGATCCACCGGTAATCAACTCATCGTTAGGCTCTCGGGTTGCCCCGATTCGTCAGAAATCATCGGTTCACTCTCGGGTTGCCCCAATATGTCAGAAATCATTGATTCACTCCCAGTTTGCCTCGATACATCAGAAATCATGGATTGACTTGGGTTGCCCTAATAGATTAAAATCATCTCAAGAACATATTAACACATTATTACACACAGTAATAAGGTTATCTATGCATGTAACATCACCCATAGTATAGTGAGAAGACTCACCTGATCCGCATAGCCAGACAACACTCCTCATGCGCGTCTACAGACCCGACAACGCAAACTTCCTAACAAAGATAAACTCCACTTAGAACTTCCTAAATCACAAACAGGATAACCCTTAAATATCGGTAGCCCTAACTCTCAAGCTTGACAAAAAGTCAAACTAGTCAAAAAGTCAATGATCAAAGGACAAACTCAACAAAAGTCAACAGGCACAGTTAGCGTCGCTAACTCCATAAGTTAGCGTCGCTAACTATGAACAGTCTTAAAAGTCTTTGAATGGGTATGGTTTATATAACCACCTCACCACCGCAATCTCTTGGAATGGGTATGGTTTATATAACCACCTCCCCGCCGCAATCACACATCACATACGACCCTAACTTTAGAGGTTAGCACCGCTAACATGCACTGAGTGGGTTTTAAAGGGCTGCAAACCTTCATTTCGAATAAAGAAAAATCCAATTCGATTTTCAGAGCTCTAAGGGCGAAATTAGGTCAAATTGAACAGGAGGTTTGCATAGGAAAGCTTGAGGAAGTTGAATCTAACCCCGTAAACGTGCTCGTGATTCCTAATTCATCGAGGTGAGTAACTTGTCAGTTTTGGGGTTTTGAAACCCTAGCTTTTGATTTAGTGAATTAGCTATAAATTGTTGTATATGTTTTTAGTAGATTGTTAGTGGATGCTTTCTTGAGTTATGGGTGTGATTATTATCGAGTTTTTACGGTTGAATGAGTAGAACCATGGAATTGGGGCTTTTGGTAAATATAGAGTTGATATTTATCGTTTATACACCTTTTTCCTCTTTCAATTGCTACATCTTTGAGATAGATGTTATTGAGATGATTATGGATATTGAAGAATTGATTTAGACTATGGTGATATAACCAAGTCTAGCGAACTGGAGCCCGGTACGCGTAATTTGTGGGTTCCACATACTAAACCGATATCAGGTAAGTACTTTCAAGTACTTGAGTTAGAGTTACATCTTGATGTATGTAATATATATGTGTTACTCTTTTCTTTCACAGTATTTTCTGTACCACAGCCATTAGGAATAGAGAATACATATCAAAGAAAGGTCTAACTGTTGGAATAGTTGTATCCATTGCTATTTGATTTATTGTGGTTAGTAAGATCGATGAATTAGGTGAAGGTACGGAAAGAGAGGGATTCGAACCCTCGGTAAGCAAAAGCCTACATAGCAGTTCCAATGCTACGCCTTCAACCACTCGGCCATCTCTCCTACATAATGATTATGACCCAAAAACCTAAAATCGAGTGAATAGTGAATCATTCTAGATTATTGGGTAGGTACAACCAATCAATTCTAACTATAAAGCGATCAAAATCAAAAATTTTGCATCATAGTAAAAGCAGGATCTTTCGTTCTAGGCTGGGGGATAAAGATAAAATTGTTTTCTTACAAAAACTGTTCAAAAAATTCTATTCATGTTTGCAAAAACAATGTTCTCTTCTTTTTCTGAATTCTCTATTTATACTATACCGACCGGATTAAATCAATAATTTAGAAATTCTAATGAATCAAGTGAGCAGGGGGTCTATATTTTGTAGACTATGGTTAATGGATATCTTTAGATCATGATTCTATTTAGACTACGATTCCATATCAGAAGAATTCTCAAATTGCTTTCTAGGCCAGTTTTAGAGTTATCAACAAAAACTCTTACGCTGTGTTCCCGAGTCTCATTTAACGAGAGAAAGGGAGAGAATTGAGTGGAACTGGGAGGAAAAGAAAAGTTTTTATGTTCCCGAGTTTTTTTTACGGAAGGAAGTGGAAAGAAAAGAAAGGAATTGGAAGGTTAATATTCTCTCCTAACTTTCCTTCCGATTTGGAAGGATTTGGAAGGAAATGAAATTACTGGTAAAAATAACACTTAATTATAACTTTCCTTTCCCTTCCTTTCCACTCGGGAACACATAAAACGTTTCTTTCCTTTAATTTTCTTTCGACTCGGGAACACGAAAATATAACTTTCATTTCCTTTCCCTTCCCTTCTTTTCTCTCATTCTTTTCTTTTCTTTTCTTTTCTCTCCATGCTAAAACTCGGGAACACAGTGTTATCCCATCTATCTATTACAAATACAAATTGATAAACAATTTTTTTATAGTTGAGTGTATAGTGTATACTAAGTACACAACACAAAAAAGGTGGTTATTCTATTTTCATCATACAATGATTCTTCAATCCATTTTCTTCTTTGTATTATAATTCAATCAACTGAGGTTATTCTAAGCTGTAACTTCAATCAAATAAGAATAGTTTCTTTCATTGGTAGACTATTCCAGTAAGATGAAATCGAATCCGGTTCCCATATTTCTTTCTTAGTTCTTATCAATTCCTGTAATGTAAAAAATAACAATTTGAATATTGAATTTTTTAATAGAAGGACCATATCTTTTTTTGTTTTTTTAATGAGAATGAATCTGTTTTTATGTTATTTCGTACTGTACAATTCTTTTACTTGTGGGATCATTTTCCTGCGAGAAGTAATGAGAACAATGATAGAATGGATTGCTACCTATGCCTAGATCGCGGATAAATGGAAATTTTATTGATAAAACCTTTTCAATTGTAGCCAATATATTACGAATAATTCCGACAACTTCAGGAGAAAAAGAGGCATTTACCTATTACAGAGATGGTGTGATTTGATTTTTTTATTACTCTCAGTCTTACGAGAAATACACATGATTCGTGATCGGGAAAAAAAGAAAAAAAATACGCTTGTTGAAGGTAAAGTTTGGAAATAGAACAATTCCTTCTATCGTGTATCCTCGATTAATGCAGCCTCAGATGCTATGTTTCAATTCTCGATTCTAGTATTGAGCGAAAGGTTATACCTATAGGTTCGGTATTACAGGTCAATCTTAGTCCACTAGTACCAATAGGCAGCAGAGGGGAAGAAGCACTACATCTAGGAATCAACAACACGAAAACTTTGTTATAAATTATCCCTTTCTTTAGCAGGCTTGGGATTAAAAGAATGGTTGGGACAACAAACATCCATCTCGTTTGTATTTTGGATACCCGTATAACCATCGAAGGCTGTTGAAGTAACTAATTCCTGGAAATTGGGAAGCTTTGAGAACAAAGAAATTGTTGGAGTTATCATTTCTCTCTAGTACCAATACGTTTGATGTTAAGAAAATATCTCTTGCAGGAAGTGTAAGAACCCGAAAATTTTGGTAAAACTCATAAAATAAATATATGTAAAGTTGGGTTTGAACGAGGGCGTAATGGTAAAATTGTTCAAAAAGGGGCAAAATGGTCATTTGGCACACAAATGACTTTTATGTAAAGAAAACATAATTATGGGGTAAGAATGAAAGAAAATAAACTTATAATGTTAGCAAATGAAGTTCTTGTGCCATTTTGGAAAAGAATGGAACTTAAGGGGCTAGATTGTCATTTGTGCAAAGTGAGGAGGTATAAATGGAAAAAATATCTGCACTCTCCCCACTGTGAACTCATTTCAGCTACGAGAGAGTTCTAGAGAGTGCCAAGAGACCGATCCTTGAGAATTGGAGGAATTGAATGAAATTCACTCGGAATTGAAGAATTCCAAGCCTTCTAAGGTTAGTAAACTTGTTTTTAGGGTTGTTTAACCCATTTCCCGTGAGTAGGTTACTGTAGCTTCGAAAATTCAGTGGCTAGAGGAGGATTATCCTATGATTTCTAGCCTTAACTTGTGTCTTAAACATCATATAAACCTAGTGTAACCATTGAATGTGTTAAAAATCAAGAAAAGGGAATTTGAGCTCAAGAACCCTAACTAACGGGTTTGTAAGAACAAGTTAGTCTTAATGGTTCTTGATAAGTCTAGTATGTCATAATAGAAGTAATAAATCATTCCTAGTTGATAAATTTGAGTAATTTCAGATTTTGGGTAAAAATGTCAAAAATGGAAATTTTTGGAAGAAACTTGGAATCCATGATTCCATAGTTTAAAAACAAGTAAAAGTAGTTGGTTTATGTTTCTAATCACATCTTGATCATTATCCAACATATGGATAACTTAAAATCAAGTTTGGTGATTTTATATGCAATTGAACCCTAGAAATTTGAGTTTAAGATCAAAATGTTAATTTGACATAAAGAGTTGGTTAGAATGAGTCATAAATGATGTTTAAGTATGA